>VWYH01011055.1:61536-182617 GCA_013399365.1 Pampusana beccarii
GGCGGGGCCCGGGTGCGCCCGGCGGCGGGGCCATGTCGGAGCCGAGCCAGGTACCGCGGCGGGGAGCGGGCCCGGAGGGGGATGCGCGCACGGCCCGGCTCGGAGGACCGGTCCCGGGAGCGGGGGAACGCGGGCTGCCACCGGGGGAGGTTGGTGGGGAACTACCCCGGTGCTGGGTGCTGGTCCCGGTGCTGGGTGCTGGGTGCTGGCCCTGGGGAGCACACACCCGGGATGCATTGGATTCAGCCCCGGGGTGCTGGCTCCGGGAGGATGCGCCGGCCCCGGGAGGACACGGTGGCCCCGGGAGGGTGCGCTGGCCCCGGTCCTGGGGTTCTGGCCCTTGGGAGGATGCGCTGGCCCCGGGAGGACGCGATGGCCCCGGGAGAATTCGCTGGCCCCCGTCCTGGCTGCCAGTCCTNGCGCTTGCCTCGCTGGAAGGCGGAGACGCAGCCGCCGCGCTGGCAGGTGAGGAGGAGTACGCTCCACTCCGCCGCCATCGCTGCGCCGGCCCGGCCACGCTGCCCTTCGGCCCCTTGGTGGGCGGCGCGGTGCCTGCTGGGAGATGTAGTCCAGCCCCGCCAGCGGCCCCGCGCCCGCTGTGGGCGGCTCGCCGGTGAGGAATTACATCTCCCAGCATGCACTGCGCGGCCAAGGCCCCGGGCTGCTTAAAGCTACAGTGTACCCCTGCCCCGGCGCTGTCAATCAGCGAGGGGTTCGCAGGGGAGGAATAAAGGTTTTGACGTTTTTCTGTCTCAAAATGACTGCCGGCGGCGGCGCGTACTCCTAAGTGCCCCGCGCTATCCCTGTCACGAGCCCGCTCGGCCTCAGCCCAGCTCCTTCCAGGGGCTCTCCGGAGGGGGTGGGGGTGCCCGGGTGCGGGCGGTGGGTGCCGGTGCCCGGTGGGTGCCGGGGTGGGCGGCTGGTGGGTGCCCGGTTGGACACCGGGGGTTCCGAAGCGCCCGTCTGAGTGCCAGGGTGGGTACCGGGGAAGGCGGTGCACCGGGATGGGCACTAGGGTGAGATACCGGGGAGTGCCGATGTGGGGGGTGGGTACCGAGGAGTGCCGACGTGCCGGGGCAGGGACTGGGTGGACACTGGGGAGTGCCGATGTGCCGGGGTGGACACCGCGGGGGTTACCAGAGCGGGTACCTCGGTGAGTGCCGGGGAATGCCCGTACGCAAGGGTGGGTACCGGAGGACGCCGACGTCCCAAGTGGGTACCGGGGTAGATACGAGGGATGCTGATGAGCCGCAGTGGATACCGGGGTAGCTACCAGGGATACTGGCGTGCCGGGGTGGGTACGGGGATAGATACTGGCGTAGATACCAGGCACGTTGCGCCGGGTGGTCGCGGCGCGGCCAAGTTCGCCTCCTACAAGTCCCACAAGCCCCGTCGGGCGGCGGGAGGCCGAGGACTACATCTCCCAGGCTGCCGGGCCTGGCCCCCCGCCCCGCACAGCGCGGCACGGCACGGCCCGGCCCGGCNCCCTGGGGAGCACACACCCGGGATGCATTGGATTCAGCCCCGGGGTGCTGGCTCCGGGAGGATGCGCCGGCCCCGGGAGGACACGGTGGCCCCGGGAGGGTGCGCTGGCCCCGGTCCTGGGGTTCTGGCCCTTGGGAGGATGCGCTGGCCCCGGGAGGACGCGATGGCCCCGGGAGAATTCGCTGGCCCCCGTCCTGGCTGCCAGTCCTAGGGTGCTGGTTCCGGCGGGATGCGCTGGCCGGGGGGGCTGGCCCAGGCCCTGCGGTGCTGGTCCCAGGGAGGATGAGGATGCATTGGCCACGGCCCTGGGGTGCAGCCCCGGGGTGCTCTCCTCAGAGGATGTGCTCACCCTGGGGAGCTTGCCCCGGTAGGAGTGCTGGGGCTGGGGCTGGTATGGCTCCCCGCAGCCCGGGGGAGCTGCCCCCCTCCAGCTGTGTGCCCCGGGGTGGTGCCATGGGGCCCAGCCACAGGGAGATGCTGGGGACAGAGCTGGGGTAGCCACAAAGGGGACCAGGATGGCAGGGCTGGCTGTGGGTGCCCCCAGTCCCCACCAGTGCCAGTGTGTGTGCGTGTGTAAGGTCCCTCAGCAGCAGCAGCGTGACACATGGCTGTGTGACACACGGCGTCCCTTGCTTGGGTAGTGGCAGCCAGGATTTCACAAACACAGCACAAGCATCCCTGGGGACGGGGTAGGAAACTGTGTCACCAAGCAGGGGAATGTCCCTTGCCTGCATCTATGCCTGCAGGGTGCCAGCAGGGTTGTTGTCATGGTTTCCGATCAGCGTCTGACCTGCCAGGGTGTGTGCCTGTCCCGGTGCTGTGGGGTGTTTCCCTGGTCAAGGCTGCCGGAGCGCGGTTGGTACCAGTGCCTGTTTTTTAGGGCCTGGTGATGCAAGGGGTCTCCATGCACTCACGGGGCTCGGGTGCTGCCAGCACAGGGTCAGGCGAGGTTTTGCTCAGGCTCCTGCAGAGCCAGAGCACTTATTGCAGAGCTCCCAAATATTCCACCGAACCAAGGCTCCCCATCCTAGCAAGAGGATTTTGCGGGGGGAAGGTGGTGCTCGGGCAACGGGTGAGCTTGGACCACAGGAAGGGCCATGACCCTCCTGCTGCAAAAAACACAGCTGGGTGAAACCAAACACCATCAACCCCACAAAAACTTGCTGAGCTTCCCAGCAGGAAAACGGGTGACCTCCAAGCTGTTAGAGGTGGTTTTGCCCCCTGTTATCTGGGGGTGCAAGGCCAGGGGCTGTGGGGCTCCCCCACATCAGCACCAACCTGAGCAGCAGCACCAACCACATCCCGGCCAGGGCGGTGAGTGGGGATGGGAAGTTGCTCAGTGATTTGGGCTTGGTTTTCATTTTCCTTCCCCTTTCATCAGAGCCAGATGTTGCATCCACAGCAGTGAAGCTTGGGATGGGGGTGGGGGGGCGCTGCCTTGGCTGCCATCCCCCACCCCCCCCGCCATGCACGTTGCATGTCTGTCTGTCTGTCTGTCTGTCCCCATCTGGCAGCAAGCAGCTGCCCCGCTGCCAGTTGTATGCAGCGGCTGCCTGTCAGAAGCGTTTCCCTCTCCTCTGAGGAGCTCATGGCGGTTCTCAGCAATGGCAAAGACGCGATCTGCTCACCCGCCCACGCCTTGCCGGCGCTGGAGGCAGGCAGGGAGAGCAGGCAGGGAGAGCAGGGAGAGCAGGCAGGGAGAGCAGGGAGAGCAGGCAGGGAGAGCAGGCAAGGAGAACAGGCAGGGAGAGCAGGCAGGGAGAGCAGGGAGAGCGGACAGGGAGAGCAGGCAGGGAGAGCAGGCAGGGAGAGCAGGGAGAGCAGACAGGGAGAGCAGGCAGGGAGAGCAGGCAAAGAGAGCAGACAGGGAGAGCAGGCTGGGAGAGCCCCGGCTGCCACACAACAGGGAAACTGACTCAGACTTGAATTCTCATGCCCAAACAAGCTCCAAACTGCCGCTTTTCAGCACAAGGCTCCAGCGGCAGTGCGAGCACGATGATTTCCGCACCATCTCTCAGCATGCCGGATGCCACCCAGCTTGGCCCACGCCAAAGACCCAGCAGCTTAACGGCTTTCGTCTCCTCCCATTGCATTTAGTTTTTGCAAGAGTGCAAATTGCTAATTACTCTCCAGCAGCTTGGCTGACTTCGGTGCTTCTCAACAAGCTGTGATTTATCAGAGCCCACAAATCCCCAAGGGCTTGGGATGTGGTGGGAGAGGCTGGGAACCTCCTTTCTGTGCTATGCTCGGCTTCAAGTCGGGCTTGGGGCGATCTCTTGGCTCCGCATCTGTCTTTGCCATCAGCATCTCCTAAAAGCTTTTATGGAGACTGCAGGAGATTTGGACCCCAGCTCCTCAGCAAAGTTCCCAAGGACACCCCCAAAAATGCACAGGAATGAATGGTGAATATATATATATATATATATATGCATGTGTGCTATATGGGTCCTTATTTTTTTTCTTACTGGACGAATAGCTTAGTGCTGGGGTTCCAAAATAACCCCCACAACAGTCACTCTTGGGAAACCAGAGCAAGGTGCAGTCACTTTGCTCTGGGTGCCACCATGTCCCCAGCAAGGGACATTTGATCTTCAGCAGTAATTGGGCTAATTAGGAAAATGTAAGTGCTCCCTGTTCTCCCTAAGTGTCCGAGCAGAGCCCCAGCTAGCAGGGATGAGAAGTTGGGTTCCTTTGCCAGAGGAGCTGCTCTAATTTTACATTTAATGGGAGTCCCTGGCGGTAACTGGGCTATGCTGGGACTGATGGCCTTCGGCCGGGGGAGCCTTTTGTAACATCCCTGCAATCAAATCTTGTAGGTACAATTTTCTTAATGAGTTCTGTAGCCTCTCAGCACCACCTACAAATGGAGCAAACCCTGGGCAGTTTTACTGGGCTTTGCCACACATGCACTGAGTTTTCAGTTCTCTGCTCAGGCTATGTCCTGGGGGGTAGAGGGGAGCTTTGCGTCACAACACCCATCAACCAGCCCTTGAAAGCCTTTTGTTTTCCACCACCTCCCATCCTCGGTGCTGCTGAGCCCCAGAGCACAGGACAGCGAGGTGCAGGGGGCCCCTGCACCCCTGCTTGCCTTCCTGGGCAAAAGGCCATGGCCGGTGGCAGCGGTGCCTTCCCGGCATGGTGTCTACTCATCCTGCGCATATTTTCCCGGTGAGGCATTGTGAACCTAACGGATGCAGGCTGGTAAAATGAGCTGTAGTGGTGGAGGGGGAGCGGTTCCCCCCCGCAGCTGCAGCAGCTGATGGGGGGCTCAGGGTGCTGCCGGTGGCTCCCTGGGTGCTGGTGACAGAGAGTGAGTGGGGGGCCCTGTCCTTGCTGGGGAGCATGACCTGCCTGCAGCGTGGCCACCTCCTTACAGGTGGCTGGGGATGTGGGGAGACTGATTTGGGGGTGCAGACCCTGCTGACCCCAGCCCACAGCCGTGGGAGGACAAGATATCCAGCAGCAGGCAGCTGGGCGCCTACAGAGCCTGGGGAGCTGTGGGGAGGATGGGAACAGGAGGAGGCAGCGAGGGGGTGGTGAGAACTGGGCTCTGCCGTGGGCTGGCCAGCACCCTGCCTGCTAGCCAGCCCTGAGCCTGGTGGGAGCCCGCCTGCTGGTGCCTGATCTGCTGGTACCTGATGTGGTGGTACCCAACCCAATGACTCAGTGGTACCTGACCCAGCAGTACCCGACCTGCTGGTACCTGACACGGTGGTTCGGTGGCACTTTACCTGGTGGTTTGTGACCAGGTGGCTCACTAGTAGTATCTGATCTGGTGGTATCTGCCCTGGTGGCTCGGTGGTACCCGGTGGCTGGGGCAGTTGGTGCAAACTGGGGGCTCTGGGGCTGGTGCCGGGCGGTGCAGGGCAGCATGGTTGGGTCTGCCCCATGGCTCTGATGGGCTCCGCAGGAATTCGGGGTTGGGAGGGCAAAGTCTCCCTTCTGCATCAGGCTGAGCAGCAAGTCCCCTTCCCCTCCTCGCCTGTCCCGGTGCAGGGAGCCAGGAGTAACAAGGCCACACAGCGAGTGTGGCCTTGGGCTTATCAACCACCCTGCAGCACAGGCACAGGAGCTGTGGGGTCCCCTTGTCCCCCTGGCAGCCCAGGGAGGGAGAGCTGGGGGGCTGCAGGGGGCTGGCGTAGGGGAGGGAAGCGGCGCTGGCAGGCGGCCGAGCAGTGTCCCTGCTCGGGGACGGGGGCATCAGCCGTGTGGGCTGGTGGTGCATGTGGCTCATCTGTCCTAGCGAGTCCGTGGATGTGAGCCGCAGGGGCGGCTGGCTGCTTCTGCCAGTGGGTGTTTTTGGAGGGGTGAGGATGGCCAGATGGGCTCTGCAGCCAAAGTCCCCCACATCCAGCATCGCCCCCTGGGGCAGCGCAGTGTCTTGGGGCTGGAGCACATGCCCACGGGGTCCCCACCGTGCTGTGGTCAAGCCAAGGGGTTTGGGATGCTGCTGGACCCATCCCTGCAAGCTCCATCCACCAGCAAAGGGTGGGAGCATCCCTTCTTGAGCTTTCCCACTGCTGGGACCTCCTCTGTGCCCCCAAATCCCATAGGAAACTGCCTCGGGAGTGGCTGGCTCCATCCCAGCTCTGCGCTGGGGATTTGGCCTCCTGTGCTCTTTCCTGGCCCCATCCCAGCACTGAGGGATGAGCCCAAAATAACCCCTTGGGATGCTGGGCACGAGGAAACACTGCCGTTGCCAGCTGGGGGTGCGAGAAGGGTTTAAAGCATGGGAAACCCAATTAGCTCGGCTCCATTAGCTGATTGAGCTGGCTGATAAGAGTATGATTAATTAAAAGGATGAAGAATAAGTTACCGGGTCCTCACTGCCATCAGGCTATGGTGATGGCTTAACCCATGAATTGGCTTCTCCTGTTAATACCTGGTGCCTGTCAATCCTTCACGGCATTGCTGAATAGCAGGAGAAATATCCTTATCCTGGGTTCGCTTTCTCCTCCTAGGGGAAAATCTGATCCCTCTGGATGGGTGGTGCAGGAAAAGCCCATTTTAATTAACCATGCTTTTCTCGTCGGGCCTCGGCTTGGCTTTGGAAGCCAAGTGATGCAGAAGGACGGGAGCATCGTCCCCTCCCGCGCTGCCCCGGGCAGGTTCCCGTTTGCCATCCCCCATTTGCAGCGAGCTAACGCGAGCTGACGGCCCCGGCGGGGACGAGCTCCATGGCTAAAGCAGTGCTGAGCGGGGCTGCAACCTTGGACAGCCACTCGGGCCACGGAAAAAAGGCAAATTTGGGCAGTTTTATTAATTTTTGTAGTAATCCAGCTCGCTGAAGCCAAGCCTGAAACTAGGACAGATTGCCACTAGGTGTTTCTTTCTGCCTGGGGCTGAAGGAGGTGGGAGAAGATTCACTCCCTTCCCTGTCAAAAAAAAAGCACTAAATCTCTTTTTTCCACCCATGGCACAGGAGGGATGCTGGTCTGGGGTAGGGCGTCCCTGTGCGTTTCCCACTCCTTCACCTGCAGAAGCTGGGTGCTGCTCCAGCACCCAGTCAGTGACTCATTTTCCAGCAAGGAAATCAGTGCCGGCAACCTCAGGATATCTTAGAAATGAGCAAAGCAAGCCAACAAGAACTAAAAAGCTGAGTGGGGATGTGCTCGATGGTGTTACGGCTGATGAAGAAGGGATAGGCATTCACCAGGCCCTGAGTCTGTCACTCCAGCATTCATCCCCAAATTAAAGATTATACATCCTGAAATGAAAGATTATATGATTGGAAAAATCATCCAACTGTAAAAGCAGCAGAGCGATTTGCCGGGACCTTTTAATAGCCTCGCTTCGTTAGCTCTTGCAATCAAAGAGAAACTCGTGTTTGAGGAGCACGTGGTCTTCAGGAGGCGATTAAGGAGACCAGGGGATGAACTTTTATTTAATGATATTGCTGAGTTACTGGGCTTGCTCACCATGGAAAAAATCCTGGAATCCCCTGTTATTTTAAGAGGGAAACGTCAAAACCTGGTGCAAAGAGCCCTTGCAATGGCCGGTGGCGTTTGATTTGGCTGAGGCAGGTTGGGTTTGACTTTGGTATCTGGCAGGGAGGGAACAGTTGATGCTGGGATGTTCTGGATGTTGGGGTCTGTGAGGAGCAGTGCAGATGGAAACAGCCAGCAGCCCCTGCTAGGGAAGTGATGACTCAAACAAGCCGCTGGTATTTAAGGATGCTGTAACACGGGGCCTGGGCTGAGGATGGTTTTTTCCCTGCCTGCGGTCGGGGGCAGCTCCGGGAGGCCCTGGGATGGTGCTAGACAAAACGCGCTCCAGATTCCGGCAAGGCTGGGATGTGGCAAGGAGCCGGAAAAGGATTTTTTCCCCCTTTCACCGGGAACTAAAATACTGCAGGCACGTGATAGCCGATTTCCTTCAGCCTTTAAAAAGCCCCGTGGGACAGAGAGCGGCTGGAGCAGGGGAAGGGGGCTCAGCCCATCCCACCCGGCATCTTCACCACGTAACAGCTCAAAAGAGCCCCAAGTCACCTTTTACCTCCCAAACCTTCCAGCATTGTGCATCTGGAGAGGGGGCTTATAGCTTTTCACTGGCTTTTTCCCAAATTCCCCTCGATGAAAACCCTCCCTTTAACAACCACCCCTGCTTTTTCCGCTGGCAGCAACCCAAGAAACTCGTCGCAGTCGCTTGCCGGCCGTTCATGTGCCATGTAGGCGTATTAAAACCTCCCTGAGTCGGGAAAAGGACTGGGGACAGTGCTCATGCCTGGGGTGTGCATCCATTTTCTGTCTCTTTCCTTTAAAGTCTGTCACCACTTGGACAAATATTTAACAGCAGGTTAATGATTTGTGCGGGAGTCATCTGTGCCTGCAGCATGATAGGCTGGGGGGGGATTTTTTGGTCCATGCTCAGGTCTCCCCCCATCCTGGCAAGAAGCTTTTTGCGGGGTTCAGCAGCCTCCATCCCTGGTAAGAAAGCTGGTGGCTTCTGGAGGGTTGTTTCTGTAGGAAAGAGGCATCCCCAGTGCCTGCCAGCTCTTAATTAGCACCGCTGGCCTAATTGGGGCCAGGGCTGAGCTGCAGAGGCAATGCTGCTGCTGGGTTTGGCCTTGGGGAGGTTCTTACCCCAGCATCCCCCTCCCTGAAAAGCCCCAGATGGGTCACATCTCCATCCCCCCGGGGTGATGGATCCTGTCCCAGCTCAGCAACTGTGTTAAAAGGGGATTTTCAGCCTTTTTTTTTCTTTTGCCGAGGAGTGGGGTCTGGCTTTGTCCCCTCAGCTTAGGGGGCTCAGCTGCTCCCCCCGTCCCTCCCCGGGCGCAGGCGCTGGCACCTCTGCCTCTGCTATTTTTACCCGCCGGGATCACGAGCGAGCGGGTGACCTTCCCGAGGGACGCTGCCGCGCGGGGAGGGGACAGCCGCCGGCACCGGGGCACCCGTCGGGCTGCGAAGCGGCTGTTTCCCGGCTGTCGTGGCGGCAGCGGCAGCCGGTGAAGAGCGTTTTGGAGGGGCTGCTTGTGGCCTGATAGAGAAGGAGGATTGAGCCGGCAGAAAGGAGCCGCTTGTTCGGCTCCAGAGGCGAGTTCATGGCTGAGCCTTTGTCTGGCAGAGAGAGGGAGGGCACAGCCTGGGAGCTGCTGGGAGCTCCCCTGGCACCGCTGGTGATGGGCGATACCGGCATCTCAGCTCCCTTTGCACCCCGCGCCTGCTTGACGGCTCCTCCCCTGCAGCCCCACACTTGAGGACGGGCTGGGTGACGTTTTTGAAAAGCTCAATGGGGAACAAACAAACTCCTGGGTCCCCCAGCACCCTCCTCCTGCTCGGAGCAGCCCCATTGCTCTGCCACGTGCATCGCCATCCCTGAACCTGCTGTACCCTTCCTTCCCGCTCCAGGTCAGTGTCATCACGGCCGTGTTCCCGAGCCAGCGGCTGAGGGCGGCGTGCCAGCGGATCAGGTAAAGCGCAGGGACCATGAGAACCGTCACAGCCGAGAGCCGACCGGGACCCGGAGGAGCCGCGGAGGCGCGGTGCCGCAGCTGAGGCCGGTGTGCCGAGCCGTGCCGGACTCCAGCGGTGGCTGCTCTCTGCCCGGCCCGTGGAGCCGCCGGGGGCCCTCGCCGCGGCCGGACCACGCGGATGGAAAGCTGCAGCCTGGCAGGTAGGAGCCCGACATGGCAGGTGGCTCCGCATCCCCCCTCTCCGCCGCCACCGCGGTGATTTAAAGCTCTCGGTCCCTCAGGAAGCCTCGCTGGCCGGCTGACGCCATCCCGCACCCTACATCCCAGCCCTATGCCGGAGCAGGCGCCCTCCCCGGCTCAGCCGCCCGCCGACCATGAAGTGCTCATTGCGCTTCTGCTTCCTCTCCACCGCCTTCCTGCTCGTCTTCGTCATGTCCCTCCTCTTCACCTACTCCCACCACAGCATTGCCTACCTGGACCCTGGCGGGCTGGGTGGCATCCACCGGGTGAAGCTGGTACCCGGCTATGCTGGGCTGCAGCGGCTCAGCAAGGGGGGGCCGTACCCCCGAGGCTGCGCCTGCCACCGCTGCCCAGCCGACGAGGCTGGGGCTGCCGAGTGGTTTGACGGGCGCTACGATGGTGCCGTGTCCCCGGTGTGGACCAAGGAGAACATGGACCTGCCACCTGACGTCCAGAGGTGGTGGATGGTGAGTGAAGGGACGGATCCTCCGCTGCCCAGGTCCCCTAGCAGCGTGGGGACGCAGTTTTCTCGTCCACGGGTGAGGAGGGGGCTGCTGCCTGATGCCCCCACCACTTTGTCTCTCCGTCAGATGCTGCAGCCCCAGTTCAAGTCCCACAACACCCACGAGGTCCTGAGCAAGCTCTTCCAGATCGTGCCGGGGGAGGATCCCTACCGCTCCCGCGATCCACGCCACTGCCGCCGCTGCGCTGTGGTCGGCAACTCGGGCAACCTGCGTGGCTCTGGTTACGGGCCGGAGATCGACGGGCACGACTTTGTCATGCGGTGAGGGCAGGGGAGCACTGCGGGGGGGACACTGCCTGCCTGCTCAGCCCCACGAGCAGCGCAGAGACACGGGGCAATGCTGGGAGCACCAGCGGGTGCTGAGCTCCCGCTGTGCATTGCAGCAGCGTCTCTCTGGGTCTGCTGTGGGTCAGGAGACACCGAGAGGGTTGTCCCTGTGCCGTACGCCACAGCCCAGCTCCAGTAGCTCGGTCAAGGAGCCCATCATGGGTCCTGCTGGGTGCTGGGAGGGGTGTGAGGGGTCCTGCCCCACCATCACCCTGGGCTGGCTGGTGCAAGGGGCCCTCAGTTCATCCCAGCACCCTGAGCATCAGCAGGCTGGGAAACTGCTCCTTGGCAGCATTCAACAGCTCCTAGGGCACACCTGTGTCATCTGCAAGGGACAGGATGGCTGGGGGGGTGGTTTCACCTTCCACGCTCTCTCCCCAGGATGAACCAGGCCCCCACAGTGGGTTTTGAGGGTGACGTGGGCGGTCGGACCACACACCACTTCATGTACCCCGAGAGTGCCAAGAACCTGCCTGCCAACGTCAGCTTCGTGCTGGTGCCCTTCAAAACCCTGGACCTGCTCTGGATCGCCAGTGCCCTCTCCACCGGCCAGATCAGGTTGTAAGTACCTGGCGAGCACTGGCAGCACCGGGCCGGCCGCTCGCCCTCCGCAGGACCAGCTGCCCCAGGAGCCGTGGGGATCCATCGGTGCAGATCCCACAGCACCGGGCCCTTGGCAGTTCAGGCTGGGGTTGGGGGCACGGAACCCCGGGGAGCTCACCTGCCTCTCCGCTTTTTCCCCAGCACATACGCGCCTGTGAAGCCTTTTCTGCGGGTGGACAAAGAAAAGGTAAGCGGGTGTCATCCCAACCATTGCAGGGAGAGCCCGTTTGGCCACGGCCCCTGTCACCCCATCTTCCCCAGGGGTCACCCCACCTCCTGGTGCTGGTGCTGATGCTGAAGGGAACGTGGTGCTAACCCCAGCCTGTCCTCCCAGGTGCAGATCTACAACCCTGCCTTCTTCAAGTACATCCACGACCGCTGGACAGAGCACCACGGGCGCTACCCCTCCACTGGCATGCTGGTGCTGTTCTTCGCCCTCCATGTCTGCGACGAGGTGGGTGGTGGCTCCTTGGGGTTCTCCTCCGGGCTGCAGGTTCCTGGCTGGCACAGAGTCAGAGAATGGTTTTGGTTGGAAAGGACCCTCAAGATCATCAAGTCCAACTGTTAACCCAACACTAGCACGAAACCGTGTCCATAAGAACCTCATTACACATCTTTTAAACACCTCCAGGGATGGTAACTCCACCACTTCCCTGGGCAGCCTGTTCCAATCCGCCGCTAAATTTTTCCCAATATCCAATCTAAACCTCCCCTGGTGCAACTTGAGGTCATTTCCTCTCTTACTGCTTGTTACTTGGGAGGTGGCTTTGCTGGGATCCTGAACCTCGCAGGGTTAAGGAGGGAGGTGGCTTCGTTTTGTCCCACCACAGCAGTTTTCCCATGGTGATGGGCACCCTTGAAGGACAGGACAGCTGTGCAGGGGGAGGTATGGTGAAAATCTCCCCTGGCAGCACAGCCGGTGCTTGGCCAAGGGGCTCCCAGGCCCGGCAGGGCTGGCTCACCCTCGTTCCTCCCCATCGCAGGTGAACGTCTTCGGGTTTGGCGCCGACAGCCGGGGCAACTGGCACCACTACTGGGAGAACAACCGCTACGCCGGGGAGTTCAGGAAGACGGGGGTGCACGACGCCGACTTCGAGGCACACATCATCGACATGCTGGCCAAAACCAGCAAGATCGAGGTTTACCGGGGGAACTGAGGGATGCGGCTCCTCTGGCTCCCCGGCCTGGCCGGTCCCGGCTGCCCGCGGGGGCAGGGGTCTCCCCGGCAGCCTCGGGCGATGGGCACCGGGCGGGCAGCACAGCCCCGCGCCACCCACGGAGCCACCCTCAGCAATATTTGGTGCCTCCAGCAGCCAATCAGGTTCAGAGCTAAAGGAGACTGTTGGCTTTTTTTTTTTTTTTTTTAATTATTATTATTATTATTATTATAAGAAACTCAGCTGAGAAAGGATTTGTAAACACAATCAGCGACGGACCGAGCGGCGGGGGCATCCGCTTTGCATCTCTTTACAGTCAAACCAAATGCTGCTCTTTCTAAAACAAGACAAACCCCCCCACCCTCCGAAGCCGGGTGGCTTTGGGGAGCACCCAAGCACCGTGTCCGGGCCAAGGGAGACGTGGCGGCCGAGCAGCCTTGCCAGTGGAACCAGCTGCTTATTTCTTCCTTTATTTTGATAATTTTTTTTACCCACCTGGGGCAGCCGCTGCCGTCACTTCCCCGGGGAAGGCTCCTGGCACACAGGCAGGTCCCAGCGTGGTTGCGAGCACACGGACCCATCAGGAGGAGCTGGTGGCTGTGGGAAGCCAACCATCGCCAGCCGATGCTCTGCTGTGGGCTGGGGGATGGAGAGAGCCCTGGCTTCGGGGCCGGGCATCCCCGCTCCTCTTGGATTGAGGAAGGGTAGGATGGATTTCGGGAGCAACCAGGCAAAAGGCAGCTAAGAAACCCGCAGGAGTGCAGCCTGGTCTCTCCGGCTGGGCTTCCTCGGAGGATGCTCCAGGGATGCGGGATGCAGCAGCGGGTCCTGCCCCGCCACAGGGAAGGAGCTGAGATTTCCTTTTGCTTTTAGGCTGGGAAAAAAACAGATTAGAGATAGCTTTAGTGGGTGAATGAACCGTGCTTTTGTGTTGCTATGAAGAGACAGCTTTGGTGAGAAGCTGAAATCCCAAAGTCTTTGCTCCATTTGTGAGGGTGGGGCTTGGTTTACACCAGTTTGGTGCAGCCGGTGCCCTCAGGGTCCCCGCAGCTTTTTGGGCTGGACAGGCTGCCCTGGGGCATGGGACAGGGAGATGCAGAAGGAAACTGCCTCCCCAGAGGTGTAATTAAAACCACTTTCTTTGGGTCAATCAGGTGGGTGGGGTGCTTTTCTTTAGAGGATTCCGGAAAGCTCAAGAAAAAGGCAATCATGGGAAAGGTCCGCTGGCGCGGGACCCTCTGCCTGCGCAGCCGGTGACGGCGATGGGTGCCTGGCACAGCGATGGGTGCCCGGGGCACAAGCGCCGCGGTGCCGAGCCTGGGGCAGGGGCTGTGGGACGGAGGGAGCCCTGCCCACCCTGCCTGGTTGCAATAGGTATTTGAGGAACAATCACCATAGGGGTTTTTTTGGGCTTGGAGGTTGTTTTTTTTTTACCCTTTTGTATCTGGCTTTCTGTAGCAGCCTCTTACCTGTTTCTCTGCTTCGGTTTGGTTGTTTTTCAGAGTTTTCTTCTTTTTGAGATTTCTCTCTGCAATCATCAAGCGTTTGGGTCACCTGGAGCAGGCACTGAGCATCCCCTGGGCTGGGGAAATTAACCTTTTTTTGTGGTGGGGTTTGGTAGAAGCGGCGCCGCCCCGGCACAAGCAGCCTGCCCACAACCTGCGGCCACCAGAGCCAGCCTGAACCCCGCTCCCAACCCCGGGACACGGAGACAGGTTGCAGTGAGCCCCAGTCTCCACCTTCCTGGGTTGTTTTTTAGGGGAAGAAAAATTAAAACCAGAAAACCACGAGCAACTCTGAGTGCCTTGACCATCTCCTGTCGGCTACGCCAGGCTGTGCTGTTCCGGTGGTGGGGGCTTGGCTGATTTATCTGGCAGCTGTACCTGCTTCCCAAATTGCGCCAGGCTGGATCTTAACTGGGATGTGCTGCTGGAGGAGACACGGACACATCCAGGCCACCACGCCAGTGGCCAGGGAGGCCAAATCCAGCGTGACGAGGCTGGACCGGCTCTTGTCCCAGCTGAGCGGGGCCAGGCCAGACAATCACAGGGCGAGTGGAGACGCCGGGCACCAAACCCGCCGGCAGCACCGTGCCGGCATCGGGCAAAGGGCACGCTCACGGCTCCTTGCTGCCCTGACAGTATTTTTTTGGCTACCTTCCCTACCCACCTTTTTTTTTTTTTTAATTATTATTTTTTATTTATGCTGTCCTGCTAGGACTCGCAACCACTTCTGTTTGTCTGGCAGAGCGGCCGCCGGCGCGAGGAGCTCAATGCCCGCCCGGCGGGGCTGCCCAGCACCACTGTACTGTAGAGGAGATGTGGGCAGAGGCTGCGGGCAGGGACAGCAGGCAGGGGGTGCCCGTCCTTGCCCACCTGGCAGAGGTCATCTTCATCACGCGGTGCCTGACGGAGCACCCATCGCCTCCCGCCCTGCCGGGCCAGGCCAGTGCTCTGACCCAGGGCTAGGAGCAGGCGGGTGGCTTTGCCCGTAGCCTCTGTGTACATGGGTACTTCTGCACACAACTGTCTTAAAACAACTTTTTTTTTTTTTCTAAAAAAGTCAATAAAAACCATGCACCGGTACTGGTCTGTGCTTGCTTTCAGTGGTCCTGCCTGCTGTGCCTTCGCCCGCACACAAGCCCAGGTGTCAGTGGGGTTGGGAGAGGAGGGAAAAGGAGTGGGAGTTTTGGTGGGGCTGGGAGGATCTTCTCCCTCTCCCTCTGGACCAAACATCAGCCCCCGGCTGCAATTAACACCCGTCCCCCAGAGCAGGAGCTGAGCCCACCCCTGTGTGCCCGGCAGCAGAGCCCGACACAACCCTACGGCCAGAGCCCACGGTTCGGTGATGGTGCCGCTCCCACAGACCCTGCCTCTGTCCCTGGTACATCCCTCCTGACCATCCTCGGAGCCTAAAATAGAGGCTCCAATCCTGCACGGGCACAGGGAAGGACATGGGCAAACTCTCAGGATGTGATGTGGAAGGCAGGTGCAGGCAGGGGAAGCGGCTTTCCCCGGGGTGACCCAGCTGGGCCGGAACTTGCTCCAGCTCCCAGCGCCAAAGGCTGGACCCTGCAAGAGGCCGAGTGTCCCTGTGGGATCCATCCGGGTGACCAGGGGGCTGGACCCTGAAGGACACACAAGGATCTTGCATAACAAATCGCCAAATTCGGGAGTAGTTAAAACACCTCTTTATTAATATACAAACCTAGTAACATTTAAGCCAACCAAAATATTAAATGAAATAAAGCCTGATATAAATACAGCGTACATAACAACACAGCCTCAGTGGAGAGCAGCAAACTCACCGCAACTTGTGCACTTGCGAACAACTGTCCATGTGCTCCACCACGGTCAGAGCAGCTTTGTCTCTCCTAAACCCCTTGGAATCCAAAACCAGCAGAGGTGAGACCACCGCTCCTCTCAGAGGCAGGCCACCCGCTGCAAGGTTTTACAGTTCAATTTCTACAAGCCCAGAGCTCAAAGGGATTTAAAAAGCATCATCCCTGCGCTGCTGGAGATGATCTGTTGGTGTCTGGTTGCCATGACCCCAACAAGGGGAGATGGAGATGGCTGTAGTGGCCGGGGAACATGCTACTGAAGTTTCTCCTTGCTCTGTTCCACCTCAGCTACATCCACCGTGCAACATTCACAAGCATAAGGCACTAGAAAAATGCTTTCACAAGTTCAGACTTCAGTTGTTCTTGAAATTTCAGCAGTAGCACACTTCAGAAGTCTCCCCAGCCCTTTAAAATCTGTTCTTGGGAGAGTGATTAAAAGCATGAAGGGGCTTTGGACAATGAAACTGGTGCACTTGATAACCAGAAGCGATGGTGGGGATGGGATGTACTGGTTCAGAAGTTCGGAAGATGGCAGTCCCTGCTCAGGAGACCTGCACCGAGTACCTGTCCAAGAATCGGGACAGATTCTCCCACAGAGCTCAGGTCTCCTGTCAAATGGGCCATGGCAGGAGCTGCAGGACCAGAGCAGAAAGCGATGGAAAGCGAGCAAGTCGGCTTAGGAGCAGCAGCAAGGAGCTGGTCTGGGCCAAGGAGGGTTTTCCCCAACTGTTCCCAAAGATGCAGGAAACATCACCTGGCAGGAAGGCTGCAAACACCTGCCCTTGCACCCAGATGTGCTGCTTACCCCACACGTGGCCTGGGTCACTTCTCCGGCAGAAGCACAGATGTGCCCTGGTGCAAGCCTGACCACGAGGCGCAGGAGAACCCATCAAGGACTTGAGGGACATTCCTGTGCCTCCACTTACACTGGAAGAAAGGCATAAGTGAAACCTGTTCCACTGTGGGAAAAGCAGGGAAAATTATTTGTAGTCTGGAAGAAATCTCAGCGGTGCCACAGCGAAAGGTGACAGTGAAGGACTTTTCTCCGTAGGCACAGAATGGATCACACCCCACTTGGGACAGCTGATGGCTCCCAGGTATCTGCTCTGCTTGTAGCAGGTGTCAAGTATCTGTGTGGGAAGATCGGCTGTTACCAGCATTGACAAATGGATAAACGTTAATGTGAACACCTTCCTCTGGTGCCTCTTTCATTGTAATTTAGCACTCCTCTTCATGGCACTACCTCATTCCAAACAGGTGATATCTCAGAACAAAGTCGGTCAGCGTGGCGTGTCATCCCTGCAAAGCAGCGCTTTGTTTTGTGCTGGAACCCAGCGGCCAGCCTGACATCAGGAACCCGGCCGAGCTTCGAGACAAATGGGAGACGAGAAGTCTCAAAGAGCCATCTCAACAAACGCCACGGGCAGCAGAACATCCCTCCGCTTCCGCTTCTCCCGACTCCTGCCTGCCAACGCAGCTGGTACAGCAGCAAGGCGTTCAAGCCGAGAATTTTGTCTCCTGTAACGCAACAGGACATTTGCAGAGTATTCTACGCCAGCACAGCCTTCTTTCTTTAAAGAAAGAAGAAAACCCGTTATAGCATGAGTGATACAGTGAATAAATGCATTTCTGGGGGGAAAAAAGAAAAGGAAAGGAATCAACACAGGCAGTTGTATAGGCACAGGGGCTCCCAGCTCATTTAGTTTAGTTCAATACAAATTCCAGCCTCAGACCAGCAACAAACTGCAACAGCAGCTTCCACTGTCCCCAGGACTTGCTCAAAAGTATCTGCTGACGTTTGTGTCTGCTCTGAACGCTCAGCACACAGCTTTCCAGGAAGAAAATCAAGCGGCAGGCACAATCAGGGCCCAAACACCTCACTTTAATGCTTTAAGGCATTTACAAATATTTAAAGCTTTTTTTTTCCTCTATCAAATGCAAAGACTACTCTTGCCAAAGGCTATGAGCACACTACAATCATAATGCTTAAGGAAAGTTTAAAGTGCAAAGAAAATTTTCCAATGCTTTTAGAGACAGCTGAAGTCATCTGATGCCATTAACCTCTCTTTCCCCAAGTCCTGTTCTCTGACTGAAGGCATTTTTTAAAAATAAAAACCCACACAATCAGTTAAAGAAAAGGTAGTTTAAAATAAAAAAGCATCCTGAAGTGGGCGAAAATTAACCTGATGAAGTATGATACTGAAAGAATTTGGGAAGACAAATCTCGAGGTTGTGAACATTCTGCTGGACATAATCAGCAGCCAAGTGTTCTGTTTGAAATTAGAACAAGTTTTGCCCTTGCAAGCAGCTCGCCCCCTCCTACCCAAGCATGGAAACTACGTTGTTTTTATAGATTTCTTCCCAAAATGTAACCATTTTGGTAGAAGTGTGCTGGAAGGACAAGGTTAGCAATGTCAGTGCTGTACCTTTACACTTAGACGTGACTTGCAAGAACATGCCAGAGAGAGACAAGTGTTCTGAGCAAACTGGTGCTCACACTGCCCACCTCTCCCAAAATGAGAGAGGGAAACGTATGTTGGAAAACAAGTGCCAGTGCCGCTCTCACTTCCTCGATAACGCCGTCCTGATTCTGTCCAGAGCCATTGCTGTCACCCAGCGCTTGTCCAGCACTAATTCTGCAGAGGAAGATGCTTCCTGAGCTGGGAATCAGGGCTGATCATCTCTCCAAGGCTGGGTTTAAGTGGTCTCTCCTTCCACCTCAGCTCAGCCACTCTGCCATTCCCTTGCCTGGTTTTATTTCGCTGTGCTTCACTCTCTAATGGACAAAAGGAACTAATGTGCTCAGCTGCCTGAGGCAGGAGACGAGAGAAGTGCTGAGGAGGGTGGGAAAACCCTGGCACAGGGATATGGGATGGAACACACAGCGACCGCAAACCTGCCTGGGAGTTCAGATGTTGGTACCTGTGCCATCTAGAAGCTGAAGAGCTTAAATCAAGGCAGAGAGACAGATCTAGAGCCGACCTGGCTCAGACGATGAAGCACTTGGAGGAACGAAGAGAAGAACCTTAAGCATGAGAGATCCTACAGTAGCACAGGCTGGAGTTTGGAGGTGTTGCAGGAACAGCAACGTGACCGGTGGCAGCTTGAATGCAAAAGTAGAAAGGAGGAAACCAAGCATGCGCCAAGACTCAGAGATGCAGTGCAGGTTTCACAGGCTCCCTTCCTTCCCACAAAATAATAGTAAGAAACTGTTCAACAACGCACATCAAATCTGGACACCGGAGTCAGCAAAGAGAAAACGAGAGGGAAAACAAGAAGAAACTAAGTCTGGCAAAGATACATGTGAAAATCACTATAACACAACCTCCTGAAACAGAAAACATCATTCCTAAATAGACTGCTTTAATTTTCTCCTCAGATCATTAAACATGAAAAATAAACTCCTGATTCCCTAATACCAGTTTTACTCAAGCCTTTCAGTACTCACTCAAGGCCTAACAGAACATGAGAACTCAGGAAAGGACACAAGTGTAAGACAACGCAATACCTCTGGAAAAATCATGTAATGGAAGAGGCTGCCCAGTAAGTGCTACCTCTTACACAAGCTCCCCGCGCTACAGATGATACCAGGGCAAGCGAGCCCTTCCCAGCGTACAGGAACGCTGCACATTTGGAGTTTCACCACCACCACATGCCAGCAAACCCACTCAGGTGCTGACTTCTGGGGTAAGAAAAAGCAATCCCACACGTGCCACGTGCACACCGCCCACAGGCCACACTTGCTTTAACATTTGTCACTGATGGGTAATAAGTTTATTCTAAAATGGGCTATGCTCAACCTATAACATTTTAGCCAGAAGGAGAAAATATTTTCTCTTATCGATCCCCAGTTAGCTTTCCTTCAAGCATTTCTCTTGCAAGGTTGCCTGTGTGAACAAAATCTACGGGGCTGTTCCCATTCCGGACAGCAAAACTCCGAGAACTGATAATGTCCCTGCGACTGCCACGCACGAGGGGCACAGGGCAGAGCTGCTGCTGCTGCACAGAACGAGGCCATCGCCCCTTTCGCTGCAGAGGGGGATGCTATTTTAGTATTTCCCAACCAAAGTTCATCTTCTTACCACGCAGAATCAGAACGAACCGCCTCTCTCAGCAGAATGCATTTTAAGGTAATTTTAAGGATGAGAATCATGATGTACAATTTTATAGTCCACATTATTTACCATCTTAGATGCTAAGGCTGTGTCAGAGCAGCTTCCAAGATCTGATTTCTAATTTTCTACTTTCCAGTTCTACTAAAGGTGGTAACTCCTGAACTGCTTTTCTTTTTTGAGGTGCTCTACTTTTAGTTATCAGATAAAGGCATTAGAGTCTTACATCACCGTTTAATACCTCTGGAAGAAAACACTGTGCTAGAAGGACCTTCCTCGGGATCTAGCACTATTTTAAAACATGCTATCCAACTGTCCCCTTGACAAGTATTCAAGTTGGTGAAGGCAAACTATTCTTTAACATTATAAGGCTAAAAATAGCTGCCGGACATTAAATCAACTAAGCTTGAATGGCAGCCGAAGACTACAGGTTCAGACATAAAACCAGAATCAGAATTCACAGCAGGGAAAGCCAGAGTGGGTGTTAATGAGCTGCAAGGCTGGCAATTATCAAACCACCTATCTCCAAGTCTCAAACAGCAAACGTAACATTACACAAAGTGTTGCTCTGTCTATCGGCATGATGGAAAACTATTCTCACTCTCTATTTTTGGTACTGAAAAGTCAGTAGATATAGACATAAAATAAACCCAAGCAGACATAAAGACAAAAGTAGCTCATAAAACACAATTTTATCGTCAGAACTGCTGTGGGAAGAGACACCCCTATCAAAAGTTGTCTGAGGAACTAAAAGACACCTATAAATCAGGGCAAAGAAAAAATAACCCCAAGGAGGAATATAATCTGGCTGCAACTCAAATGATACTTCAGGAACGAGCGGTTGGTAGAGGACAGAATGCTGCTAACTCTGCTGTTTGTTCTCAACGAGTTCTAACTCTGCAGAGAACAAACTAAAGGGTTCGAGTCGAGGTCTCTCTTCAGGAGCTGCATGAAGTACTTCAGCTCACCTCAGTTGAATACTTCGTTTTCTCCCGAAGAAGCATTGTGCCTCACCAGCAACAACAAATAGTCAATAAATGCTAATCAGAAGGGCTGCTCTAACAGACGTTCTACATATCATGTACAAAACTCTTTGGTTGAGTGCCTGTTTCCCTGGATAAGGAAGGCACAGCGACGTCCCGTAAAACCAATGGAGGGACAAGAGGACAGACAAGTATTCTGGAGTGACCTGATGCACTATTCCCAGGTGAAAGGCTGGTAGAGCAGAGGTCCTCCTTGTGGGATCATAGTATCCCTCTATGCGGCAAAGACAAGTAAGAAGCGACTGGATTTCTCACTGCTATAAGATGCCTTATGAATCTTTCATTTAAGCATTTAATCCTGATACACCAGGCAAAATTTTTATTCAGACAGCAATAACAGGGGAGTTTGGAAGAAATGGCAACCAAGTGGAATCTCCGCCTCCAGCAGCAGGATTCCCAACAAGAAAAAACTGTCCTACTCCGGTCACTGCATTTCAGAGATGGGAATTTTTGCATGTCAATTTGAAAGTTGAAACTCTCAGAGAGGTCACACTCTACAAAGGAATTCACCATTCACAAAGGAGAGCTTGAAGAAGTGACATCTACATTCAACCTACTACACCACATGCTCAAATTCCTAATTCTCTTAACCCTTTCCCTATTCTCACTACTTGGTTTCACAGCTGCCATATCGCCCTGGATGGGGGAGCTTGCTCTGACAACCTGCTTTACGGTGTGAAGGTTTTGGACTTCCACCTTTGCTGCCTTTGGGCCATCAGACTCCTCCTGCATCCTGAGAACATCTGACTCGTGAACCTGCAGACCACAGACTCAATTGAAGGCATGACCTGAAGCAACTAAAGCAGCAGAAAGCAAACTTCAAACAAGAACAAGGCAAGGTTTTGAGCTCCTATTTACACTATTGATGCTCACAATTTACCTGGAAAAGAAAGCACCCAAAACAGGTTCTAGATCATAGAGAAAATGTTCATCATGGCTGTCAGGGCAGACATCAGTGCGGGGTTGTGTCTGAAATCCAGACAGAAAGATGCTGGAGCAGAAACACCATGAAGAGTATGCAAGTGGCAGAGGCAGAGGAAATGTTTAAGAAGACTTTTTTGAGTAAATAAAGAGAATCTTTGCTTTTGACTATGCTCACAATGGGAAGAAGAAAAAGAAGATATAAATGTGTGCCATACAATTCAGCATCCCCCCACTTCTTTACCATTAACCATCAATGTTTGAATCAGGTCACTCGGACACTTGAAGAAGGGGTGAATCCCAGCTGCATTGTCTGCAGCATCTGTGTGAGGAACATGACGGCAAAGAGCTTCACTGAAGGAAAGCAGTTTATAGTCCCACCGTCACACTCCCTATTCTCTCTCTACTCAATCCATGCAGCTGAGGTACTACCAAGACAGAGAAGCAAGAAGTGCAACAGATTTGAGAAGAAGAACAGAAGACAACTTCTCAAGACTGGCAGGAGCTGCTGAGATGCTCTCACCACTACAAGAAAACCCAGTGTTTCCTGCAATACTGACAGCACCACAGGTGAGAAAAATGCTGGGTCTTTGACTTTCAAAACAACCACAGGCAGCTGAAAACACAAGATGTTGTCCCTTCCTGCTGTTCAAGTTCCACAAACCAACACAAGTTTTACAGGAAACTTCAGTTCACTGCACAAACCTTGCCAGAGGAGCTTGACCAAGTCACATAAAGTGAAAGAAAATCCCCAAAGAGACTGTATACTGTGCAGCTCAAACAGAAGCAGCTTTTCAACACTGCTTAAACACTAACATCTGTCTTTGTTCGAATTCAGTATTTTTGCTAATAAAAAACCCAAACAAATCCCATTCCTTTCTAGAAGTGAAACATAAGTGTTGATCTTACATTTATAGGCCATCTAATTTCAGTGACCCCACATAAAAGATCAGTCGCAACAACAACAAACTTACCAGCGCTACTGTCACCTCAATGATCTGATGATTAAATCTACGTGACCCCCTGTTAGGGTAAAGAAATAATGTACGAAGGGAGGCAGTGACAGGCTGAACTA
The DNA here is from genome assembly GCA_013399365.1 of Pampusana beccarii. Classification (NCBI taxonomy): domain Eukaryota; kingdom Metazoa; phylum Chordata; class Aves; order Columbiformes; family Columbidae; genus Pampusana; species Pampusana beccarii. The sequence continues at coordinate 84,278 of VWYH01011055.1, forward strand.
TACCAAAACCTGCCTACCGGCTGCTGCTCGCACACCGCTCCGTCTCGTGCCAGTGAGGTAGCTGATCGTTCTATTGCTGTGTGCATCGACGTACCGACCCCTCTACAACGTGATATGCGAGAGCAGGGTGAAGTCACAGCATTCGTCTGAACTACAGGCAGCAAATACCTGCTGTCCTTACGCTGGAGAGGAGAGAGAAAGGGTGTAGTCCTCAGGGCTTCACCTGAACCCTTCCCACCCCCGTGGAGTTCTGGATGCATGCTGAGCACTGCGCTTCATCCACTGGGGCTCCTGGCAAGCAAAGAGGTGAAGGAAGGAAACGGACAGGATCGAGGAAGCTCGAAAATGACATTTTTAAAATATACAAAATGTAACACACTGGAAAAAGTTTAAAAGTTGCAAGACGAGAGGAAAAGAAAGAAATATATGGGGTGAGAAGACTGGAAGATGGCGGCAGAAGACTCCAGCTTGGGAAAAGGAGTCAGGTCTAGTCAGCACTACTCCCTCTGGTAGCCACTCAGTTCCTCCTCATCCTTGCGGCGACGCTGCGTGAAGAGGGAGCTGAAGGGGTAGAGCTTGGCTTTGGCTTGGAAGCGCTGCCCAGCGATGTCGATCACGTAGTCGCCGTTGTTGATGAAGTCAGCTGTCACCACCAGCTCTTCTCCCGTCTTCTCATCAAAGTGATGCACGAAGCCGAGGCAGACGTGCCGCTCCAGGGTGTAGCTGTAGGCGCTGCTGGTGGTCTTGCCCACGTAGCGGCCGTTGCGGAAAATGGGCTCCCCCCACCAGGGCCAGAGGTCCGTATCTGTGTCATGGTCCTCAAGAATGAACATGGTAAAGCGCTTGTACACACCGTTCTGCTTCTGTTCCAACAGCGCTTCCTGGCCAATAAACTCCATTCCCTGGGGACAAAAGGAAACGTCACCTGATGAAAGGAACACGAACTGTAGCAGTTGCTGAGCTTCAGCAGGCAAACTTACTGACACACGGTGAATTTGTGCTTGGAAATCACGCCCTGTCAAGACAGGCTGCTTCTATAGGCAAGAAGCCCAGCTCAGACAGCAGCTTTTCTGTCACGTTTGTTGTTCTAGATACAAACCCATTTGTGAATTTGGCCTTTAAAATATTAATTCTAATCTTCGCTGTAGTGAAAATATGTCACCATTCTAGTTTTTGCCATTTTTCTGGTTCCATAAATCTATCATGTTTTATAAACCAGAGAGAAACTGTAACAACATATGAAATTAGTGTTCCTAATCACTCCATTCTCTTCTCTGAATTATTTGATACAAGCATTTGTTTTGGCTTATGCAAAGATGCAAGAAAGAAGACAAGAAGCAAGTGACAGAGATGGCACCTGCCACCACAACAAGCAGGATACAAATCTATGCTGTTCTATGTTTTAATAAAAATAGAGAACTCCCCTGTTTTAGTAAAAACAGAGAATACCTGTTCTTGACACCTGTCCTCATATTTAATTTCATTACATGTCACTTGGTGCACAGGCTGGCTTTTACTTCACCAGACTGGGAAAACAGCTGGGAGAACCACGAACGCTGAGCACGTGTAATGTTCATGGCACCCTCGCCACACTGAGCACTGCACACACGAGCAACATGGGACGCTACACAGAACACCGGGAACGCTGCCCAGGAAGGAGGAGGACGGACTAGTTTTTATATTTGTAGCACCTTTATGAAGTACAGGAATATAGGTTGTGGTTACACACTGCACACAGCTCCATCAAAAAAGCAATACATCTACCCCGTTGGACGGTGGTTTTTCCAGCTCAGTGCTGCTCCCCCACCCACCCCTGCTGCAATGGCAGACCCTACTGCAGGAGTAGATTTCAGTTTCCGACTGTACCTTTTCCAACTTGACCTGGAACTCACGTCCACACTCCATAGGAGTGGTAAAAGCATCCAGATCCTGGCCCCAGAACGCAAAAAACTTCTCAATGCGCAGGCTGCGGAGCGCATAATAACCAGCGTTCCGAATCCCATACTTCTGTCCCATGTTCATCACCTCGTTGTAGACGTGAAGGGCATACTGTAAAGGAAGGGTGAAATGCAGAGCTGTGGACAAACACCAGGAGAGGGCAACAGCACCTGATACAGCACCACGGCCATTACTGTGCCCTGCCTCTGGAGCGCAAGACACCTGCCCGACTGGAAGGCAATACGGAGCAGGGAAACTTCCCCTGGTGCCTGCAGGCAGCTTCCCCATGGTACAGACCAGACATTTCATCATCCTGAGTCAACTCGAAAAGTGTTTCTGATTATGCATGCAAGCAACTGTTTTAATTAGCTAAGGCTACAGTGTACTCTTACCTCTATGGGGATATAAAGCACGAATCCAGGTTCTCCTGTGTGAGTGATACTCATCACACGGATGCCATTAGCATAGCCCACGCTCATCTCCTGCGGAATCAGAGGGGGTGAAATCATCCAGACTGGAACACAGCACAGAGACCCAGAAGGACCACAATGCGTAACACAAACTACACTGCCCAGCGCTCTCTCCCCTTCATCACTGCAGTTCACCACGGGCAAATACTTGCGAAGAATTTAAATTTAAAAATGCAAATAGTGAAACCACATTATCCAGACTTCGTAATCACTTCAGGATGCTTGGCACTAAGCCTTGGAACTAGGTCAGGACACAGGCTTGTATTCTAGATACAAGACAGAACTGAGCTCTCTGCTCAGCCTTTTAACGTGACAGGAGACAACGACTCCTAGAGTCACCAATCCCAGCTGCCCCTCTGACTGACACCTTCATAACTGATTATATGAAATATATGCCAATATATCAAATGGCATCAAGCCTACAGTGAGTGAAATATTGAAAACAAATGCATATTTACCTGTATGTTAAGCAAGAACAACCCAAAGAGCAATAGTTAAAGTGAGCCTAGTGAGTACATTACCAAACTAGGTCAGTAACTGCAGTAATTCTGTATGTAAATCTAAATTCCCCTCTAATTACCCAAAACATAATTCTTCCCCTCCTTCCACATGCTTTGAAAAACCTAGCAGGGTGAGGAGGAAGGCAGCACAGTCACACACCTTGCAAAACAGAGAGGGAAAGTGTTCTGGAGTCATCGGGGCATATGACAACTCTGACAAGACATCCACAGCACGGGGGCCGATCAGATTGAGAGCTAAAGAGGGGAAGATAAGGGTGTTAGGATGAAACTGGACAGGTCTTGCCTGGTGTCTAACTTGTATATATGCATCCCCCACTTTCTAAAGTCTTAGTGTTCATCGAACTAATAGGTACATTTACATTTAAGAGCAGAGAAGAGTCATTAAATCCTCTCTCCTCACAGTCCACAGGAAAGGAATGCTGTCTGCCAGCTCGTGGCTTGCTAGAGGGAAGTCTCTCAATCGCTCTTTTCACCCAACTGGAAAGGAGACCCAGCCACCACTCTAGACACCTTAAACAATTAACTGGCATGCAGCACAACACACTACTTGCGATTTCAGGCTGCATACAGAGGTGTGCTTTCAGTGATTTCTCACCCGTGTATTTCCAGGTCACGTCTTCCAGGGTCAGGTTGCTGTCATCAGGCAAGCGGTTCTTCAGCCAGGCCCAGCAATGGACTTGTTGGTCAGTAGGGGAAATCATGAAGAAACTGGAACAGACACATTAAAACCAAGAAACAATGAAAGGACAAGCCACAAAACTATTTGGTTCATTCTCTGTCCATGAACTACTGGAGCCATTCAGCAGCTTCCAAGCTACAGGAGACCAAAACAAGCTGGTTTGCAAAAACCACAGCTGAAGTCTCTGGCTCAACGTCATCGCATCTGTCATGACAAGAAAGCCCGGCCTTCAGCGCTAGCAGCAGTTTGGTGACAAGAAGTAACTAGAAGTGGAAGACAGGCAGTTCTACAGAAAGTTCACAGGGTAACTCAAAAGTCACAATCATTTTGCAGAAGGTATTCACAGCTCTTCACCACCAGTGATTCTGTTTGCTCTGACAGTCAGAAGAGTGTTTGGTTCACACAGCAATTTCTTGTTGCAGCAAAAGTCTTTTCACACACAATGGTGGTTATTATTAACAGTTTCCAAAAACAGAACTCCACTTGATATGTGAAAATGAGCTACTTGTTGTGTAAGTCTCTTTCATACAAACTGTGATTTAAAGTACATTATTGACAGAGATAACATCTGCAGCAATGACTAGGCAAGGAGGAAAGCTACTGGTTTCACACAGAGAAGGACAATACTTCTAAGCAATATATGAATGCAGATAGAAGAGGAAGAGAAAGAAAAGCTGTTTCTAATTGAAAGAGCAGCAAAGAATGCTTTCACACCAATACAATGAGAGCACACATAGAAAACGGTCCAGAGAAATAGAACCAACATTCAGCTGGGACATGCCCACAAACGTTTTTAAAAATGAGAAGGTTTTTTTGTTAAATGCCAAAGAGAGCCCAAACCGTTAAGTCTGAGATCCTGTGATCATGGCAGTTTGCACCAGAAAACACAAAAACGAACCATGAGACTGCAGAGCTGAGAATTAAAGAGTCCCCACACTGCAATGAAAGTTGCAATACTCAGAAAGTGGTATTTTCAGCATGCAATTCCAATGAGGAAATTGACCACAAGCCAGTGAGGAACCATCTGGTTTGCACTTTAAATGATTACCTAAATTAACAAACTCCAATGACTGCTAAAAACAATCTGTCTTTCAATTGAGAAATGAAAGATCTGAAGGCCTAAAATTTTGTGGAAGTCTATGTTCACCTGTAGTCCCAGAAAAAGGCATATTTTCTCCAGTACTGGTAAATTCAGGAGCTCCCTTCTCATTTGAGTTACTGAATTAAGAACGTAAGTGGAGAACAAGACTTTTATTTTTTCTTTACAGATGGGAAAAAAGTTGGTGCCCTCCATTAAGAGGTTCTTAAAGGCTCTAACACCCAGAGAATGATGGATAAAGATGCAGTCTGCAGACTCACCTGCGTTTGCTCAGCCGTGCTATGCTGCAGTCATTCTCATAACCTCCTTTCTCATTAAGCATGCCTGTATGCACAACATGCCCAACTGGCACATCCAGGTCATTTGAGAAGAAATACTGCAGATTTTCCAGGGCCTCGTCTCCTGTGGACTGCAGGAATTGAGAGGGAGAGGAAGTCAGACAAGCTGTCTGAGCAAAACAAATCCACTGGGACACTTTAAGATCACATCAACGTCCTGGCCCAAATTCTTTCCATTTGTAGTGATAGCGACGCTGATGTCTCGAGTGTAATAGGATATAATGGTGCCACAGGGCCAGAGGTCAAATTCTATTTATAGACTGAGCTGGTATTTCTATGAACTGGGCCTTCGACAGACAAAAAGCAATCTATGCTGAATATTGTGGTACAACCTGCATTTGGTCATACAGCTTGACTTCCTCTATCTATCCTCAATAGGACAAACAGAATTTTACAACAGCAGCCAATAACAAACTAAAGGCCACCTTTACCGGCTGATGCTTTGTCACTTCCTAGGTACTTACACTTATTTCAAACTTGGTAAAAGATGACATGTCAATGACACAAACCGCTTCCTTACAGCACTTGACTTCAGAACCCACAATATCAAACCAGTCTGGTTTGTAAAAGGTTTTGCTCTGTTCCAAATCCAGCAGATCTAATGTAAAAAAGAACCAAAGGGACAATTCATAAACTGGATGAACTAAGATCTCACACAGATCAGTAGGGATGTACTAGGCAGAGGAAAATATGTTCTCACCTGTCCCAGGTGGGACAAAATACTTGACTCTCTCAAATCCGTGCTTCTCCATCCACCGAGCTCCCTGTGCATCTAGGCGGTCGTACAGTGGTGAAGTACGCAGCTGCCGGCCAGTCTGGAAGTCCCAACGGGGAACTTTCAGATCACACATGAGGGCTGCAATCATCACAAAGATCCGTTATTAGGCAAAGTGATTATCTAAAACTTTCCTCCAGATTACCAATAAACATACTTACTGATATCTGGATCATTAATGAAATTCCCTCAAAACAGTTCTGACATTTCTTTTCTGCTTTTGAAAATTGACAAAGCTGTTTCGATCCGTTAATAGCTATTCAAAACCCGAGTAACAATATTGGCACAGAAGGCTTATATTTATAGATACTTATGGTCTCGTGACAATACTTTTAAGATAACAAAAACTCTCTATTTTCCATGAAGTCACATTGACTAGCATTAATTATGCACATTCCTTCCCTGACAGTGTGCGATATCAGACACTTATCATTTTGACAATACTAATGCTGGGGTAGGCAGCCCACAGCTACAAGGATCATCTAATTTACCTTCTTAAATATTGGCAGTTCAAGCTTTGCTGATTATTGAAGCTTTTCCAAATAGCTCCTATACCTTTTCAGCCAATATAGGAGAGGCTGTATTGCCCCAAAGGAGGCCAAGAAGAAGGAAAATGGTTCTCAGAGTGATGACAGAGTAGAGATAGTGCAGCAAAAACAGCAAACAGAGAAATCTTGAACAGCCTGGGCAGCACAGAATGAAGAGAGTTCACTTACGCATTACTTCCATCACACGGTGCCGGAGGAAAGTGCGACTGCTCTGAAGGGTACCAAAACGTTTCAAATCTAGAGGCCAGACATTTTCTGACGGATACCCATTTACCATCCACTCTGCCAGGTACCTGACAGAAGAAATAAAGAATGACTAAGATATCTGCCAATGTCCTAAAGCAAAGAGTCTAGCTTGGAAGTCAGAAGCAATGCAATTTAGACATGAGAATTTCTTGCAGTAGGGAGAGAGAAGACAACTAACAAGGTATTCTAAATACTAGCAGAATCTGGAAGGTTTTCCTTTGTAAAACCCATCCACCAGATTTCCAAATTATTAATTTCCCGTTAGGATGGAACATACAGGGCAGCAGGAAGTTAAGGACAGGTGGTAAATGGAGCCAGAGCCTGGACAGGTAGCCTGGCTGACACTGTGTCAAGCCCTTGGGCTACGCTACAAAAGGAGGTGCTGAGTACCTTTATGTTGGAGTTAGGAGGCTGACGGCTTTGTCATTTTTCAGTACCTGGTGTAGGCTCAGCCACAAACCATCAGTGACAGCATTCATTTCAGCACGAGGTGCCAGCCAAGTTATGTTTAGCTACACTTCTAGCAGTGAAGGAGGAAGGCATGCTCCAGAGCTAAAGGACAAAGGCAGCTCAGACCAAAGCAGAGCAGAAGGATCTGTTCACAGTCAGTAAACAGAAAAACAAAGGGGTTTGAGACTGACCATTAAAAGTTACATTAGCAAGCTAAGCTGCTTATCTTGAGGCTGTAGCAACAAACAGACAAATAGTGCTTTTACCTTTAGAAATTATTTTGATTCTTAGAGAACCTCACTGCAAAGATTCACTATGTTTTATATGACAAAGAAAAAAAATCACAAGTTGCTTCCCTGGTGAGTTAAATTATTAGATAATGGACAGAAACCAGTGGAGACAGATGCAGACACTAACACCTGCCATGAAAAATGAGCAGCTTGTTAAGAAGGCAGTATGGCAGAAGGGGTGCCGTGCTGCCAAAACCAAATGGAAACTGGAGGGAGTATTGACCATTCTGCAAGCAACTCTGCTGCTAGGATCACATTGATATGCCTGTCAAAGTATTTGCATTAACATAGGAACTGGATTTTACTGGGAAATGATTCCATCCCTAGCTCACTGGCAGAGGACAGTCTTCAACAGTACTGACAGCACTGCCATCACAGATGTGGTGCTCCTTCTCCATCAGATGCACTCTCCTTTCAGAGAAATTAGCTGCTGTGTCAACTTGAGTGATTTAAGGACTTCAATCAAATAATACAAAGGGGATCATGAAGCACAGAAGATGAGGGAATATATGCTTTGCTAAGATTTTATCTCTTCCTGGTAGATTTTAAAAAGAAAAGAAAAAAAAATTGGGCTGGTTAGCTCTAAGGAACATTATGTGAACCCCAGCAGGCTGCTGATCACTGAGATGTGACGCCTGTGGGGAGGTGTGCAGGACAGGAGAAGAGTCCAGCACAGATTTGGAATACACATAGGAGAACATAATCAGAACATGGCAATTGCTCCTCTCCTTCACTCAAGTTGGAAACAGAAGAGGAATCTTTATCAGGGAGGAGGTGACAAATACTGAATAGAATATTCTGCACAGAAGGATCACCTGAGCAGTCTCTTTTCTTGGTTAAAAACTTACTTACACACATAATAGTGATAAACCACTTACTTGCCTGCTCCCCCACCATATGAGATACCAGCTGAGTTCATGCCAGCGAGAACGAAGTAACCCCGCACAGTGGGCGACTCTCCCATGATGCATCGCATATCTGGTGTGAAGGACTCCGGGCAATTCACTAACTGCATGATCTGCAGAGCCTCCAAATCTGGCATCCTGCGCAGAAGGGCACTGAGAAGTGGCTCTAGGACCCAAGACAAAGAAAGACAAAAAGCCACAGCCTTCAGTCTCGACACATTTCAGCTATTTCACCTTCAAAGTGGACAGCACGACAGAGGCATGCTGGTACCTGAACAGATGGAAACTGCTTCCATGTTTCAATACAGCCATAGGATAAACTGTTTACCTGCTGGAATCAAACTACTCAAAGGGGATCACACAGCATACCAGAAAAGGGCCCAGGATTGTTTTAAACAGTGCAAAAGCGTGTTCAGTTTTGTTAGGGAAAACAATAGGAATAGATGTCAAATAGATACTGGCGAGGAATAAGAAAAGGCAAATCTACATGACACTTGTCCCATGCACTCTGCCAGCCTCCACTTAACAGGTTTTTAGGAAATCCTCTGAGCTCATGCTATGTTTTCCCTATTTAGTAACCCCTAAATCCATCTCTCTCTAAGTACTTGACCAGTATTCCCCAAACTCATGAGAATATCCAACAGACACTGACACGGAGTTCCACATATTTAGTATTTGTTGTATGAGGAATCACTTCCTTGCATTTTGAAATTCACGCTCAACTTTTTTTGATGTCTCTCAGTTGGCATAATAGAGGAGACAATGAACAGGAGATCCCCATCTACTCTGTCCATCTCATTCAAGATTTCACAAACCTCTCTTTATTTCCCTTCTGTCATCTCTTTTTTTCCCAGCCCACTCAGTCATTCCTTGTTCCTCGCTTGGAAACTGTTCCAAGCTTTCATAAGCCTCTTGCCGCTTCTTCACCAGATCTCCTCCAGTCATGCGATACTCTCTGGTTACAGGGAGCCTAGAACAACTAGTATCTGGAAAACCAATGATTTAGTGTTGCATAATGATTGTGCTTACTGTTCCTTTCCTAATAATTCCTAACTTGTCTTTTGCTTTGACTGCTACTGAACTGATGTCTTCACAGAACTAATACAACCCCAAGGTCAGCTCAAAGGCCATCATCTTGTATGGTGAAAATAAGACCAGCCCGCTTCACTCGCGTCACTTCGCATTTATCCTCATTGAATTTCCTTGCCACTTCATTGCCCAGTCATGCTGGAAAGGTCCTTTGGCCATACTTTACAGTCTGACATTTGAGAGCGTTAATAAAGGGATAAGCTATCTACCCTGTTTTTCTTGTCCAGAAGTTACCTTGCAGAGTACTCCAGATAAAAGCCTTCAAGAGCCAGCACTAATAACACTCCTCAGCTTTACAGGCAAGCCATAAAATAATCAGATTTCACATTACTTAAGAAGTCATAAGCAGAATCAGTCCTTCTGACCTGCCTTTTTTCCCTCTCTCACATGCACTAGAATTCCAGAGTGAGAGCCTGGAGAGCCTGTAGTTACAGACTCTTTTTTGATAGAGAGGGATCAGTGTTAGATTTGTTATCATATTCAGCCCAACATTTAAGCAACTGTACAGGTTATTTTAAAATCAAAAAGTGTTTCAATGAAAGAGATCAAAGCACTAATGCAAGAGCTCCAACCACAGGAACCACAGCCCTAGAAAAGGATCAAATATTGGCTGAGTAAGCTCTGACTGCTCAACTGTTCAGCATGTTTGAACTGATAAAAGGGTAATGCTGGAACATAACATGCAGCTGCTTCCAACACATGGGCAATTTGTGGGTGCCAGCAAGCAGCGTCTTTTCATTTCAGCAGTAGAAGTGGGTGCAGAGTTCAGGCAACTCATTAGTGAAGCTAATAACTTCAAGCAAGTCTGTAGGCATCTATAGATCTAAAAACGTTTAGCATATGCCACCACAAAACTGCACCCCATCCTGGTTCCACTCCCTGGAGTTTAAACTTTGATGGTACCAACACAGTTCTCATAGAAATGAAAGTAAAATTAATCAATTTATCCTGAGGAGTAGCTAGAAGAACATACTACCACTGCAGAAAGAAATCAGTGAAAATCCATCCATTCCTGGAGTTACATAGAGAGGCATGCACATTCACAAGGGATGCAAAGAGCTCTGACACAAGGGAAAACTGGATACCTGGAAAAAAAGGCAAATTTGAAGATGAGAGGGCACACAAATGAGGCATAAAAGAGAAAAAAAAAAAAAAAGAAAAGGATTCATTAACCATGCAGGGTCCTTTCCTGCAGAAATAGCGCTCCCTATAAAAGTACATCCAGAATATAAAAACAGAATCTAAAATGGGAAGAGAAAGACACAACATCTGGGATATAATAAACCACCACTGTCAATGTTGGGATGAAGTTTGGGAAGCAACAACAGCAAGTTCTGCACACAAAGCAACAGCCACTGATGGAAATGCACTTGGCAGTCACTGCTGAAGAGCTGCAGAAACAAAATACCTCAGCTACATGGCAGGTCAACAGCGTTGATCTGCAGCATCAAGAGAGGAGCAGCATGTGGCACTGACAGTCAAAAATCAAATGCTGGAAAGTTTATGTAGCGCTTCGCTGCGCTAGAGGTAAAGGCATTCACGCAAGTTACTGACAAATAAAGAGATGAATGGAGAGAATGTTCACCTCTCCCACACCTTTCAGGTAAAGACAGACCATGCTCACAGGTCAACAACAGCCTGTGTTGTTGCTAACTCCACGTTCTGCAGGAAGCCACGTGTTTCATTGCTGTGGACACCTTTCCTCCCTAACATACCAAAATGATCCCAGTCTTCTTGAAGGTTATGAATCTCCAGTTGGTTCCGTCCCTCTGTGAAGAGAGGTTTGGGGTTTTTCTCAAAGCCCCCGGAGAGGATGCCACCTTGCCAGTTGCGGATGTAGATCCTGCCATCTGGGTCTACAATAGCTGCAGAGGAAAGAGAAGAGGTGGGAAGGGAATTGAGAGAAGGGAGAGCTATCTATTGTCCTGCAAACACCAACGATGGGGTCTGGTGACAGGCTGGGCCAAGCTAGTGGCCTACTGACATGAGAAGGGACAGTGTCAGTCCCACAGTTCCACACTTCACACCATCCTGGTTCTCACATGACGCCTTGGTAGGCCAGTTTAGACTATCAAACCAGTACCAACTCCCAACACAACCATGCATGTTAACTTTTGGGTAGCATAGTAAACTGAATCGAATATGAAGAGCACCCAAGCCAGCAGGACAGTGTCACCAGGAGCGGGAGGACACAAGAGGAGTCAGATCCCTTGGGGCACTGATAAGCTTATATTATATTTGCTTAGTTCCACTGGAACTGCACTCAAGACCAGACCTTCCACCAAGAGATGTCCAGCCCTTCCCTTCTTCCTCTTCCTATATTAAGAACAGTTAATTTTAACAGGGATGCATCACTGATCCAGTGTGCTGCAGGCCACCAGCACAAAGCAGGTGGACAGCACTGGGGGGAGGACAAGCAGTCAGGTCTGGATTGCTTCTCCCAGTGGTAGTGTCAACTTGAAGCATTTCTGATACTGCACCTGACATGTTCCATTGCAAATTTTCCCATGTACAGAAAAGCTGTGAATATATTTATACATATATATGAAAAAACTTGGTCAAGTAAAAGTGAAGCACTCATGGTCTCTGGTCAGAGCTGAATTCCCTGGAGAGTATATACATTATTTATTAGAAGCAAAAAGTCTTTCTAAAGACTGAGACTAAATAAGCAAAGCTTTCTACTTCCCAACCACAGTTTTCAAACAGAAGAGCTTTTCTTTAAGGGATCCAAAAGCCAGAACATGAGGGGGAGGAACAATTACCTCAAGTGCTTTGGTTGCCCCTACAGCTCATAGACATGTAAATGCCATTGTAAAGCCTTAGCTTCAGTTGGAGGAAAGGAATAGATGGGCCATTTGGGGACAGCAGCCTGCAAGGAAAACACAGTGCCAAGGCTAGCACCCTCTCCAGCCCAAAAACCAACAATCCAAGTCTCAGACACACCTACCAGTCAAGACAGAATCGTGGTCATTCTCCTGCTAAGGTGACTGACTCTGAAAACCAATTTCTGCAGCAAAAGCTTCCCCAAGAGTAAGGCAAGAGATTCTACCACTGAAAGATGATATTCAGAGCGATTCAGCTAGAATGTACTTCATAATCCCAAGTGAGCTGAGAACAGATAGCCCTTAGGTGGCCTTTATGTTGTAAACTATGCGTCACCTTGGCAAGGCAGATATAATTCACCAAGAAAAGCGAGGTAGAGCTGAAGAATCCTTACTTGGTAAGTCGCTTGCCAGTGGTTCCTTCAAAGGATGTGTCAGGAGGTAGAAGTGTTCACAGGCATGGAGTGGGATATGGACTGGTTCCTTCCCAGAGTGGCCCAACTCATAGGCCCACTGAAATAAAAAAGTGAATGTTAAAATGTGAAAATAAAACTAGTTCAAATTTAAGAAAGGCAGGACAAAAGCACAGGTGGTCCTCTCTGGGGGTCTGTTTTCATAAAAGGCCATATAAGATTTGGTTTGGTCCCCTAAATCTTAAACAGATACACATTTTTTCCTCTTTGCTTAGAATGTGAATCATTTAGGACAAAGACTGTTCTTCTGTTCCTCATACAATACCTAGAAAATGGAGGCCCTCATTCAAGACTAAGAAGTATCAATTTACAAGATAAAAGCAAATTAAGATCCGTACACCAAAGTCAACACTAGGCTCAGCCTCTAGAAGCAGAATAGTCAGGATTTTGGTGCCTGTACTGCTAAAGCCAAACATGAACAAAACAACCAGCTGCAAGCTGAGAAACAGCAATTGTCAGATGTATTTTCAAACTGGAGAAGACACAACATTAAGAGAAACAACAGAAAAACGGTCTTTCAGTGTGCATGCGAGAGGAAAGAAGGGTAGAGAGAGACCTGTCTCATTAAGAGCCAAAGCAAAATTGTTCCTGTCAGAAGGCTGCACCCCCAGGACAGAGACCATGGGCAGAGCTGTACCAACAAGCTGCAGGGTGTTCCTCAGCAGCTTAACATCCAGCCTTTGGTGCCAAGCACACAGCCAGCACTGCTTTCCTCCTTCACAACCTGCTGGTCTAAGCATCTGAATAACATGACTTTGATTTACTCTAGTAAACCAAACAAAAGCACAAACTGTAAAAAGAAAAAAAGAAAAAAAAAAAAGGAAAAATAATACAACCCCGAGGAAAGTGCATGTGTTCTTAACCAAAGAAAAAACGAAAGGTAAAATTTAATAATTTAACCTGGCCAGCGCAGTTGACGAAGTACTGACATTTAATCTGTCCTCTGTCAGTCTCGACTCCAGTCACGTGACCCTTCTGGATTGAGACATGACTGACACTTGTCCGTTCATGAATCTGGACACCTGAAGAGGACAGAAGAAAGTCAGTATATCACAAGCCTTCTTTCTGATGTGTCAGGCTGCTAACGTTAAACCTTTCAACTCCACCTAAAAGCTTGTTTTCTCTTTAAGACAAAATTTCTATTATTGACCGAGAAATTCTTAAGTGAAATCCTCTTGTTTGTAAAATATCTTGCATACAATTTGTACATAATTTAAGGGCCGAGACTATGAAGAGTTACAGTACTTTTTCCTATGTGACAATCTGGGTGATAAATACACCCTAGTATCAACAACATGAAAAAAAGAGTCTCAGCTATGGATTTCTTTCCATTACAATTCATTTATGTAACAAAGTCTGTAGTTTCACACAGCAAGACCAGCTCTTTTATAGGAAATCAGTCATTTCGTGAAAAAAAAAAAAATCAATTAACAGTATGCAAAAAAGCTGGACTAAAAGAAACTAAGACAGGTATCTTCCTACGTAGCTTTTTCCAAATTGACGGACTTGCATCCTTAATGAGTCTCACCTCTGTTATCATATCTAACCTTTCTCCCACTTTTAGATCACTCCAAATTTGTCAAAGTGCTGGGCAAACATCACTTATTACTACACTTCCAAACCCATTTGCAAAGCATATGTGCCTAATGAAATATTCTACAAGGATTCAGTCACACCTTTGCGTTTGTAGATAATTAAAACTCTTTCGATGAGTAATTTTGAGTCGGGTCCTATGAAGGATTGTTTTTATGATAGAAGAGTGTGTGCTTATTCAGAGAAATATATAACCAGTAAGAACTGATGCTTGATCTAACCCAGCAGATCTGTAAAGATTCAGCATGTTCAAACAAAAACCAGCCTCACTCTTGGGAAAAAAACAGATTTTTAAAGAATCTGAAACTTATAGAAATAACCAAGTTTTGGTCTTCAGTCCTCAGAATACCAAAAGAGATACAAAACATAATTGTCTTTTGTGGAAAGAAGAGAACTATCACACAGGAGAGCACTCTATAGATAAAGAAACCTCGTACCATTCCGTGAGGCAGCGGTTGCCAGAGCCAGACTCACATTGGCAGATGACACGAGCGCATCTTCTGGCACATACATGGCCCCCACAAGGTCATGGATGTTGATCAGTGGGTGGAGCTGTGCCACTTGCTTTGGGGTGATAATTTCACAAGGTATCCCCATTACACTGCCACAGAACATAAGAAAAATGCCATCATCAGTCTTGCAGGAGAGCTGGCGCAAACTTAAGATCAGTTGTATTTCCTGCTTATACGTACTTCAGTGACGAAGCGATGCGTTTCAGAGAGATTAGTCGATCCTGAGTCTGTGCCAGGGAAATAGAACCTGCCTTCACGTACCCTATAACAGCGACCAAAGTCAAGTCAGATTTGGACAGGAACTTCAATTCCTTTTCACCTCAGACCCACTGCTTTAATATTATTGCAGACCTGTTGCTTCCACTATTCAGGAGCCTGGAAATCCCAGGTCCTCAAATAACTTTAAACTCTATCAGGTAGTAACTAAAAACTGCATTAGTCAACTTTTCAAAAAGCAATTTAATTTTGACTTGTGTTCTAACTCCACTACATTTTCTCGTATTTATAAAAAAATCCCCCCAAAACAAAAAACATCCCCCAAAATAAACAAACAACAAAAAACACAAAACCAAACAAAAAACAAACCGCACCCCCCAAACTTCACACATAGTTCCTATTAAAAGAGGCTACTGGCAAAAAAAGTGATCTAATAACTACTCAAAATAATAAAACAACTAAACGCTGACATTTTGTGACTCTACCACCTGCAACTGATTAATACTAATCTTAATTACAGGCAAATATTAACCTCTGTTGAGCCTGACATATATCACAAGTCTTTTTCAGCAGAAAACTTTCAGTGACCAAGTTCTTCCTCTCAGGTACATGTCTGAGCATTTTGGAGGGAGGGAGAATTTCAACACAATGTTTTATTGTTATTTCCAGGGTAGGACTAGAGTAAGACACCTCGCTTTGCCAAAGCTCTAGTGCTTCTGTTAACCTTCTTTCGAAAAGTGAATCAGTGCAGAAAATCAGCCGTTTGCTCCAGTCACTGCAATATACTTTTTAGCGTCCTTGTGAAAATTGACCTACGTTTGAGCAAGTTACAGACAACATAACTGTCAGAGTTTGCAGGCAGTCTGCCTTTGGTTTGCCCATCTCATACCCTTCTTCTCATTATTCTGATTGCATTAGGAACATCCCTTTGCGTCTGATTCAGTCCAAATGTACCCTTTTTGAACAGGAACCACCAATTCTTAAGACTGCAGAATCACATTTGTATTTCAATGTCAGTAATTCGATTCCGTTTCCCAAATACCACTCAATGTTTGCACTTTCAATACCTGTGCTTACTCCCGTCTCTTGTTCCAGCTGCTGGTAGAGCTTGTTTGAATAGTCTGCCATCTTCAGCTCTACGGACAGCTGCCTGGCTGTGCTCACGATGCCGGCGGAGAAGCGAGTGGTACCAGCAGCCAATCTGCAGGAGAAGTTGCAAAGGTCTCATGGGGCTGGGCAGGCAGAGAGGTGAGCACCTCCCAGCAGGCGCTGCCAGCACGAACCAGACAGCAACCTCTCCTCCAAACACACCGGGCCAAAAGCTGTAAGGTGGATGATGCAGGGATAACGCAACCTCTAGAATGTTTTTTCTTTTAGCTTGGTTTTGAAAACACATTGTATTCCAAAATCACTCCTCTATAACTAGTCCTAAATAGTGATTTTTTTCAAAGAAAGCACTTAAAAAAAAATAAATCTTATGCTTAAGTCAACCTGCCTGATTCTTTCTTTCTCCCTCCAAATCGGGATTTCCCTCAAATGAAAATTAACTTGGATTTGAGTCTTGCAACTTTGCTGCTTACAGTAAGAAGTCCCTCTTACTGTGCAGCAACTGACATAGATAGGTACACATATTTCTTGTCCCTTTTTAAACTACCCTTAAACCACTGTCCCCCTAGCTATTTGGTGAAAGGTTGCTGTACAGATAGAAGCCTATTAAAATCTCCCTGCAGCATACACAGGTGAAGACAAGACAACTCAGCTTTAAGTACCTCTCTCGCAACCTGCTTCCATGATACTTCTAAGTCACCTTTCCTGCTGCTAAAGCAATCTGCATTTTCCCACTTGCCTACGCAAGCCTTGGAGCAGACTGCCCTTGGCTTCGTGTGTCCATATTCTCTCGACAATTCAACCTAGGAATCAAGTGAGTCAGGTGTGTTTTTTGCTACATCTCTACTCAATCCCAACAGGAACAGCCGAAGCACAGTCTCACCATGCTGTGCTTCATGTAAGATGTCTCTGCTAATGACATGTTCTTCTTTTTCATTGAGCACACACATAGACTAAGCTTCTAGCACATCTAACTCAATTAAGATCTCTAACCGGGTATTCATACCCCACTACAGGCTAGTAACAATTATGCTTCTTGACAAACAAAGCCTTGCAGCTAATTTCACTCAGAAAGACAATGCTCACAAGGCCTCAGATGAGACAACCCAATTTCCTCTCTTTGCAGCTGTGAAGAGCTCGCTATTACCTGCTTCCCAACCATGCAAAGTCAAGGAGTCACAGCTCATTGTTCTTGAAGGCAGCAGCAGGTACGAAGCTCTAAGGCTAGACAGTAAATATTCTCAGTCCAGCAACTATTTAGAACACTAGAAGCTGCTGCGATAAACAGCTCATCAAATCCCTTAAGTCTTAAACACTGTCTCGTGACCAAGTTGCTTAATGACACCACGAGTCTACCTCTGAAACAGAAATCTAAACAACAGGTAACGGCCACACACCAACTTTCAACAGGATCTACGTGCTCTGCCACAGCCTGCAGACCCAGCTCACCCAGGAGCGCACAGACTGGTATTCAGCCAAACCGTAACGGCCTTTGCCTTTTTACAGACAGGCGCTAAATCCTGCAACAGACAAACTAGATAATCCGAGCCTTTAACCAGCTTACAGGGTGATTTAGCGATGTCTGCTTATAACCTCCTCATCCCCCACAATCTCTTTTGAGCTTTGTTAGTGGTGCAACGCTTCATATGCGTATCACATCCTACTTCTAGAGACAGTCAACAGGAGCTGGATGATCTACAGCAATTTTCAGTTGCCTTAAACTGGTCCACCTTTGCCAGCTTCATTGTGTTTTACGTAATTGAGTAAATAATTACAGATATCTCCAGAAGCAACTGTGATCCATGGAAAACCCACGGCAGGGCAGAGCTCACCTGACAGGAACTGCAGCCTGTGTAGGACCCACACCAGGATCAGCAGTGACCACACACCCACTACTCACCCCCTGTGCTTCCTGAGGTGGATGGGGGTGGAGCAGAAGACCCCACAGTGCACGAGTGAAGCTGAGCATGGGAAAGGAAAGGTGGTGTTTTAACACTTGTTTTTTTGTTTCTCACTACCCGAATCTATTTTAACTGGCAAGAAATAAAGTACTTCTCTAATTATTTAAAATTAATTCTCCCTAAGGCAAGCCTGTTTTGCCCATGGCAGTAGCTGCTAAACAACCTCCATGTCTTTATCTTGATCCATGAGCTTCCTCAGCCTATTTATTCTCTCTCTGTCTTGCTGAGGAGGGAGAGTGAGTGGCTGTGTGGGAGCTGGGCCCTTAACCAAGGCTAACCCACCACAATCACACAGGCGACACCCTTCACCTTGCGGGTCCACCCTGTGCTGTGAAGAAGTAGTAAGTGGTGTTACTACTCTTCCAAGTAAGCCTATTGCATGGCTCCAACACCAGGTGAAAAGGTAGAAACAATTTGTTACAGCAGACAGTACTATGCACAGAAGTCCTGTTTCTTTGGTTTTGTTACCAGAAATCCTTACCTGCCCTGCTCAAGTAAGACTACATCCTTCCAACCCATCTTGGAAAGGTGATAAGCCACAGAGGTGCCCATGATTCCACCACCGCAGATGACAACCTGCGCCTCGGCTGGCAAGGGAACCGAGGCAGGTTCTGCTGTACTTGAGGTACTGCGCCGTGAGGAGGTCATTCCTCTCCATTTCGGCTGAGCTGCCCGCCACCGCACATCTGACAGTAATCGGAGAAACATCCTGGCAGCTGTCAGTTTTCTTAAAGCACCACCTAGATGTGTTCAGATGTTAATTCAGTACCACTCCTTCTAGGAAGGAAAAGATGAGAATCGCATTACCACTTATCTTATTATACACAAGGCTGGCAGCAACTAGCATCATGTGGTGTGTTGGGTACAAGTGGACATAGGAAACCTAATGAGTAAACAAATAGGAAAGCAGTTACTCTGTCCTGAAACAAGTCTTTCTATTAAGATTAAAATTAGATCATATAATTAATGGGTAGAAAGCATTACACCTTCATCTTTGAGGGCAGCATAACTTGACAATGAGCAAAGAACCAGATGAAAGCTGTAAAAGAACAGTGAGAAAGCTCTCATGCCAACAGGTAGATCAGAGAAAGCCAGCAGGCACAGAACATGCTCTGACATCTTTCATTAAGGCTATTATAGCATAAATAAGCTTGATATTAACGTTGTCAGGCCTCTACCTGAGGAAGGAAACAAAGTCTGTGGTCAGAGTAACAAGGAACGAGAGACACACTCCCTGACAACGCTGGTTTTACCACAAGACGTTACCCAGGGCCCCTGACGGCGGTGACACCGCACAGCTCAGCCCAGGGACCCACTTCACACCACCCTGCGCTGGGCACGTTACTCGCTGCAGCTCTGCGGTTTCTCCTGCCCGCAGCCCGACACCCACCGCAGCCCCGCGCCGAGCGGGGGACACAGCGCCGGACGGGCCGGGTGTGAGGGCGGGAAGCGGCCCAGCCCCGCGGGCACTCCCGAGGCGGGGGAACCGCCGCCCGGGCCTGCTTGACTTCCCCGGGGAGCGGGGCAGGCCCGCGGCCGAGCGCTGCGGGGCCGCCGGGAGGGGAGATAAGGGCACAGGGCGGTACAGGCAGGCGCCCCCGGTGCGGGGGAACGGGCCGGGGCCGCGGGGACAGCGGGGCCGCAGCGGCTCACCTGGGGCAGGAGGAGGCCTGACTGACCTTCCGCGCTTTACGGCCGCCAGCGGCAGCGCGACATCCGCCCCCCCCCATTCCCCTGCGCTGCGTCACCCGCCCGCCGGCCAATCCCCAGCGCGGCGACGGGGGCGTGGCCGAGTGTAACCCCGCCCCTCGCCCCGCCTCCCTCACGGGAAGGGCGCGCGACCAGCCCTAAGAAATAAACTACAACAAGTAAAAACCTGCAGACTCTTTTTATTAAATTCTCCCATTTCATCTGTACAGAAAAAAAAAATGCACATTATGTTCAGAATCTCAGTAACATCTCAAAATTACACAGCATGGACATGTAAAAAAAAAAAAAAACAAACCAAACAAACCAAAATGAGGAGCGGCCAGGATTTATACACAGAAAGGGAAAACAATTTACAAAAAAAAAAGTCTCCTTAATGTCACATTTAAAAATAATAATAATAATAATAAAAAAGAGACTAAGTTCAAACAGCTTCTGCTGTACAACAGGAACCCGCTGGGTGTTTGTACACTGGGGGGCTGCAGTGCCATCGCGGAGGATGGCGGGTGTGCTGGGGAACCCCCCCAAAAATCCCAGCTCTGGGTTCCCTGCTATGTTTCCCAGCCCAACACCAACATCAGTCACAGCCTCTGATCACCCCCACGCGGCACAAGCGTCTGCGGGCAACAGCCCCACGTCTCCCTGTGCCCCCAGCTCAGCACTTCCAAGGTCAGAGCTACACAACAGCTGCTCAGTATATACCGGGGGTCGGTGGGGTTTTGGGGTGCAGCAATCCACCCAGGAAGGGATCTCTTGCTTTCGGTCAGCTATGGAATGAAATTTGGGTGTTGCGAAGGAGAAAATGGCAATCCACCTTTGGCCAGCGAGCAGCAATATGTGATTACTCCTCCCTGTCCCACACAAGCAGCATTTTGGAACTCGATAACGGTGCAAAATTCCACCAGTACCAGACAAACAGCGGCACCAGTTGAATTCTCTCCCATACATGGGTGATTTGGGTCCCCTCTAACCACAACCCAGTGGTGGAAGCGAGTTGGCTTCCGCCACTTTGGCCTCCAAGCAGGGAGACAGCGCAAAGATCAGTACCTGGGAGCTGCCTTGAAGGTTCTGAACCCCATAATTAAGGATGTACTTCCACACAAACCGACACTGCAGCTGTTTGAGTCCACAGAGCTGTATCTCAAAAAGGGACAGAAGTGCTGGGTGAAATGTTCCGGTTTCATACCACACTCATGCACTCACACATAACTCAAAACTACCTTTTTTAAGCAAAACTGATAACGTAAAAAGTACTACAATCTTCTTCCAACTAAATAATAAAAGTTGTTTTAACAGAAGTCACCATCCAACTTGAACACAATTCCTCCACAACATTACAGGATCCAGGTGATCCCTCTCTGGCTTATCACATTTCTTCCCTCTGTGCCCACCCACAGTTATTTTCTGTTCTTAAAGACATTCACCTCTCTCCATTATTTTTCACACAATATGCTTATTGCGGATTCTTTCCGAACAAGACAGATTCTATTTGCACGGATTTTTAACTGACCGATTATGGATTAAATGCTTCAATTTTGTTACAGAATTATCTGAACTTCACCACGGCTTTTCCAGCCCTTTGCAGTGACACAGACACACGGGTACTCAGCTCACTGGACAGTACCTGAAACGCCAGGAATTTTGTTCCTGCCCAGATGAGTTACTCCAGCAACCTGAACGGCAGAGACGAGGCAGGAGAATCCCAAGCTGGAACTCAGCAAAAGGATTTGATTAGACCCACTAGGTAAACAATAAATAAGCTTATTAAGGTCAACAAGAATGAGCACTAACGGACTAGCAGGAGTGAAGCCATGAGGTGCACATCATGCACAGTCCCCCTTACCCATATCATCTGAACACGTACCATAGTTTAGGAAACAACTCGTTAACCCTTGCAGCAGCAGGAGGGAAGCAGAGCACTGCATGCCTTGTAACCTACACCTTCCATCCATCACCAGGAGCATCAGCATCACTGTGGCAAGAATATGCTCTCCAAGAGAAGGTTTTGTGATGACAAGAAAGAAAAAAAAACCCCAAAACACCTCCTGAATTGTGTTCTGTGGAAGGCAGCCTTCTCCAGCGAGAGGGAAGGGTCACGAAGAGGAAGGAGTACCCCAGGTTTTGCGACACCAACATGCTTCTCTTGGCTGATGGCAGCTATTTCTAGCACTCTTGATTAGATCCAAGAAGTTAAAAAGGTTTCCTTGAGTCCAAGGCAGCAGCAGTGCTTCTTACAACCATTTCTTCCTTTCCTCACAATGGAAAACGGTTACCTGCAGGCCAGGGGTTGTGTTGGCAACAGCACAAGCAGGTTATTTTTGGAAGAGTACTTGTGTGGGCTTTCTGTGCTTTTTCTGTGCTAAGTATTTGTGAAAAGGAGGAGGATGTCTCAAGACTGGGACTCACAGATTTCTAATCATGAAAAAGGCAAATTTGGCCACTAGCAGTGGCAGGAGGCCCCATTTTAAATTGAGAAGAGAACGTCACACTTAACTATAAAACATCCTGGACTCTTTGCCAGTGTGATACCTTTAACAGGTGGGTTTGTGCCCTTACAGTGACAAAGAACATCCAAGGGAATCACGCAGAAATGAATTTAGTATCCTGCTTTTGCTTCAGATGGCCTCCAGACACATACCTGTGACACCATCCCAGAGCATTTGCACTGAAACGGAATTCTCAGGTGAGCATGCCAACGGAGTCAGAAACACCACCGACCAGGCTCCTAACGCAGCACTCCAGGCACCAGTATTTTAACCTCCTCCAAATTAAAAAGCAAAAAAACCCAGAAAGCAAAGGAAGTCATCTTCAGAGCTCGACACGGTTTACATTCAGGACTATGGCTACAAACCTACAATTTTCACTGCAGTGTCTTTTGGAATTTAGTGGAAGATGCTATTTCTAGACAACAAACCATCTAATTAGGCTTTTCAAGCTAATCAGGCTACAAAATGCCTTTTCAAAAAGTCACAACAGTTTAAAAAAGCCCTCTAACAGCGATTTAATTATGCCTGATAGACATTTTGAGAAGCAGGACTTGTGCCAAACAAGCAAGGCTGCACAAAGATCCGGCTTCCCTCGCCGGCAGCTCTGCGAACACACCGCAGTAATTTCAGCACTCTGTCAAGTGAAGCAATACACACTTATAATTGCCAAACTAACATTTGTGGCGTTATACACCTGTGCTACCTCAAGAGACATGATCAACTGTTCCTCTTCTCTCTACTTCACATTGACAGAGGGCCAGTTAAGCTCCGTTAGCACCAGGGAAGAGGAGTGAGAAAAGAATTCAGGCTTAATTTCTTTTCTAACTAATCACTTAACTGGAATCCTGCCATGCACTAATTCCCCACTGAACCTTCATTGCTCAGATGTTCTCTACTGCTTGCCTTGTGTTCATAGTACTTTGATATAAAACCAGAAGTGTCTGTGAAAGACTCACTAGCGTAGTAAGTCTAAAACTGTATAATAGTTTGCTGTCCATCCTCAGAGTGGGATGAAGCTACGTTTGCAAAAAGCTTCAGTTGCAGGAAAAGCTCACAGTATTTTGTGTATGCCATTCTGTACAAGCAACATCATCAGAACCAGCTGGTCCACACTCCAAAGTGTCTCAAAACCACCTCCACTGTTCTAGAGAACAACGCGGAGAACTGGAAGTGTCAGGTCTTACCTAGCAGCGCACTGAGTGAGAAAACAAAGTTATGGTTCAAGCATCAAGTTAAGTTGGACACTTTCAGGCACATGATTTTTACTGCAGCAAACACAGATGAGCACATCTAGAAAGAGAATAAAATATATTCTACTGTACACATGGACTCTCGTGCAGTTACTTCTGGATTTCACCAGCACACTCAACCTGTCCTCATGTTTCAGCCAAAGTACGTGGCTCACAACCTCCACGTCTCTTTGTACTTGAAGAACAAAGGTGATGGTAAGAAGAGGCCACAACTGCTGGTGCAGCTTTTCTAAAACAACTTCTTCAGGCTCTCCTGTATAAGTAGAAGGTTCTGGAATTGTAATTATATATAGTTTAAGTGCATACACTGATGATAATAACATGAAAGCTACTTGCCTTAAAGATCCAAATGTTTCTGCCTTTCATACAACGCTATAGTCCTTCCATCCACTCCTGCTTAGCCTTCTGGACCAGCACCTGTGTCCTATATCCCAGCAAACACCAGTTTCTATCTGTATCAGTTGTAGTTGTGGAAACTAAAAACACCCTTCAGTGCTACTACTCAAACCATTAAGACCCAGACAGACCAGTTACAAACCACTGCACTATCCCACAGGTAACCATTGTACAGACAGAGCATTGAGTGTTCAGTCGCTTTCTGCATCACTGACAAAGCAATGTATTGCCAGCGTGTCAATACCATCTGCAGATAGTTAATTCGGAAGGGTAATAGCTTAGCAGCAGCAAGGAAAAAATAAAAGGAGTGTTAGAATTATACTGCATCATCCCTAATAAAGAAGTTGACCAAGTAACTGATCATGGCACTTAGTGCCCCAACAGCAGTGCCGTGCACTACTGACAGGCTCCACGTGCCTCGTGTCTACACCGTGTCTTCAGTCTACTGAAATACAAGTTGTACAGCTCACATGAGTATTTGATCCTGGTCAGTAATTTATTCTATCTTGCGAGCGGCAGAGGAAGAAAGGGAGGACATCTTTTCAGCCAAAAAAATCCACAGCAACAAAAGCAGGATATTCACTAGAAGATGACACCAGTGACTGGTGTCTTTAGGTTGTCCAAGACTATGCTCTGAAGATGCTTTACATAAGATCAGCAAGATGTCCAAAACAAGGCCAACTGTGGTGTAAGATGCAATTTACCCTTTAATTTCCTGCCTCAATTTCACCCAGCCACAGAGGATGACAAGATTTCAGTATGAACCATTACCTAAATCATGTAGTTGGTATGCAGATATACGTCTTTCTTTAAAAATTTACTTAAAAACTGCTTGAGCTGCAGGTCATATCAGTCTGATTTGGAGAGTGAAGGCAGTTCCAACAGTACAATAGAGACTTGTCTACAGGCAGGTAAACGAGAGTCTGCTAACAAAGGGGTAACAAAAGCTGCTGGCTGGGCTGCCAATGTTGCACACAAACTTTCATAGGATGAAGATGCTGTGGATGAGATCCAGGATGGGAAAACTGAGCCAACACCTGCTGCTGTTCTAATTTTTTTTTTTTTTTTTTTATTCTCCTCTCACAAGAGGGGGTGGGTAGACTATACAGAGGAGGGCTGTACAAAACTGGGCACTGGGCAGGCATTTCTTGGTATGGCAATCCAGGCTCTACCTGTCCTTGAGCTCTCTTGTCACCCGCTTGGTGATGCGTCCACACATCAGGCCGATGAGGAAGAGTACACAGATGCCGACCGTGATCACAGACAGTATGTAATTCTTGGATGGAGAGGTCATAACTTGCATGGCAAGGTCAGAAAAGCCTTCTGCTGGGGCAACCTGGAGGAGAGAAGGGAATAAATGAGCCAAGCTGTGCTTTCCATGCGACTCTCAGCCTTGGCATTGATCAGGTTCAGTCTCTGGTACCGCTATTGCCTCCTGTCATCATCAGACTAGGCCTGAACCACAAACAAGCAGGATTCAAACAATTCATCCGAGGGAACTGCTGCTCAGGAGACAGTGTCAATAACACAAGTTCTGCTGACCCCATTTCATTGCCCCAGACCAAGCCTTGTGTGCACAAAAGACATTCTGATTCTGTGCTGTTGAAGATGCATCCCAGACACTGAGGAGTAATATATACAAGTTCAAAAAAGGAGACCAAATTTCAGTTTTTCTGGACCAAACTTGACATGCTAAACTTCATTCAGAGACAAGAATTTCATTACAGCTGAAGTTTCTCATAAATAGCTTGCAACAAAGATCCAACACAAAAAAAGGAAATACTTCACATATTCACCTTTGCGGCATAGCTCCACATCTCAATACGATCATTAAGGCGTTTCTTACATTCAGGCTGCAACCTCACACGCTTATCTTCCAGAGCTTCCATTAAGCATGACATTTCTGTAAGACACAGAAAATGGTGTTAGAAAACGGAAATGGTGGCTTCAACAACATGCTAAGGAAAGGCTGCTGGAAAGGGACACTTCAACTGTCATAAAGGCTGATGGTTCCATGGCTTTCTGAACAGACTAGCCAGCCTGACAGACTATACGCAAAGCCCTGTTGTACCCTTGAAGCTAGCAATTTCACCAAGATGCATTATTAATATTGAATTTTGAGGCGCAAGGAATTTTGACTTCCAAAAATAAATTACAGTACATATCCAAGATGTAACTCGTGTGATTTACATAAGATTTCATACGATCTTACAAGTTTGCACCTTCAATGGGCTATACTCTAAATTCTGTGCCACTGTCCTTTAGAGAGAAGATCAAATTCAGCTCAGAAAAACACAGTGTGTTATCTCCTTAGCCTTGTTAAGGGTTTCTTTTGATCAACAAAATGTTTGGGAAAGGATTAACTTCCTGAGTTTTTGCACAGTCCTGTGCAAAGGAAATGGGATCACAATGTTCTGAGTGCCTACAGAGTACCTTGGTTAACTCATAAGCTCTTTTATATGCTCGTATGATACACCAACATAACATTTTTTATTTTATGGTTATACCACCTTACTTGAATAATCTCTAATTAGATGCTTTCTGCTTTGCAGTGAAGAGTTTTGTTCATAGCAAATAGGCTGCAAATTTTAAACTAATTCCACACTTTTTAAACACAATTGTCAGTTCAAACACTCAGAGTCAGATCCCTCAGCTACAGACTTCTGCACACCCTTCAGTGCAAACACATCGGAACACACATCAAAAGAACTACAATAAAACAGGAATAAATAAAGGATACCCAGAATTTCAGAAAGGCATTCAGTAACCAGCACAAAACATAATTATCAGGAAAACATTTGGCTGCTATTTTTAATGCCATATAAACTTAGAAAGATGGGAAAGTTCAGAACCTTTTTTTCCACTAGCTTTCCTTAAACAGCCATACAGACGATCCAGCTAGCTAACGTAATTGTAACAAAGTGCAAGAGCTTGACCTCAAACAGGAGTATAATGGGTTAGGAAATACTTAAATAAATTATGTTTCAAGTGGTCTGAACCTGCTGAACTCAGTCTTATGGGACTTGGAACAGTTGATGAAGTCTCAGAGCCTTTAGCTGCTAAGTGAACTTAGAGAATGTAGTAAAGATTACCTACCTTCTGTAACATTTGAAAAGAAAAAAAATGGTATGTTTAAGTAGAGAAGAAAAAATAGGATCAAAGGACCTCAGTTTAATTTTGCCTGTCAAAAATACTGAAACAAAGAAGACAACCACAAAGACTGACATAAAGAAGGACCAAGGGGATTAGCTAAGAATGAATCTCATAAAACCAAGTTGATTTGCTTCTGTAAGAGAAGCAGTTTAGTTTCAGGGAAGCTTTTGATGCAGTCTGGTATAACACTGTCATAAGTAAGCTTGAGAGCTGTATCTTGTGTGAAGCTAACAGAGAGTGAGAAATAAACCTTGCAGAAAAATGAGTCCATGTACTTCAGTCCATGCATATTAAGAGCTTGTTTTCAATGGGATTTAACTGAGGAGGGATTTTACAGAAGGGTTATGGATCTGGTATCACACGCTACTGTGAATAATCATATGAATGATGGAATATTAAATATACTCATTAAATTTGCAGATAAGGCTGCACAGATATATCAGGATTGAAGAACTTGTCCCACCTCTGACACAAGGAAGGACTTCTTGATAGCCATCTTCTAGTGGCATCTACCACCTCTGCAGCCATTCCACTTCATTACCCATGGAGAACTGGTGGAAAAGACCTGGTACTTAGGATAAGCTGCATTCTCTTACCAGCATTACTGCCCTGAGGACTGAGAGGTTATACAAGTAAAGTACGAGCACTTACGGCGTCCTCTCCCTGGTGGAATGGCAGCACAGTGGTGTTTGATGTCCAGGGCACAGGCTGTGTGGAGCACTGGGTCAACAAATATATCTGCTTTGCTTTCCTTCAGCATGTTGAGCACTTCCTGGGGAGTGGGAAATTACAAAACTCGTACTGCTCAATGTTTCTGAAAGGTGCATAAATTTTTAAAATCCAAGATCATGAGAAAAAACAGCACTGTCCCCAAATGAGGCTATGAATGCTGGTTTAGGCTGGATAAAATGTCCTGGCTTATAAGGGTTACCACAGTTACATTCATTAAAATACCCACATTAATCTAAAATACAAAGTCAATATGCCAGGGTTACTTCAGCTAGAACTGAAATAAGGCGCCACAGCCATGGGGCATACAGCCCTTGGCCGTACCCAGCACTCGGGAAGCAATAGAGACAGCAACAGAAAACAGATTAGTAACAAGAAACTTTGGCAACCATAATCAAGAAAGGATCCAACCCTGGAATTGCAAAGGAGGCATTGTCGGCACAATTTTCACTGGCAAATTGAAATTGAATTGAATCGCTGCAGGCCAGAACTGAGATGTGTAAGGAAATTTATAGAGCTCTGGCTTCATGCTAGTTAGTACATGGCCTGGGCTGTGATCTGGAAAAATCAGAGACTTCTCCAGGGATGAGGCACCTTTTAGAGCACATTCAATCTATTTCCTTTACCTTCTTGCACATTTCAGTTTTTATTTTCAGCAGATTCACTTTCAGACATTCTTCCACCTGCCCAGTCTGCTCCTGAGCTGCTGCTTCTTCTGCACACAAGTTGGAAATCTATTTTGAAAAAGGTATTTTAACAGAAGTCACTCACAACAATCATTGTGTCTTTTAGCACATTTATAGCTCAAATACATTAGTTCATCACAGGGCACAGCTAGAGAACACATGACAAGATACTTCACCTCCAGAATCCCCAGAGCCAAATGCAGTCTGGCTCATGCAATATGCAAACCCTTTGAAACCCAACAGCAAGGAGTCAATATTGATGCACTGAGAAGGAAGGCAGGGGGGAAAACTGAACAGAAATAACGTTAAGATATGAAATAAGCAATATTTGAGGCACAGCTGATTCGGCAATCAGAAACGAAAGCTCAATGGTCTGACTGTATTCCAGTTAACGCTGACAAGACCAGAGGACTAACGCATATTTTTTTTTACAACAGGAAAGCAGTATTTTTCTATAGTCACAAGTACCGATGAGATCCCAGATGAAAAAATTATCTTCATATTAGCACCGCACAGGGAACTGCAATTCTTGCATGCTGGGCAAAAGTCACAAGCAGAGAACCTGACTAGCTACAAGCTGTTCAAAGGGGGTTTTTGTTTGTTTTAATCATCAGGATAGTTCATCTTTTAAGAAACAAAATCTTTTCATGAAGGGAGTTTTCATTCTGAAAAAGCAGGTGCAGAGCTACTTCTCCTACCTCTTCAGAACAGTGCATCTGAAGTTGGGGATCCAGCCGATAATCAAGAGCCGATTCCTGGATTATCACTCGAATTTGGTCCTCGCAGTCTGAAGAGAGACGCTATTAAGCGGAGAAAGTCATTAACCCAACTCAATGACCTCTATTTTCATAGATCAATCACCTTGCATTTTAATCTCTATATATTCTGTAGTACTTGCATAGGAGCATAAAAACTCAATTATGTGCAGCCTGTTACATACACCGAACAACCACAAGCCCAAGTTTGATCTGTCATTCACTGAGTGTTGCTCAGCTCAGTTTCTCATTTGCACACTCCAGTTCCACTCACCTGGTCTGCATATTTCAACTTCAGGCACGAAATTACTTGTCCTTCCAACTCTGTATCATCCTTGGCCCTATTCAGGATATTTTGGCAGAATTTCGGTATGTCTGCTTTGCAGGCCTTCCTGAGCACTGGATTTAAGCGGTAATCTAAGCAGGAAAGACGACAAAACTTCACTGAAGTACACATCTCTTCAGATTACAGAACATAACACTCCAAAAGAGATTTGATAGAAATTTCCTGGATGACACTGTACCACCAATAAATTTAATTTTGGGGAAAAATAAAATTCTGTTGTGAAAAAATATTAACTTGTGAAGTAAAACTTCAGGAATAAAGCGGATCCAATAACACACGCTGACCCTCAAGAACTTGACTGAATAACGTCAGTGTGTGGGCTGACAACCAGGAAGGAGAATAAAACAAAGCAAATATTCTTTCAGCCATTCAGACCACTCAACAGCTCAGGCAGACAAATGAATTTTTTTTCAGAAGATGATACCTGTGTTCTGGGTAATCTGGCGCTTGGTAATCATTTGCTTGCATTTAGGATCCATCACTTCACTGTTCTTGTTTTGCTTCAAACACTGCAACATATTTTTTGAGTCTGCCTCTGGACAAAACCGCTACAAAAGCAAAAAAGTACACATACACAACAAGTTTCATCACTAGGCACTTGAAAAAAAGTGCAACTATATCCATGGAAGAGAATAACCACCTGCCCAACCCAGACGAATACAGACACACACTCCCCAGCTCTGACACCTCCTATTAAAAAGCACAGGACTACTCTCTTAATTGACTACGGGCGCAAAAATCTCTGCTCAGAGTGAGCACGAAGCTGTACAGCCCTGACTGGCTTCTAGGCTCCATTTTGTGTTGGCAGCACCAAAATCAATTTGCCTTTATTTTCTATTCTTAAGTTACAGCACACTTTGCAGGAAATACCCACCAAATTAGGTCTCATACTACTTTCACTTCCCTTTATTTTAGAAACTAAAAAGGGAATCTTTTCAGTCTACATGCACACTGCTGTTCTGCATAAACGCCGGCTGGACAAAGGGACAGGTAAGGACTTTATTAGTAAGACTCAGGACCAAGTAAGACCATACATGATGAGAAAGCAGAGAACAGCTCACTGATGCCCATTTGCCCATTCCCACCCTGAATTAGATAGTCAAAAGTGAACCAGCTTACCCAAAATTCAGATCAAGGTACTAATTTCTTTTGTTAGAAACTAATTCTGTGGGTGTAAGATAAGGCTGTTGCTTTTTCTAGTCCTCACCATTCTGGTGAGACTACAGGTCTTTTTCTAAAAGCACGAGTTTGTACTGAAGAGCAATAAATTCTCAAGATGTTCTGCTTCAGCCACAATACAGAGCCAGGGTACTGCATCCAGACCACATATACCAGCATTTCAGGGCTCGCGATTCTGGCTGCTGCACAAGAGTGTCTCGTATTAACATTCACTGCTGCTTTCCACATGGTACCACTTTAAGGCAGTATTTCTAATTTTAAGATTTGGCCTGCTTTATCAGTTTGATGAAAGCCTGTGTGCACCAGGTCAGCAGTGAACTGAAGATGTTACTCCTCACTGTTATCACAACTTCACCTTTGCTAAAAGCCAATCCAAACCCAGATCCAAACCAACTGGATGAAAACTGCGTTAGAAGGCTCAGCACACACTTTCTCCTCAATTCTGCTGGCAGTTGGCAAGAAATTCCTCAGTGCACAGGCCTTCATCAGATATTTGGAGGAAGCAAATTGGAAGAGAAGAGCCCTGAAGAAACCTCAGCCTGACTCAGAGTTAAGAAACTGATTATTTCACAAAAAAGCAATCATACTTGTAAAACAACACAGCAGTCTTGTATACAAGCCTTTATGAGAAGCTCAAAACCAACAGTCCTTGTATCCCAACTTTGCCCTTTTCAATCAGCACACTACCATTACCTTGATCATCTGCTTGCAGACTCTCATGAGCGTGTAGTCCAGTTCTGGGTCCATCATCTCTGTCTCCTGCAGCTTAAACACTTTCTGGTGGCACCGGGTACTCAATTGCTTCTTGATTTCTTTCAGGCATTCAATAATCTACAACCACAAAAGACACACTGTTCGTATGATTCTGTCATACACCGCTCAAAACGCAGAGCTATGTGTTCCCATAATGGCTGTCTTCACCTGATCTACGCAGGTAAGTTCCCAACGCCTCGATTTTACCAGAAGCCATTACCAATGCTTACTTCCAGGACTTGGGTTAAGCTCATCTTTCCTCACAAAGATTTAATGAGATGAAGAAGGCCACCTGGACTTAGTCCAAAACCCCAAACCTCATCTTGCAGCCATTATGCCTAAGAAATCTTTAATATTTGCACTAACCAGATACTAATAGCTTATAACTAGCGTTAACTGAGGAATGAAGTGCTCACAGCATTGTATCCACCTGATATTAACGCCCGGGAACCACCAGGAGAAGGAAAAAAAAGGGAAAAAAAAAAAAGAATGTCCCAAAATACTAACAAAATATTTCAGTGGTATCAAAACGAAAATCTAACACTGCCCTCACAGGGACAAAAGTATTCTTCAAAAGTTTTCTGAAATGAAAGTACAAATTAAATCGTAAATTATTAATAAAATCCATTACCTGAGCATTGCCATAGGGCACGTTTTGGCAGTAATTCTTTATGTCACTTTTACAAGCTTCATACAGTTCTGGTTCAAGTCTGATGTCCTCAGTCTGCAGGATAAATTACAGTATGAACTTAAGTAGGACTCTAAGGACTATTTTACTTTGTCAATCTATTAGCTAGAGCCCTCTACTCACAACAAGCAAGCAACTCTCACAGCAGGTGTGTCAGTTTCTTTGAATTTAAGAGTCTTAGGTGTGAAAAGTGGTGTTAGCGGGAAATCAACTTTTCAAATCCATACAGTAGCTTTTGGCACTGAAAAGAGTGTTTAAATTGAACTTTAGAGCTGGCAAACTGTTGCCACTGCTCCTCCAAAAAGGGCATCGACAGATGTTCAAGACAACCAAAATATTTTCCTGTGAAATCTAAAGGACACATTAATAAGCACTCATCTCTTGAGTAATCTGGAGAACGTGAATGAAGTTTCCTGTTTTTTGTGATGCCTAGCATCTGGATTCTTCCATACAAAGGCAAGAGTGCTGCATCTTCTGACACGGGCCTACTTAAGGTGAAGCTTTAAAACTCAAACAATTATCTATTGGACAAAGACCTCAGGAGTTTACTGCTGGAAGTGCTGCGGCAGGAAGTTGAGAGGCAGCCTCGTCTACCAGAACAAACACTACTCATTTATCCGCTGAGCAACTTAGAGCAGCTGGAGTCGAGTTGCTTCATCTGTGCTTGTTTCCTCAGGCTGTAAAATGAAGCTTTTATTCTCTCCTAGAGGACTTTAAGGACACCAGCATGTGTAGCACATTGCTATCTAACAGTAAACATAATCACTGCTAGCTGAAATTCCAATGACCATTTCACTTGCCTTCATGAGACTATTATTTAGGACATTAAAGTAGACAATCATGCCTTTCACCGTGAAGGGCAACTCAGCCTCATATTGTAAGAAGAGTGCAAAAATAAATTAGATACATCTTACAAACGAGCTTCCTTTTTTTCCAGGGCAGACAAACCAGGAAGCTTTCACTCAAGGACCTTGCTAGAAGATCAGGCAGATCAAGAGTTTCATGCATGCTTACCATCTCTAGCTCCTCAACACGCAGCTGCTTGCGGCACTTCAGAGAGACCCTGTGCTCCTTGGCATCCTGCAAAGTATCATTGCGCACAGTTGTGCTCAGGCAGATCACTACATCCACCCTGCAGGCAAGAAAACAACTTTTTACTCATATACCCTTCACTTAGACCAGTCAAGACTGGTGTTGGATCATCACATCTGAGAAACTGAGCCCAAGGATCCAAAGACAACACAAAGCCCTTCTGCATCTGTGTTTACTTGTAGCCTGGGTACAGCTCTATGCAGAGTAACTGGATCACGAAATCTAAATCTGATGCTATCTCATTGGAGTCTAGATTATCAGACAGAAGATATCCAAAATCCTACTACACCCCTGCCCAGCAAGACCTCTGCCCTTAAGTTATGTGAGTACTTCAGAAAAGCTTTACTTAATCTCAGAGATAGATGAAGGTCAATACCTACACAGCATTGCAAACAATCCTTTCGCATTATGGCAAGGACATTTATATCATAAAATGCGAATGGTCTTGCAATCCACAAACAGGATTGGCCTTGTGTGTAATTTACCCTTATGTCATTGCAGTATGATATTGAAAAAACCCTTATACTGAAATGAACAAACCACCTAAAACAAGTGGCATATTTTCCCTTCCCAGATCAGCAACTGGAACAACTGTAGTCTGCATCTGAGAAGATGGTGAATCTAGCAAGGGCATAAAACACTTTGGGACATACAGTCCACTAATTGTCATCATTAACTATTTTTGGAGCAAGAAAAATAATGAGGACAGGCATGTATGCAGGAGTAAAGCAGAAGTAATTCTAAAGAGGCATGCAATGCCTCTACCTTAAGCATCTGCAGAATGCAGTAACTACAGGAAAACACACAAAACAATCAGCCTTTGAAGGAATTCCAGCATTTTCTGTCCTATCATGAAATATCCTGTAACTTTATTACACATTTATAAAATCAGATTGCTGTTTGCTCAGGTGCTACATACTTTTTTTTGATGTTGGGACAAAGTTTCAGCACGTCCTCCTTGCAAGCCATTTTAAACTTGTATGAGAACCTAAAATCTTTCATTTGAACCTACAAGAAAGAAATGAGAAAAACAACTTTGGTTACCTGGAGGGAAAAAAAAAATAAAAGTGCTGCCCAAAAGAACAATTGTTGAATCGTACAATCAGCAGACGCTTTTGTCCACAACTTAGTCATGTGGATGCAAGGGGGACACTTCACTGCTGAAGAAGCTAGGGCCCTATCTACCACACACAGGGAAGGAAGGAGGGACTGAAAATAATCTCCAGAAGTGACCATTTATGACCAGGCATGCAAGTACAACTGTCTGAATTCATAAGAGCACTTTAAATACAGGGGGAAATCAATCTCGAAGGAGGGGTTTTCATTATTAGCTAATTCCTGTCAACACCCTCAACGAACAGAACAGGCTTCCACGGATAGCAGACAAAAGCACTGCTTACCAGCTGGAAATGGGTAACTCCAATTGCACATTTTTCATTCATTTCCTTCTGGTGTTTGTTCTGTATTAGACACTCCATTAGATCCCCAGAATCAATCTGGTTGTCTGCAACCTCCTGCAAAACAGATGAAAGGCTTAAAAATGAGCTACTCTTACAAGTCATGATTTTTATGTGCCTTTAGCCCACAGTGACCAGGAAATAATGGAACTTGCAGTCCCACTGTCTATTGTGAGCTTTAACTGACCACCCGAGAGTTGTACCACACAAGCATTTACAGATACAGTTTGGGAAAGAATCATCTCAGGCACATACACACTTTAGACTCAGGAGAACATACCGCAGAGACTCAATGCTTATGTGAAGTATTGCAGTGAGGTGCCTTCATTGCTATTTAACTACTCAACCCTAGAGCAATCGAAGAAGTTATTTCAGCAATGCTGAGCAGCTGTACAGTGGAGCAGTTGGACACACTGCCTGCCGGGCACGGTAAGGAAAGAGTTTAGTTTTTAACTCACTGTAAAGAGTAACTTTTCCAATTTCAGGGCAATTTTCATCTTTAAACCTCTAGCTTCTGTGCTAGGTCTCTGAGAGCAGCAGAAACACTAAACTGAACTACGAATTCCTGTTTCGGGGTGTTGTTTTTTTTTTAATTAAAGACTTCGTAACTACTTACCTCTGATTTTACCTTTGAAGCACAGAAAGTACATCAAGAACTAATATTAAAAACCTCTAACCTTTCCCACGCAGTGGTTTTTCCCCAGAGATATTCAAGCTATTACTGAGTACTCACATGACAGAATGTCTGGATAATGGGCTCACATGCTCTCATCAGCAAGGCTTCAATTTGAATGTCCTGCAGAAAACATGCAATATTTCATTTTCACAGTGAATGGACAAGAAAAAATGCTCTGGAAAAAAAAAAAACAACCTGTGATAATAAGTTAAATTCAAGCCAGTTTACAGGGTCTTGAAAGATGCAATCCAGACAGCTTTACCCTTCAGTTCTGGAAATCGTAGGGTTCACTCTTGCTAACAACACAGCAAATGCAATACAAGCCTTGCAGCTTAAGGGAAGAGCCTGGTCTCCACAGAAACTTATTACTTGGATAATTCAGCCAATCGTCTTCAATTTGGATGCGACAGCACTAAAAATCGCCTTACACATAGGCGGGAGCTAAAGATTTATGATAGTTCTGAGCAAACCATTCTGTAATCACTGGAAGGAAGTTTTCTTGAGGGCACAACGTAAATTTTAAAAGATATGGGGAACAGTCTGGGGCAAGACAGTCAAACATGCAACTTCATAAAATAAGTAAAGCTGCTGACCTCACTGAAAACCTCTAATGATGCACCTGGCAGTTATTTCTGGCAACATTTTTGGGTTAGAGTAGGGAGGTTGCAATATGGTTCTCAAAACTACTTGCAAACAAGACCAAAAAATAAAGTCCCATGACATATCTTGACTTGCATTAAAGCTAACCAGGTTACCTGTGCAAGAAATCTCAGCTTCAGTACCATGACCAGTTTTTTAAGCAGGAGAAACGTCATCACCAGCCTAAAATTCTCAATTATTGTTCATTTCTCTTCCTCAAGAAGCCCCATGAAAACTTCTATTGTATGGGGTAAAAGGCTGGTTTCTGATCCCAGAAAGCTGCATTTCTGCAGCTACTCTAACCTCACTTTTCCTCACTATCAAAATGACACGCATAACCAGACACGCTCAACTCCTCCCTTTATCCCAGGCTGAAAACCACTCACCTCAGACTCCAGCTCAGTGAGGTTTCCCACTATGTCTCTGCAATCCGACACCAAGTCATCAAGATGGTCCTGAAGGCATTCCAGCTCCTAAAAAACCAGACACTTTAGCATGTGATCCAAGAACCCCAGCTGAAAATTTGGGCTTGAAATATTGTAACACATACAAAACTGCCATCCTCCTTGTAAAATCCTAAATCTCATTTAATCCCAGCTCCTCTACTGGCATTCTCAGAACACATATACGTAGTAGTGATTGAGAACGTTGGTCTAGGATGTTTCCACTTGTTCTCAAAAGCTGCATGATTTTGCTTTCACTTCTGGAATATCACATTTAATTTCCCCTTCATAAAACCTTAATGAGAGGTTTATTACCCAAACTACAACCTATGATGCTCACTTCAAAAAGACAGCAGTGTATGCTCTACTGCATATGCTGTTGCACGGCTCCTTCCCTACAGCTCTGCTGGGGCACAGCAATTGAACATGAAAGTATTCGTTGAAACTTTGTTAAGTAGCAGCAGATGTTAGTTCAGTTCTGTATAAACACAGGAAGCATGTCAGTATTTGCCAAATGGAAATGGGATAAAGTTTATGTGGGAAATGTCAAACTTAGACTATTACAACGAAGAGTCAGGGCGGGGTAGGGTTGCTTCATTAAGTCCTTCTTATTAAGTATCCCCTTCCCCCCTTCTCATTCCACTACACATTTGAAGCTACTGAAACCATGCAGGAGGTGCAAAGCTTCTTCATATTACCTCTGTCCCTCAGTCTAGCGTAGATGTTTCAAACTGCATGCCTTTTTAATATGTTCTCAGCTATAAAGAGCCAGCTAACAAAAAAGAGTCTCTCTAACCCCTTTTTGTCCTTCCATCCCCTCCAGCTTTGCAAACGAAGTAGCAGAGTTACTGTGTACAGCACCTGCCCCGTCTCTGTTTTTTCACTGCACCACTTCCCCAAGTCGATCATGCACTTGTCCTGGAGGGCTGGGTCCAGCTTCACATCCATGGCGCGCTGGTGGAGAATTCTCTGGACCTCTGCTCTGCACTCTCGTGATAGCTGCAATGAAGACAAAGCATGTTTAGCGTACAGGGTCTCTAAATTCATACAATGCAAACAAAGTGCTGTAAGGTGAAGCATTGAGAGTGACCACAAATGTCATCAGCAATCCCAAGAAGTACAGAACAAGTGCTGTGTTGCTGCGCACGAGCCCGCTGGGGCACCCACAAGCAACCCAGGCTCCAAAGGAGTTTGGGGCTTAGTCGTTTAGTTTGGAGGGAGGCTCCTTTCATTCCACTAAAATAAATTTTACATTTTTAAACCTTCACTTTGCTTTTGAAACAATATCTCCAAGCAGGTCCCTAGATTATCTGCTGCACTGCTCCCTTCATTCAAAGCTACAGACTTGGTTCTGGAGAAGAAGTCAAAACAGCTCATGCCCTCAGTTCCAAAAGGGAAGCCTAGAATGAGGCAACAGTCCAGCTGTAATTTCCCCACTGTTGCACATCAGAGCCAGCATTTGCCCAGATGGAGGAAGAGACTAATTCTAGAAAATCCAGGGATACCGCAGACCTAAAATGGACCAGTCAAAGCTTAGAACTTCATACATTTAAAAATCCAAAGCACTGGAGGTTACCTAGCATTTTGTGGACAGCACTGAAAAAAGGTACAGATCTAATCTCTGACGAGTTTGCTTTCAAGCAAAACGACAGTTGCTCCCTTAGCCTACTTTCCACAAGAAAAATACATTTAAAAGCGTTTTCTCTCTCTGACAGGTTATTTGCAGGGTGGCTATTGATTTCTTTAGTCAGCACTAATGTAAAATGGAATTAAGAAGTCCCAACCCAGCAGACTAGGAAACTGCATTTAAAAAAATTATTCCTAAAAGAAAGATGCTTTCAATCAATACTTGACCTCTGCCACGAGAGACCTTTTAAATCAAGCTGTAGAAATTAATTTTTAAGCCAAGCCATTGTGTAAACCCACCAACTCCTAGGGGCTGTGTACAGTACAACGCCAAGAGAAATGGAACCAAGTACCCTGTGGCTTTCAAGGGAGTGCCTTGATAAAGGCACGAGAGGGCAGCAAACTTGAAAAGAGTCACCCTGAACAAAACAAATGTCATTGTGGTGGATCTCCAGACTGCAGGGCAGCAAGCCAGATCCCTACTGTCTTCTTTAAAGAAAGCATAAGCACATTTACCAGTACAATAGGCTCCAAAGAACTAAAACCATGCTTTATATCAATAGGAAAAATTTAACAGAGTATAATCTGAAGTTGTACTCCAATCAAAACTTAATTAGAAACAGCGTAGGAAAGCTGGGCTTGGAACCCCTTTTTGCATAAAGCAAATTTTGCAGCTATGCTGACTATCTACACAGAATCACATTCCTCTTTGGAAAGACTGCAGGGAGGACTTGCACTGTGTGTTGTCAGCATGCAGTTCCCCTGATGGCAATTGTCACATCTTGATGTGGCTGTTCTGCCCTTACCAGAACAGCAACACAGACCTTGAGGCACACTGGAGGAGGAGCTGGGCATCCCGAACAGCGCAAGTACCACCCACGGTAAACGCTTTTAAGTAGCTTTTGCTGAGTTCTTGCAGCTTTAGCACAGCGTGTTCAACTTCTGAACCTATGTACAACCCTCCTAGTACAAAGAGCAGTAAGTTGCGCTCTTAGCACTCACCCTCCTTCCTTGCTCCTCTGTGCGGTACGCATGCCTGTACAAGCAGGAGAAAACAGCCCCTGGAGGCATCAGCTCACTAGTCTCATTCCAGCCATGGGTATGGCAGAGACGGGAGGCATCTCCCTGACACTTGCGGTAAAGGACTGTATCCAATCTGCAAACAGAAAAGTTATCATTGTCAC
Organism: Pampusana beccarii; assembly: GCA_013399365.1. Classification (NCBI taxonomy): domain Eukaryota; kingdom Metazoa; phylum Chordata; class Aves; order Columbiformes; family Columbidae; genus Pampusana; species Pampusana beccarii. Next base: position 123,555 of record VWYH01011055.1, read on the forward strand.
TTTATTCAAACCTTTAATGTTTTTCATATTCTGAAATGCTTTCGAGGTAGGGAAATCTACATCATTTAGTAGCGGTGTCTAACCAGCTGAAACAACACGTGGCAAAATGCCTGTCGCTCAATTTGGAATCGACTTCCCAACCTTGTGAAAATACGCTAAGATCTTTAATTACAGATTAAACCTTCAAAACTTCTTGAAGCATCTCCCATTCTCTTGCACAGCACATCAGCCAAATGCTGACATATGAGAAAAGAAATCACCTCCTTGATGTCCTAAAGCAGCAGAAAGGCAGGTACATACAATGTTTTGCTTGTATAATACCTTACATGTACTTTGTACTGCCGCCGTTTTGAAATGCCGGTTTCATAAAAATCTGAGTTAGATTAATTATTGTCTGTTCTGGATTTGAGTTAACTGAAGACTCTGCATCCTTTGCTTTTGCATACAAGAAAACTGCAAGTGCAGATCTCTAAAGATTATGTGTAATTACATTAAAGCTAAGAGAGATATTGCCAAATTTCCAAGATGGAAACTTCCTATTTCTACATCGCTTTAGAAGGCAAGCATCAAGTGATATCAGTGGACACAGTTTTATAGACAATGATAAATGTAGTAAGAAAACAATTTCTCCTCCATGCATCTATGCTAGGCACACAGTCAATGCAACAGTTTTTATAAGCCAGGTCTAGGTAACAGTTGTTAAACAAGAAAGATGAGCTAATGTTGGCCAGCCTACAATATGAATTGAAATTATCTTTAGTTCCAGCAAAATGCAAATACCCAGTCTTCCTTCTAATCATTTAAGTTTGGCTCAAGTAATGAATTACCTGCTGGAAACATGGTATATACAGGAGAACCAGCAATGAAAGGAAACAGGAAGATGAGGTAAAAAAACCCAAGTATTCTTGTCTACCTACAGAGACAGTTGTTGGGATGACTAAATAAGCAGCCACAAAGCCCTGAACTCTCCGGTCCATGAAGCCCCAAGTATTCTAAAAGCAGATGGTTCACAGACCATGTCAGCTCTTAACTGCTGGCAATGAGGCCCACGGACACAGCTATGAGTCAGACTTCCTTCATGTTTCATTTGCATACCCTTTGCAGTAATCGAAGCCCGTGACTTCGTGCCTTATGCTCCTTGTGGTCACTGAGAACAATTAATTCAATTTTTCTTGAAGTAACTCCATTTGATGTACTCGACTTCCTCACCACTCAGTCTTCTTCAGAAGTCAAATACTTATTCTCTCCTCACTGGTCATGTTTATAAAATTTATACTCTCCTCATCTTAACTCGCACAGACACAATGGGCTCTGTGTATGTTTAAAACAAAGCACTGCCGTCTTTGGATGAGAAAGCTGGAAAAGCAGTGCTCCAAAGGGAATTACATCTGCTCTACAGGCTGTAGTCACATCTAAAGAAGTTGAAAAAAAGGCAGAAATGGAAGCAGGGAGCTTCTCACACAGTGTGTCTTTGTTATACTTAGTAGCTTGGTTTTCTTAACTCCCATATTGTGCTCAGAGCAGATAAAACTGGCTGCCACCTGCACAGAAAACAGCCTTCTACTTCAATATGGCTGGAGAGACTTCTTTTAAAGATGCACTGAACTTCAGAGCTCAAACTTGAGACACTTTTTAGGGTTGCATACCTGATTCAAGTGGGCACCACACTTATTTTTTCCAAGCAGCTTTTGCTTCTACTGTTCTAGACAGACATTTATGCCCTACAGACCTGGCATGCTTAAAAGTCCTCTTTTGAACAAGCATAAGCTATTCTGTTTTACCAGGAACGGCTAATGCATACGAACACTAAATACATGCATCAAGTGAGGAATAAATCCTGTTTTACAGTACTCACTTCCAATCACGAGATATAAAATACTGGAGCTCCAGGAGCCGATGCTCACAGTCCTCTACCATCTTCTCCGTATACAAGTGCTCCATCAGGCACGACAGAATCCTGCAAACAGAAAAGTTAGACTGTAACAGACTGTTATCATCATGCTGAGCTTCCCTGTAACAGCTGGTGTTACCAAATCAGTCTTTCCAACACACTATAGATAAGATGTTCAAACAGAGTGAAGATCTCTCTCTTCCTTCAAAAAGTTTACACCAAAAAAATCAACTGTATACCACATTTGTATCCTCTTAAATTCCATTGTTTTAGTTCTCTCAGCAAGCCTGACATACAACAGAATCATAATGAATATTTTATATAAGATCTGGCTTAACTGGTCTTTCAAGGCTGGTAACTTTTCTTCGTAATATTGCTAAAGGCTCATGTAGTTTGAGAAATTAGCACATGAAAAGTTACAAACTTAATCTAAGCACCTGACACAGCTACATCCTTCACCAGTGCTAAACCAGCCCTGGCCTGTTTATACAGCAAGAATGAAGACAGAGCCCAGTTCACCCCTCCAACCCAGTATGAATCGCTAGCTGCGAGTCCATCCTTTCTGGACAGGTTTTACTATATATACTGGTCAGCCACACAACCTCCATGGATGCTGAACAGAAACAAGACCCAGTTGTAACTGGGAGACACCTACATTGGGTCTCCAGAGCGTATGTGCTTGCAGGCGGTCTGTATCACTGACTCACAGGCCTCGTTCAGCGCTCGGTCAATGCGATAATCTGCACCGGGGTCAGTTTCTTGAATCAGCGTTTGAAGCTGGAAGAAAGAAATTGTGGATAGGAAAACAAATTATAATGATCAAAATGAGCACGCTTGCAACCTCTCAGCGTGGCAATTCTATGGCAATAACAACACTACCAGGTCTGACCTCTGTTCTACTGTTGCTTATTTTAAGTGCTTGTGCTGCCAACTCAATTACCAGACAGGGGAGGCCAACATTGCTGAACCCTTATTATCCTATGAAGCAGCCCAGCAACACTGGATGAAACCAGTCACACAGCGCAGGTCAACTGTAAACCTGGACCGGTTACATACCAATTTACAAAACAGAAAAGGTAAAATTTCAATATTGTATTATATTTTCAATCCATCCTCAATTCCATAAGGCTGATGATACCAAACATGCAAATTTGTCACATCTTCATGAAGACTATCTACTATTCTACACTGATAACTGAATCAATGTTTAAAGACCAGCGCCTAACTACAAACAAAGCTTAAAAATGTTTTTTAATTGCCTGGAGAGGACACAAAAGTTTCACTGAAATCCAATATAAAATGTTCTGTTCTGCTGGCCCATGAAATATAATTTCCTCAAGCATGCCTGCTCTAGCTTTTGGGAGCCATCACATCTCGGTCTATAGCACACTATTTATTATCTGTATTACATTATATTGTTTCCCCATTATATATATATATGAAGGGAATTTGGGTAAATCTCCATCTCACTTCATCTACAGTTTTGGGGAGCAGGGTAACTTTCTGGGCCATCACTCACGCAGGATCCCCACACCCCACTTCATTTCCCACCAAGCTGTGAATTCCCCAACACTAACACAGGGCAGACTGGTATCATCACTCAACAGGCAAATATTTTTAGCTCACAAATTCGGAGCAAAGAAAGAGAGCGCTTGCTTGGAAGGCAGCTGCACACTGACATCAAAGGGCCTATGCTGTTAACATCTTGACACTTAATGATTTTTGTTACTGACCCCCAGCCCAACTAAATCAAAAAGCACAATTACAATTTTATTCTCCGCCTTTCAAAGCCTGCACCTAAATACCATCCAGGAAACTTCCGGGTGCAAAGCCGTAACATCATAAAACACAGAGAAGAAAAAAGCACCAGAGAACTGGAGAAAATACAAGCCAGCACTATTTATTCAATAGGAAACTTGTGATCAAGAGGACAGACCACGGACTGCCTGGGAGGAACACAGGATTTCCTGCAGCTTGCTTGCTCAAAGTTAATTATGCCCAGCCTCAGCTTCTAAGGGATGCAAGAGCATTGCCTAGCAGGCACAGTGTATTGATTCAAAAATTCTTGGGATATTTGCACTAAAAAATAATAATAATAAAAAAGAAACATTTTATACAACTCTGACAGTGGTCAAACAGAAGCCAATAGAGGGTCCAGTTCACAGGAAACTAAACCTTAATCAGCAGGAGAAGTGAGAAGTGATACATCCTGTACAAACTTCATAAGAGTCAATGCAAGAAGAAAAATGCAGCACAGTTCAGTTCTGCGGGCACGCACACTCACACAAGCCTGCACGGTCCCGACCCCCAACCGCACACAAGACGTGCAGCAGTGAGCCAGCTGCCCCGGCTGCAGGGGCGAGGGAATAATTTGGCCCCAGTGATAAAAGTGAAGGTTTTATAGGATTTTTCCTCCTTCCCACAACAAACCCTCGCAGCTGAAAAGCAGCTGGATAAACTTCATGATCCTCTGAATTTTTATCCTGATGTGGAGCTAAATTAAAAATTAACTATCAATTTATTAGCTGTATTAGAAATCAGAAGCAGAAATACGTGCCCTTTTAGCAAGGATTATAGTTTTATATGCTCAAGGGACTGAACAGAAGAAACATAAAAGCCACACATTCGAAAAACAGTCTGCCAGCAGCTCAAGTATAAAATATTGCTTCCACTGAGCAACAGCATAGATGCTAGACATGGCCAGTAGAGCTGCAGAGCTTTTATGGGCTGATGTTCACCATTAAGGGACATGTATATCTGCTGTCTGATGACCTACAGCATCACAGACCCACCCTCCCTATGAGCGGGAACTCCATCGTCGAAGAATAACACAATGATATTTGCAGAAGACCATTTAATGACTGAAACATAGCCAAGCTGCACATGCTTCCCCAAAGCAAAGAACAACTTGTTTTACATGGGAAGACACACTCCAGAAGTAGTCTCTCCTCCTGGTAATTTTTTTTTTTCTTAATAAAATGCAGGCCCCTATAGAAGTACATAAATCATAAAAACAATAGGAGCCCTATCCTTTGCTTCAGAACAGGCAGAGCACTCGCTGAGATGGCAAAGCCAAAGTGCAGCCATTTTTGGCATCGATGTCACTTTTCCAGGCTCATGGGTCATTAAAAGCAGGTATTAAGTACAAAAATGTAATATTACATTAAAAAGCACTACTGAGTTTGAATAAATATTAAACAATTGCTTTCAATTTAAAGATACTACAAACAGGACACATCTGGGCCAAAATGGAATTTTAAGAAGCCAAAAGAATCATCCCATTTTAAAGAAATACTTTGGAGAAGAAAAACATTCCTTCAGTGGCTGCAGCTACGACAACATGCAGCAGTATGTTGTACCTACCTGTCCCTGAAGTTCCATTTTTAACATTTAACCTGAATGAAATTGCAAAAATAAAACTAAGTGGAAAGGTGCTTTGAGAAGATATAGTGCATTTCCAAGATAGGAGGGAAAAGGGAAGGAGAGGGAATGTTTTAACACTTATAAAAAAGCAAGTTTCCCTGTATCTTGCACCTGGGAGAGAATTCTATGACTTGAGAGTTGCTGGAGAAGAACTACTTGAGATCCAGTACAAAATCCAGAGCAAAACAACCTAAAAATGTATTTTTGAGGAAAAAAAAAGAACATTACTAATGTGCTGTAACTAAAGTTACACTTCACACCATGACAATTAGACAACTGCCTCCAGCATTCACTGGCACCCGACAGAGCCAGACTGCCTTCAGAAGAATCTCCATCGCAAGACGAAACATTAACAGATAAATAAGTGCTTCTACCGACTGAGTAACCAAGAAGTGAAGTGATAGAAAAGCATCCTACCGCCTGCTGACAATTAAGCCCGACGTTTCCCTTTTCGCCCCGTACTACTTTCATCAGGCAGTGCAGGGTGCGACCTTTGCGATGCAGGCCTGAGCAGTGGTGCTCGATCTCCCCTCGGCAGCTCAGGATGATTTCTGGGCTCAGCGAGAAGTCTTCCATGAGCATGCGCCGGTAATCCAACATTTCACCCTGGCACTCGCTGCTCACTTGTCGACCTGAGCCAAGAGAAGACAACGGGTTTAGTATTAATGCTCAGCAGAGCCCTTCTTGACCTGCGCTACCATCAGGTTGGAAAAACAGGGACGATGTCCACCCTCTGGAGAACACCAGACTGCAACAAAAGCGCCAGAGCGGACGTGCTGGGGATTAAACCAGTTGTTAAGGAAGCTCCCAGCATTTAATTGAACCTTTAGAATAGCCAGTCTATGGATTCAATACATGGATTTGAAAAAAGGGATTCCTGAAAGATTAGGAGAATCTTATTTTGGATTTCACATTACAAGAGGTTCTTTGAAGAACAGCTGAAAAGGTTTTCTAGAGCAATAGGCACATACTTGCTCAGAAAGTCAAAACACAGAATAGAATATGTTACCAGGGATAACAAACCACTGCAATCGCACAGAAACATAACTTCAATCAGTGCTTAGATTTGTTATAAGCTTTCCTATGGTCCCCATGGAGACATTTCTTTTTAAATCAAAAGGAACGTGTCTGTTTTGCTATGCCCTCCCCATCACAACCTATTTCTACTTGTACAACACCCCATGCACCAGAGGTCCTGCACCCCAACAGGGGCTCCCAGGCACCATAACACAGAGACACGGAGGTGTGAGGAGTGATCAGTGTTCCTCCTGGGCTATGCTTTGTGCCTGAGCCACACACCGCAGAACCTGTTCCACCGTGAAAGTAGAAATTAGTAACTGAACAGCAGTTTTCTGCACCTAATTCAGGAAAGTACCTGCACTACTGCATGGAGAAGGAAAAAAACCCACCACATTCCACCAACAAAAAACAACAACCCACAACTCTTCCCCAAACAGCACACACATCATTTCCACATCAATCAGAAGCAACGAGTTATTCAACCTCACAAATGCAGAGATTGCTTATGGCGTTACAGCAGCCGTTCCCTCCCGTGCCAGGGGCGCTGCAGCGCACAGTCCTGCTGCTGAATCACAACCCACCCAGCCGCACGCCAAGGGGAACACCAAATAATTCTCCAGTGCAAATCTATGGGATGTAATGTGCTATTTTACATGTTATGGTAATTTCACAGAGAATCTTTAGCATGGTCCTGCTGCATCCTTCTAATGCCTTTGGGAGAGCCGCTAGTGTTAGGACATCTCCAGCTTACACTAACTTAAATGAACAAAAATAATATTCTCACACTTCATTCTACATAGGAAAAACCGGAGTTAGAGAAATTAAGGCATTTACCCAAGCTACTGAACTGCAAGGAAAGAACATTACTTACGAGCAGCAGAGGACTGACTATCCCTGGCTTTCCCTGAGTGATGATAAACAGGTTCTCTATTCTATGTTTTAACCAAATAGCATATGTAATGCTTACTACATAAAGGAGGGAAAAAAAGCTGAATTCACAGAGAATAGGATTTGCAATTACACATCAGTCCAAATCAGATTTGCTATTTTGCATTTTAAACTCCTTGCCTACACAATAGGAGTCAGCATCAGAGGCTTACTCAGCTATCCTGATCTTCAGAACAACAGTGATGAAAGCATCACAATGAGGAAACCCGCCTTTGAACCCAAGTTTGAAAAAGGTTACTTGGAGAAGGAGACTGTAAATACACGTTCAAGCTGAAGGTCCAAGAGAAACCTTTAAATCTAGGCCCCAGCAAATGACACATCTTTTGATTCAACTCCACTTACCTCTGTGCACAGCAGATTCCAAGCACATCAGCAGATAGGAAAGCCTGGCTTCCCGAGACCGGGGGAGGTTCTCCACGTTACAGCGGTACTTCTTCAGATCGCTTTTACAGGACTTCGCCAGCGAGTAGCTGACTTTGTAGTCTTGTGCAATCAGCTTCTGGCGGGTTGTCAGCGCATCACGACACTGCAGGAGACACACGGGGGTGGCTGAAGGAGCTTCTGAATGCGGGCGGTAGAGCTAAACCTGCTGCTGTTAAGTTTTTAAGCTGCGTTTCAAAAGATGACTGATGCTTTAAAATTAATGCATTTTAAGCTGGACTGCAGTTAAATTTCGTTTGTCTCATAGAAACCACACAGTTAACAACAGGCACCGAGGTGAACAGATCAAGGGGTTTAAAGGGAGTAGCTCTCTGCAGAGCACTTCTTAAAACTGCACATTCATCCAGCTTTTTGTGAACAGCTACGGCTGAGAGCGTGACTCATTCTCAGCAACTAAGATCAGTTGCTGACATTTATCCCAGCTGTGGTACATGCTCACCCTATGCCCTCAAGAAACAATTTTTTCCAGTCGTATTTACAAAATACTGTGTTTTTTCGATTTGTTCTGCAACATGCCGAACAGATGACAGCAGATAGAGTCCAATCACAGGAATTTCTAGCCATTTTTCACAATGGGTGAGGCTCACGAGGATGCACTGTGATCAAACCCAAATCCAGCAGCTGCAAGAACAACCTTCTTAATTTCATCCCAAAAAGGGCCTGTTAAAACACTGCTACACTTCGTAGCTTTTGGTTTAAATTATATAAAAATTAAATGTGAGGGTGGCAGATAACTCAGAATAGCTCAGGCAAATTTGTCCATTCTTGGACTATTTGAAAGGAAGGAAAATTGTTTAAGTGTAGGGTGAGGAGTACAGGGGGCAATCTTGGCACGAGGAAGAAAGAAGCCCTATATCCTTCTCCCCTTCCTCACACCATGGTTCTGACCTTCCTTCCCATGAAAGGGAGTGCGCAGTTTTGGATTACACTAAGCAAGCCACCCACTGGGCACCTATTGTCAGCTATGTGGTGAATTTCTTACCAGGCAGCAGATTCTACAAAACGAGTGACTCTGCATACGGTCCAACCTCAGCAGCCACAGGAGAACCAGATTCCATGTTCCTCCTGCTCTGCAAACTGCACCCCCAGAGCATCAACCCCTCTCTCCCTACCAAGTCACCTGCTCCAGCTTTGTCTAACCCCTCAGCATCTTACATTCGTATCTCAGACAGCTGGCCATAGAAAAGACCCCTCAGAAACAACCACTGCTCCCTGTACAACAAAAAAAGGTTAATCAAAAATAGCAGTCAATTTCAGTAATGCGCTTGTACAAAACGAAGCTTTGTTTCAAGCCCCCAGGGATCACACTCCCAGTTTTGAATTTGTTAATTGGAACTAAGCTTTCAGATAGCTAATGCACTTAAAGAAAAGGAAATGAGTCTGATCCCTCCAGGCCTCTGAATCTGGGTCCTTCAGCAGAGCTTCTCCAAGGAGGGCTTTACAGATATCTATCTTTGTATCCCTTCAGACAGATTCTATAGTTCCATATAATCCCAAACACTATGATGCTGCTTCTGAAATCACTGAAGGTGCTGTTGCCTTCCCAAAATACCTACACAAGCACAAACTCTTTTCCGGACTGGCTTTCTAGAAAACCTTTCTTGTTGTTGTTAAAAAACACATCTTCAGGAAAAAAGTTAAGGAAAATGTCAGTAACTGAGCTGTGCATCTTCCCCACAGGATTTTCTGCTTCACAGTCCAACACTCATAGTCTTGAAAGCAAAAGTGAAACACACACAGCTTCCTGCACAGAGGCATTTGGGCATTTTGTTTCTCATCTGTACATTATGACAGCATTTATCCACGGCTTACCCCGTATGGTGCAACTTCTACTTTAAATGCTCGATCACAGTGCTACCACTTGAGCTCCAAGTCTACCTTCCCAAATTAGCCACCCAAAAGCTTTGATTTATTTAAATCTTCCACTTTAAAGGCTGTAACTTGAGTACAATTAATTCAAGCCATCAGCACGTAGCTGGAAATACAAACATATCAAAGTAAAAGCATCTGTTAAAGCAGTCAGTTATCCAACTACGCGAGTGATGGATTTTCCTCACACTGGAGAAGAATAAGGTAGCCTGGACTGATGAATTATCCGATGATTTCTGCATTAAGGATTTGTCTCGCTAAGACAGATACCTACCTTTTCACTCATTGATTCTTCAAACTTGTGATTAAAGAGGCACTTGTAGACTCGGCCTTCCCCAGCCTGAGTCTGTAAAACAGAACAGTAACGTTTGCCATTAAAGATAAGACTTGTAATGCTTAACGAGCAGGTTAAAATACGCCTAAAGAGATTTATTTTTTAAACCAGAAATATTTTAAAGCTAACATTTCAAATGACAGTGATAGCTTCTATACTACAAAAATACTCTAAATTTTATTGCATTAAAACAAATCTGGTCTTGTTCATCACCCTTTCGTTAAGAAGATGCTCAGTTGATACAAGCCACTTCAGACTGAACAATGCAGCTTTCCAGCTCATCGCACCAGTGCTAAGGAGCGCTGTGAGCAGAACCAGCCCAGGCTGACCTTGCAGCAGTTTTACCGCTGCAGAGGGAGCAGTCACTTACCTTTGCTGCCCCCTCCCCATGCAAGCCATTCCACTCCCTGTTACACCAGCTCCGATGCCCATTAAACTATTTATGCCAATTCAGTTCATTAACCCGCTGGAAATAATGCTGGTTTGTTGGGTGAGTGAATTTAATACCAGATTTATTGCAAAATGACAGCTACATGGTGCCTGTTTTCAGTATTACACTATCTCACTCAGGCTCCACGCTACCATTCTACTCCTCCTTCTACTGTGCACTTTTTTGGTTTGTTTGTTTTAAATGTATTACTGTAGAAGAGAAGGCAAGAGGAAACTACTCACATTTTCACAAAATCGTTCTCTATCATCTCGGCATGCAAAGTAGAGATGCCGGTCCAAGTGGAAGTCATCTGAAGAGAGCTCAGCTACACGAAGAATTGCCTTCTTACATTGATCAGAAACCTGAATTCGAGGATCAGTCTCCTCCGCCTCTTTTACCAGGCCTTTTTCCAGGCATGCCACCACTTCTCCTTGCGAGTGGGCATCCTGCATGAGAAGAGCAATACAACATCTGTAATCAACCACTTACCTAATCAAGTGATCTGTGATTCTGGATAAGGACCACGTAAATTAAACAACAAGCAGTCTACCTATAGACTTGCAAAAGTTCAGCCTAAACTGCATTTAGATTCAGAGGAGGCAACAGTTAATATCTGTACCATCCACATACTTTATACAACACCACCCTGCTGATGGTCACCATGAAATCCCCCTGTCTAATGCTCTGGGTTTGTTTTAATGTGATTTAATGAGATTATCACTACTTAGTCACACTGCTCAGAGCAGTTTACGAAAACAGCCAAATTATCTTTAATCTGACATTGCTCTCTTCACACCATGGCAACAGCATCACATTAAGAACACACTTGGAGGCAAAAAAAAAAATAAAATCACGGTTCCTCCACACTGAGACAAGCCTTCAGTTTGGGTGGTGATCATTAGTGATGCTAGAAAGGCCACAAAGGAGCTTTGACCAATGTAGCCTTCTCAATGCTAATTCCTCTACTTAGAGAACAAAAAAAAAAAAACAAAAAAAAAATCAAAGCAGTTCTGCCCATTACTGCACACCACATCCACTGTCCTGCAAACATGAAGATGATTTTGGAATATGACCAGTGACTGCCAATAAAGAGAGAGCCTGTGCTTTGTATGAAAGCCCAGAAGAGGCAAAGCAAAGCTCCATTTAGTTTCCTACATCCTTTTTACACGGTTAGAAAGGGAACTGTACTTCCCCCATTCCTCTGTAGAAGGTCTGACTCTTCCAATAAACAAGACCTCTTCTGGAACAGACCTCTCAAGGCTTCTGCAAGTTTTTCCGGTGAAGATCACCTTAATTTAGGCTGCTTTGCTGTGAAAGGATATTGCTACCAACTTATATCAGACTATCTGGAGTAAACAACAGGTCATGAAGATTTGCACACACCTCAATCACTCAACATGACATTAGGAGATATCCCTTCCGCTCGCTCTGTCAAGAAGGTTCATCCATTGCTGTTGCAGTAGCATGAGTAAGAGAGTAGGCTCCAGAAAACACAACCATCGCTATTCAAAGCCATGCAACTCTTCCAAATCTTTTTGTTCTGACATTGCCTCCTCAGGCAGGCAGCCTTTCTTTCCTGTTTTAACTCTGCTACACTTGGAGCACAAGCAGAATTTGGGTGATTGCAAAGTTGTAAACACAACCCAGAAGTATCATCAGTTTAAAAAGGCTAAAACTAGATTCGCCCTTAGAAAAGGCAAAAAACCCCAAAACCACACACCCTCAACCTCCATATTTTGTTTTGCTCTTTTCTTTGAGTGGGAACTGGCCAACCCCACATGCTGACCAGATATCAGCATCATTGAAGAAATATGATTATATATCAACAGTCCCTTTAGAACTCAATCCAAAAGGGATCTGTGGAATACCAGTTAGTAGTGCGTTCCCCACATCACTTAAAATTGCTATTTATCCATAACCACACCAAACACAAACACTGTTCTGCAAATCCTTGAGGTCAGTCACAGGCAGTAATTACAACTGAGGAGCTGGTAAGCCTAAATGACTGAAAACAACCATTTTAAGCTCCTCTGGCAGTTTTTTGCTCCAGGTGGGGGGGGCAAGACAGGCCAAGATGACTCTCACTTGTTTGCAGCCTTTGCCCCCAAGCCAGCAAGGATGGCACAAGGAAAGCTTTTCCTGCTAGGAAAATCAGAAGTTTCCTGGTTTCTTGGAACATGGGTCAGAGTTGTACTACATACAAAAGTAAACCTATTTTTAATAATATAGTGAAAGCAGATTTCCATAAACTGGATACTGAATGTTTGCTGTTGCATTTAAGGGACACAATACAAAATGATTATTTTATTGCACTACTTTGCAAATACAGTTTTTACATTTGGGTAGATCATCTTCCAGCGCTGTCTACTTCATTGCCCTATATAAGAGCAATTTTAAAACATATCAGACTTAACAGAAATAGAAACACACACAACTCAACAGAGCTGGCTCCTGAAAGACAAAGTCCTGCCCTTTCCTCCTACCTCCAAGCATTTATAGGTCTTCTTGTGGTGCCATTAGTGTTCCTGTGCCCATTTGACACTGTTTGGGAGATTTATCATGACCTAATCTGGGTTTTATTTTCAGGCAGATCATGTCCCCAACTACTAGTGCTGACTGGTTTAGCCAGTTTAAGGAGGTCCTAACTCTTCAGTTATTCAAAAGTGCACAAAACTAGCCATGTTCCTGAGCAAACAGAGTATAGCTGGGACTTTACTGATGTGGTTTAGAGAAACAACACTTCAAGCTTTAACGATAGGCTAACACCTTCTATATTTAAGATTGTATAATCTTTTATTGCAGACTGGAGGGGAAAACAAATGTGTGTATGGATGCACTCAACCGCATTTTGCTAAAGCAGCTGGCAATCAAAAGTCTGACAGGCTTGTCCTAAGAAGGATGGCAGGAACGCTTTGACATGCATTTGCAGTACCTGCATCACTCCAAGTGCAATCAGTCTTGCAGGGCCAGCTCAGCTCTGGAGGCACCAAAACTGAGGGTCAGCTTCCCAGGGCCTGAGCTCTCCTGGTCCTGCTACAGCACCAGCGTACAAAGGTATAAACACCTGCTGCAGCTCTGCTGCGGAATGAATCCCAAAGGTTTTCCTCCATCCAGCACCCTGCTGTCAGAATGTCTCTACCTTATAGAGTTGAAGAATGTCTAAGTTCATTCCACAAGTCAAGACTCCCCAAAATTGCTGTGGGGGCTGACAGAGTCTAGGCCTCATTTCTCCAGTGCAACACACTGAAATACAAGAGACTAAATCTAAAAACCACACACATTTCTTGGAATTGTTGCCTCACCCCCACTACCAGTCTCAAATGGAGAATTTTAACTGAAAGTTGCAAAGATCTGTTAAACATACTAGACAGTTATCTAGTCTGAAGTGCCTTGAAACTCTGTAGTTTTGTGAAAGGATAAATTTAGATCCACAAAGGATAAAAGCAGCTTTCCAACACTGTCACACGGCACTCTGAGCCACAGAGAAATGGCACTAAGTTCTACATGTGCTCAAGCAAACCCCATTCGGCACAACGCTACGGGAGACTTGGGTTCCTATCACCAAAATTCAAACTCCAGTCACATGCCTTTAGGTCAAGACGATTTAAAAAGTCTTGTCCTTACTCTCCATTTTCCAGACATCTCCCTCCAGTATAGTTAAGGTTTTGCAGTTCTTGTTTATTTTCTGACATCTTCAGAAGCTCCCCCTGAAAAGACTTTATTCTGTCTGAAACCTGACATGCCTCAAGTTCACGACTTTTCTAGCTGCAGACTTGCAGAGAGAAGCTACAAAAGTGACAAGAAAAGAGCCAAGAGCAGAAAGGAGCAGCAAGCGGCAGGTAAAACACAACCTGTCTTATCAGCAGAGCACCTTACGCTGAGCGGCCGTGCTGTGGAAAACCAGGCAGCAGATGTGTCGTGAGTTCCAGGTCGGCATTCCAGCTGGCTTACCCGGACACGGGGGTTACGGGGATGGCTCTTACCTTAGGTAATTCCCAGTACTTCACCCGATAGTATGCTGCTATAATACAACACTAAGTAAAAAAAGACTCAGCTGAATGACATCTCTTCCCATTTAGATTTGTTTCCCTTCTGTGTCCAGTACTTCTATGAAACTAGGGCAAGAGCAAGAACAACTGTACTGGAAGCACTTAGGAGTCAGGGCGGGGAACCATCAAAAAAACAATTGTCTCATATTGTGCCTTTTTTCAGGAATCTGAAAAATACTATTATCTGGTAAAGTACTACAACAGATGAGCAGCCGACACACAGCCTTCAATATGGCAAATAATCAACACCCGTTCAGACATCACGGCTAAATCCAGCTCCCGGGCACCTGTGCAACACCCACTAGACTGATACGATCCTGGACACGACCGGGATTGGGAAAGCAGCTCATTCTGATAGACAGCCCAAGAAGAAAAGCTCCGTTGTAACTACCAATTTCAATTTAAAATTAGATCCCTACTGCATGAAGACAAAGCAAGCTTGAAATACCAAGAGACTGAATTAAATATAAAGCACAACATCCAGATGGAAAGGTGACTGAAACTACTATTAAGTACTTCTCCATTAACTGGAGCGGAAAAATAAATTAAAAAAAAAATAATCAACCCTACAACAGACATGTTACAAAACTTAATGCTTTCAAATGACATATCTACAGCCTTTCTGCATTACAGAGCAAAATCAAGCCTCCAGTCAGATCGAGACTTCTAAGCTGTATTTAATTGCTCTTACAGAGCAGAAAACCAGCAAGAAACGTGGAAAAGAAAGCACAGAAAACACCACATCAGAAGCAACAAACCCAGCACGAATAGAATTCAGTCAGGAAGTAGAAAGTAAACTAAAACAAAAAAAGGAAGTACAGAAAATGAAAATCGTTAGCTAACAGAGGGGCTTCAAGAAGCAATGTCATTCCAGAATACCTACTGAAGTGTCTTTTACAGTTTAAAAAGCCAGTTTATCCCGATTACTACGATGAAGCCATCATACTGCAACCTACTAGCAGCCTGATGTAGGTGGAGCCAGTGGTCCAGAATGCTTATTTCCATTAAAAAAAAAAAAAAAAGAAGAGATGAATCTCTTCCCCCATCATCTTCCTCAGGTGTCCAAGTCCTATTTATTAAATTCACAGTTACATTCACTCATACAAAAGGGTAATGACTGTTTCTCTACAGGCAACTCTCAGAAGCTACAGCATGGAAATAAAACCTGAACCAGCAGCTGATGGGAGTATATTAGATGAGATTTCTCCAAAGCGCAAAACGGATAGAACAGAACAACAAAAGAAATGCTTGCATAGCCATTTATAGCTGTTTCCATAGCACTACAAAATACTTCAATTGCTTTAAGTGCCAAGGATGACAGTATAACAAAAGACATCATACAACAGGCTGCAACGCTTTCACAAACCAAGGCAAAATATTCTGGGTTGGGTACCAAGAATGTGAGGAATATGCACAAACCACACTAACCCCCGTAAAAGGTTGGTTAGCGGTTTGCTTTGCTATTCCACAGAAACATGGTGACCCAAAGTTTGTGTTTGCTTCCCTCCCCAAGACACCTGGTAACCTGAACCCCCTCAGGCACCCCCACCCAGCCCATCTGAACTTCTGTGACCAGCACTGGGTTCACTTCTACAACACACGATTCGGATATGGCTCATTAAATCCATGCTTCTGTTACCTTCAGGGCTACCATCAGTATTTTAATGTATTTTAATTCAGTCAGGCCACAAGTAATATGTAGACCTCACAACAAGGACTCCCATATTATTATTCTGATTCTATACCGACTCTTAAAAGCAATTTCTCATTTCATGAGGTCCTTCAGGCCAGGATCAGAAGAGAACCTTTACTTTATGGAGAAAGCAAGGTACTCAGCTGTTACTAGTCTGTACATGTGGTGCCTGCAAGTTCCTTCCACTCTTGTTCTTGAAAGCAAGTACTTTTTGTGCTTTTCATTATTCAGCTAAGTCTTCTGGAATACACTAACACTTCAGCTTAACACACTACAGATGTGAAGCTGCTTACAGCAGCTAACGTCTCAAACAACTAGGAAAACTTTTTTCAAAAAGACAAAAAAGTAATTTTTTAAAAAAAATCTTTTCACCTTGTTAATAGCTGATATGCTAATTTTATCTCTAAACAAAAAAAACTTACTGTAAAAGTAGCCACTCACTCCTGCAGCACTACATCCTTGCACCCACATTAGCTGTGCTGAAGAAGACGGGGAAAGCGCATTGAAAATAACCCACATCTAGTCAGCACAAACTGTTCTTTGCATCAACCTCTGCTTAAGTCTCATGTGGCAAAAGAACATTGATTTCGTAAAGCCAGTACAGTATTAGTAAGTCAGTCCGTACTACTAAAATGTGATACTAGGTACACGTGCCCTTCAACCATTTTCAGGTGGACAGGGGAAAGGGGAAGAGAACAGATAAAAGCTCTTGGTCCCGTCTATCAACTATAGCTTGAGAAAGCAGAAGGGCTTAATGCAGAGACCACATCACCTTGACCTTCCTGCACCAGACCTGACTAGACTGTGAAATAAGCCTAGCAATAGGTCTGCTTAAATCTATTGTTTGGATTCATCGTATTGAGCCAAGCCTGACAGAGCGTGATCAAAAAGACAACTACCTGCGAGGTGACCTGTGGTGTGGGAAGGAAAGACAAATTAAAGTCATCTCTGAACAGCAGTGCCTCATAGAGGAACGAATGCATATTTATTAAAAAGGAACTACACAGAATCAGGACATCACCGTTTTCAGACAGATGAGATATGCCATGTATTTTCTCAGTTGCAAGTAAGGCAATAATACTATTGCAGAGTCTTCACATAAGTTTCCTTAAGCGAAGGACTTTTACAAGCTTATTGACAATCTACATGTTCTCTGGATACCTTTTCTCCAGGTCGAATGCTGCCACATTTCAGGAGATTGATGTCAGCCTTGCAGTCATCCATGAAGCCACAGATCAACCGATAATCGCTGAAGATAATGGCTGTCATTTTAGTGATGTACTGATGGCACTGGTATTCAGTGATGTTGCCTCTGTGATCCACCAAACATGACACCAAGAAGCCTTTACCAACTGGTTCATCTGCACACTCCTTGATCTGTTAAAAAAAAAAAGAAAATCGAAAAAAGAAAAAAAAAAAAGAATAAAAGTGCAGTGGCTGCAGCTGCTGAATTTAACCTTTAAAAAAAAAAATCCTCAAAGTAACTTGCATGTGTAGCTTCAAAATCTGCTGGTGAAGAAACCCTCTAGGCTTTAGTTTGATTTTCAGTAAGTCAAAATACTTGAAAATATTTCAGAAATGAGAAATGCCTCATGTGTGCCGGTATCTGAAGAAAGCAAACACGGCGACCTTGGGGATTATAAACCCTCTTGCTTAATAATCATCTTTCATAATAATCACATTGAACCCTTGCAATCAAGTGGATTTGCAGGAAAAATGCTAGTTTGACAAACCTTTATTTAGAAAGCTAAGCGTATTACAACATCACTAAATCATACTTGGACTCCATTAGCCACCTGACCTTGTACAATATAATATTTTGGCTAGAAGCAAGACTGATTCAAAAGTCAACACAATACATATTGAACTGTTTATAACTTGCTGGAAGATGAAAACTACTATAAAGGAAAATCCTCATCAAATTATTTTTATCAGGCTCTTATAGGGACTGATTGTTGATACTGAACTATTTCACTCAGTGGTTCAACAAAAATAAAAATCTTGGCTAACAAAAGCTGAAAGCTGTGCAGGGATGGAAAAGCAGTGTACACGAACAGACAGGTCCCCAGTATAAATCACAGCCCGCACTGCTCAGGGAAGCAGACAGTAAGGCCAAAACAGTCACCTTTTGAAGTACAAGACGCAGGCAGTTTTGACAGCATCTTTCCGAAGGAAGCGGAAAACGTGGTTGCTTATCAGTTAAGGATGCTCCCCCAGGAATGTTGTGACAGGAGCAGTGCCTTGCTCCGAGGACTACTGAGATTACACAGACTCTCTTTAACCCTGGGAAGCCCATGTTGAAATACCTGCCCAGTTCTGGTGCCCTGTTCAGGAGAACACTGAAACCTGCAGCCACAATAACGCAGAAAGCAGGCTTGACAGCCAGACACTAAAGTTCAGTGGTGACAGTTTTCAAGCAACAGATACGTGGGTTGACTTGAATCACATCAAAGATTCATTCCTGTACAAATATCGAAGGGCTCATCAATCTAACAGGAGATCCATGACAATCAATAATCCAGGAGGGTTCAGGTACCAAGCAAGGGCAGCACTAAGGGAACAGGCAGGGAACCATTTCATCAGTTCTCAAACAACTAGATAGAATCTTTATATAGAAAATTTTAAAAAACTGAGAGCCATCTCTAGAAAGATACATTCTAACTCAAACACAAATTAGGCCAGGGCATCCTGTGACAAACTCACATAGGTCACACTAGACGAATAAATTAGATCTCTCTCTGCCTCAGCTGATGAAGCCATTACTTTCTATATAATAAAAACATGCAACATTTTAAAGACCACTATTTGAAGGCAGATGTAGGCTGATAGAACATTTTGTATTTAATCTATATAGCTATTAGAAAAACATAGCTACTAAGGTCAAGGTAATTGTTATAGATAAAGCATAAAATACATTTTGAAATGAAAACACATTCGATTCATTACAAGGTGAAAGGGAGAGAGTTGAGCAAGCTTCCTCTGAGAAAGCTGCATCTTAGGTTTGGCTTTATTTCAGCTCAAGTACCGTGAGCCAAACCAGCACACAACGGCAACATGTGTTTTTTGGAAGAGCCTGGCTTTGGAAAGAGCCCCAGAGCACTATGGCCTGAGCCAGTGAACTGCGTAAAAGACCAAGCAATCACATTATTGCCTGGCCGCTTCCGAAACAACCACCATTATCTGGTAGCCAACTATAATTCTAGATGAAAATTATTGCCAGAACTTACAAAATCACAACAGCTGAGAAAAAAATTGATATTTAAATCCACATTTAGCTGATAAAATTAAAGGTGGACTTTTCAGAATGTACCCAGTTGGGACAGTCACCAATTCATCAAAGACTTTTTCTAGAAATTACTCTTCTAGTTGTATTTCGTTCTTAATACAAAGCAATACTTAAAATTAGAGCTCAGTCACCAACAAGAAAACACCTACCTGTTAGTATGAACTAAAGAAAAATATTAATAGGCTAATACTGTATGTTAGCAATATATTCCCACTACAAATGTCAGTTTTAAAGAGCAGCTTAGAAATATTTTTTTAAATCAGTGGAATAGTTTATGCACCTGCCTCAGTATTAAGTATCAGAAGATGAAATATGAGGCTATTGTTACTAATGCATCTTTTTTTTCTTTAAATAAAAATCACTCACGAAATGGCAAAATACATATGCTTAGTAATTTGGCATGTAAGACTAGAGCTTCCCCAAACCCCAAATTATTTGCACAGTAATTCACCATTGCAAAGATATGAAAAAGACCCCTTAGTGCCGCAACAGCAGCTATGCCTTTCTCCTGGCTTACCTCTGCAATAGTGGACTTGCAGACTTCTCTGGCCACGGATTCAAACTTTGGATCTGTAGTCAGGTTCAGTTTGTAGTTCCACAAGAGCTATAGAGAGAACATTTGTAGAAAGGGAGTTTAATTGCTTGTCATGGAGAATGGCAAATGTTTTGCTTCAAAAAAGAATAAACATAATTTACTCCCAATCTGTATTGTCATCTTTCTACACTGCAACAATCAACACAAAGTCTCCTAGACAACAACTTTGTCCCTTCGTTTCTGCAGTAATTTTTTCACCTTGAATAAATTCAGAATGTTAACAATCTCTCCATAAGGTCATGAGCTGACTCATTAAAAGGAAATATATCTAATGAAGACAATTTCATAACTGAAAGGATAAAACAATGAAAATCATAACTTGTGACCTGCAGCATATTTAGCAACATCTTTAGTTCACTGCACCTTTCTGTGCCGTGGCTCATCTGCCAGACACAAACCATCTAACAGAAGCGAAGTCCTCTATTTGAGCAGATTTCATGCTGAAAAACTAATAAAAGCCTAGCAAAAAAGGAAGGAGGACAATGCAGCTGGTCCCTTATTCACTTCCTTCTGCAAGGGGCTGTGACCAGACAACATTTTGGACGCAAGTATATTTCAAACCTATAGAAGGTTCTCTCTCGCTAAGCACAATGATACATTAGCAGTTAGACTGCAAAATGCCTCAGGGTAAAGATGATGGTTCTTCTAGGAGCCAGCGATTAGCTCATGTAGGAGCCTGGGTGTGTTGGGTCATCGTGCAAGAATCAATCTTGGGCAAGTCACATTCTGCAGATATATGCGCATCCCAGATATCCTCCTGAGGCACCATAAAGTAAAAACACAGGGTAAGATAGCAAAACCTCAGCAAATTAATAGCTGAGGTGTTGCCTGAGAAAAGCTCTATTAGCTCATCTGTTTTTCTCTAGAAAGTTAAATTGCATTTAAACATTTTTCATTAACAAAAAGATTAAATAGTTTTAAAATTTCATTTCAAATACTTCGCCTTTGTGGAAAGGAAAAAATCAAAGTAGTATCAAGAAGACAAACAGTTTGGTCAAACTTTATTCTGGAGTTTCAATTGTACACAAAATGCAAAGAAAACACAAACATGCTCATCCACAAGGAAAGCAGTTTTACATCATCTCCAAGAGGGTGGAAGCACACAAAGGGAACTTAAAATGGAATCAAGCAGAGCTGCACTGCCTTCCACACCTCATATCACAGAGTTGTGAAAAGTTAAAAAAAGGAGATGATGAGATTGCAGTGTATTTCAGAGAGAGCAAGGAGTTGTATATATATACAGGTTTGATAGATACATGCGAATAAACAGGGAACCTGTCCTCACAAAGAGTGCTCTAGACTTCTGCCAGGCAGGATCGAAAGGACAAGAATAAGGTCCAACACTGTAAGAATACCCCTATGCATTTGTGATCTTGAACTTGAGTCTTGAAATAGAGAAGCTCTCCAAAGGAAAGGAGAAAGGTTAAACTTGCGGCTTAAGAATCCAGATTTTAGCACTAGGTAGTGTTTTCCCAGAAGATGATCAGCAGTTGTACTACCAAAGACTGCAGAGACAGGCAAAGCAAGCATTTAGATGTGAGATGCCCCTCTGCAGTCCAGCTTCTGATCACTCCCCTTCAATTTCTGCCTGGGAAAATGAGACTTTGCCCACATGTCCTATTCCTGAATGGTTCCTACGATCCACAGCAGCCTCGTGGCAGAGATGCTGTCATTTAATCCAGCAGAGGAAAGGTCCAACTTTGATTTCTAGAATTCTCCATTTCTTTTTCATTCAGGTAATTTCTGTTGGCACATTTAAATATCAGGTAGACACTTTTTAATTACTGAAGTTCTCTCTTTTTCCTAAGCAAGAAAAGACTTAAACAGAAACACGATATGCCCCTCAGCTGATCCAACCCAGCACAACAGAGAATTACAGCTGCCATGCAGTCAGGCAGCGCAGTGCTAAAGGTTAATTTCTAAACACAGCTGGAAATTACTAGTTGTACAGCATGGCTGGATTTCATTTCTGGAACATATCTTCCAATAATAAACCAAAATACAGCTTCTCAAGCATCTGAAACCAAGACCATCATTAAGGCATGCACCTGTCTGTGTCCAAGGGTAACCAAACAACTCAGGACCTTGATAAGGTGTATTCTAATAGAATGCAAATGAGAGAAGCCAAAGGAAACCTAATAACAACCTTAGCTCTGAATAGATATATATATTTTTTTAGAGTCTCGGGATTTGAAGAGTCAGCTTGACTGGCTAACAGTTCGTTCACTGTTAAACACAGTGCCGAGAGGAAATCTGTTCTAAAACCAGCCAAGTGGTTCAAACTGCCTCTAAATATCACACCCCCACAGCATTTTCTAAGCAAGTCTAGGAATTTAGATTTAGCAGCTGTGAAAGTAATACAGAAGGCTTTAACAGCTGAAATTAAGAGTTTAAATTCAGTGCTGCTCACATCTTTCCCAAAAGGAGCACATCAGATTGCTCCCAGTAACTCACGGGAACCACCCCCCAACTACAAAATAGGAAAGACGTCTGCTGTCCTCCTCTGATACACAAGTACAGTTTATACAGCTCTTAGATACGTTCCAGTCTGAAGTCTCCAGTAAGACCACAGAGCAGAGGTGTCAAACTCATTTTCACCAGCGGCCACGTCAGCCTCGCGGTTGCCTTAAAGGGCCAAATGTAATTTTAGGACTGTATAAATGTAACTATTCCTACAGAAACTGAATAAAACAAGGCGATACTTACATGATTGCAGTCTGAAGAGATTTCATTATCTGGCTGAAAAGAGAAAAAAAGAATGTCAGTTCACTACTGATGTGATGCATTTAACAAACAGAAGAGTATAAACTTATAGAAACTAACATACTGTCAACACATTTTCATTGTAAGAAACAATTTGACAGAAGCAATAGAAAATTTTAAAACCTGCGAAATAAGAGTGATGACATCTAAGTACCAAAAAAATCGAAATAACAGGTACTTTACAAACAATGCTGTCTGAATGCTACAGAACACAAACGGAACAAGAGTAATAGCATTTATGTAGACTCTGCAAAAACATAATGAATGTGCTTGTGTCTGGCCCAATTGCCAGAACTAAGAAGGGGGGGGGGGGCGGAAATCAAAGATAAAGTAGTAAAGTTTTAAAGAAAAATAAGTTTTACACATACAACTGACAGAGAAAGGTTGGACTCACTTCCCTCCCCAGATCGAAGTGTTCGTATTCCCTACTCAAGACGCAATGTCTTTTCTTTCAGCTGTGCCATAAAGGGGCTGTTCCAAAGCAGCCCTAAGACTTACACCTTCAACCATGAGAAAGTGCTAACATCCAATACTCATACATAATTTCCAAATATTTGCTATATTCTTTGTTTTATAGTAATGTAAGTTCTGCTACGTCCTCACAACAATCCAACCGACAAGTCCCAACACACAGCCTGCAGCAGACCAGGCAGCATGCTAAAGAAACACCCACGCTCACCCGGGAGCTGCTTTGGAAAGAACTCAGCTGCAAACAGTCCTGTCCTTCCAGCCCCAGCAGCTCTCACAACGGAGAAGTCCTTGAAAGAGGTTAATCAGACAAATCCCTATCTTATCTCCGTACCAAAACCACACAAATGCAGGACAAAAATCACCTGCCCATCAAACCCACAGAAAAATCAACCCTGACTCACAAAGTCTCTGCTTCCACTGATATTTAAGATGTCAGACGTGCTCTAAGAGCCACAGACACTCAAATCCACTCAAAGCTTAAACACATAATTGACACTAACACATTAGACCTCAGATATTTGACATAAGAGAACTGGCATTTCATCAGTTTGGGAAGTAAGCAATCTACATCGCAATGAGTTCTTCAGTGCGGCGCTGCTTTAGAGAGCACGAGCACAAGTTTATGGGGAAAAAAAAAAGCACAGCAAATGTTTCCAAGTCCTTAATTACAGCCATTATTAACTGAAGCACTTTTATTTTGTATAGCAGGAAGTGGCGGAAATTACCTCCTCACTTAGAACATAAAAAAGAAAACGGTACCTGAAGGACCACAGTAATTAATTGCGGTTTGGTTAGACCGCGACCATCTAAAATCGTATCTCCCAAAGTCACCATAAATTTGAAAATTAGGATATCAACTTTTTTTTTTTAAGGCTAGCAGATGCCTGCTCATTACCCTCAGACTGCAGAACTGATTCTCACAACTGAAAATTAAGATGACATGCAAATTACACTATTTTAAAGCAGCCTCTAAGTCTGACCCTATAATGACTTACAACGTGTTTTTTTCCTTAATTTTAGGCACCCATCCTAATCATTCAGCAACAGACTGAGGTTTAATATTAAGCTAATTTTAAAAGCTGAGAGACAGAATGCCCTCCGCTGAAGTTGCTGTCTCAGTCTTTTAGTCAAGGGTAGTTTCTTTATTAAAATATATAGGCTAGCACTGTAATTCTCTAGAGGACAGGACTCACTAACACATCTGCAAGCAGAAGAATTTGTAAAGGCCAGCGAGCACTCTCCCAAAACCTTTCTTGGTTGTTTCAGTTATTTTTGCATCCTCCAACCTAGTAACCTTTGCTTCAGATCCACCAAAGGTTAAAGCTCAGGTTTTCTGGAACAATGAGCCCAAGAAGATAACAGACTGGTTCTCACTGACTTGGGAAGCTTAAACAAGCTTTTCTTGAAATACACAACACTAAAACACTGCACATTGAAATACCAGCCTTCCCTGTGCTCTGCAGCAAACCTCCGCTCTGAGAGACCAAACCTTACTCTTCTGAGAAGAGTAATGGAAATTAAACGGGACCTTAACTAAGCTTTAGTACAGCACACATTCACAAGTACATATTCAGTACTTCAATATGGAAGGCTACAAGATCTAGCCAACAATCCTTTAAATGTGGAACAAGATGACCACTTCCTAGCTAGAAGTTGTGATCCTTCTTCCCTCTTACCATTGCAAGTGTGAGAGAGGTGGGTTCAGTGGCAATGCTGACCTGCTTCCCCCCATTGAAGGGAAGCCAAAAGAGAAAAATGACGCTTTTTATTTTGTGTCTGATAAAATGAAGGGCTGAGTTTGAGGACGAGGAACAAAATCTTCCCAGCGCCACCCACACTAGTTCTGCCTTTCTAAGGAGGTGGCCTGTGGTCCTTTATCCACTACATCCCCCTCAAGAAACCTTCCAAACAAGAGCAGCAGTTTCAGAAAAACACCCTTGTGTTGTAAGAGTCATGAAAAAAAGGGTAAATTTCAAATTATCACTAAGAGAAGTTGAGCAGCAAGAAAAGCTGCACTGTGTCATTCCCACATGGTGAGCTTGACAAATACGGATGCTCAGAGACCCCTGGGACAGGGGGAGGGAGGAGAGCAGCCCAGACCGGCACCACATGCTAGTCAAGGATTTTTATGATAGAAAGCTGACGGCAAGGAAGATGTTCCACCGATTAGTGAGGGAGAAGGACTCCTCTTACATCTCCTAATTGAAGGATTAAAAATAGACTTTACAGAAAGTACATGTGCCTCTGGGCTCACAGAAGCTTTTGCTGTTTAGCAGCTTTGGTGAGAATAAGTTGCCTCCCTTTGCAGTTCTCTAAAAAGCTCTCCAAACTCCTCTGAGCGCTAACACTCACATTCCAGAGTACGAACACCACTTCCTACCTCCCAGGAAAAGCAGGGTTTAGAACGAGTACCAGCCATAAGAAAACCTGAACAGAAAAAACATTTCCTTCCATTCAATAACATACAACAGGCACAAATCATACTGCGTTAGCATTGTGAACTCTTAAGAGAAATTCAAAGGTTTGTGTGAAGTCACCACCAGGCTATGAGGTCGTCAACACCGCTATGTTTAAAAGTGCTTTTTCTCATCCACCAGATCTCGACTCACCGAAACAAGCTGCGACAGCCATTCCTTTCTAAATCTCTCTGTGCTTCAGCAGCGACATAAAACTAGGCCAAAACTACACAGCAAATGAGCAACCCACCACCAGGACCCAGCCTCAAGGAGGCACAAGGCACTGGTGGTTTAGCTTCAGAAATAGACCATCATCGTGCTGGTTCACAGCAATATTCTCTAGTCATAGCTGTATCAGGAGCTGATGTCATGTGTCACCATCCAGAGAAGAGAACGCTGCCCTGGGGTGAAATTACTGTCACCCCCACAGCTTGAATCAGAGCCCCTTTCAGCTGTGCACACAAAACAGACTTGATTTGGTGTCATTTCACCGCATCCTAAAAAAAATAATTCACACCATTGTATTTTGAAAACCAATATAAGAATCCTAATCAACTAGTGTGGATGAAACTCAAAGTCTTGGGAGAACTCCCTGCAGGGATTATTTTAATCACCAGCAGCTGCTTGACTTTCCTTTTCTTCGCTCCCTTGCAAGCATCATGCAAACGGAAGAGTTTGGAATCAACCACACAAGTGCCTTTATTTCCAGATTTTAATCCCTCCTTACAGAAGAACAGGGGAAGACAGCAGACATTTCCACTATTGTTCTCAGGCAAGTGTAACAGTCCACTTGCTGAAAAGGACTAGGTATATCTCAGATTCTAACTATGGATAATCTTCAGGTACTGAAAACAAGACTTTGGACCCACTCAAGCAAAAAATACCAAGAACCAGCACGGAGCAAACGAGCAAAACACAAAGACAATCGGCTTGTGGATGGGAGGAACCCAGTAGACGTTCTCTCCATAAATTCAGGAACAGATCACAAAAAGATTAGGCAGGACAATTAGGAAAGCATGTTAATTAAAGTAGCTACCTTCTGATGAAAGAGAGGGAAGGCAGAAGACCAGACAGACAGTGTTTCCCAGTTTATTACACTGTCATATGTGCAATATACTACAGAGGATGGTGCATATGGATACGCAGTACAGGCAGCTCCTGGTTCCCAGCCACAGCATTGAGGTTTTCCACTCTGACCTAAACAAACACGCTTATTAGTAATATCTGTTGAGAAACGGTAAAGCAGGCCTGCTGACTGGAGGCCTTACAAGGAGGCTATTAAGCTGGTAAAGGGAAAACTGACTTCTTGGTTATGTCCTTCACACCAGTCACAGGGATCCTTTCACACCGAACGCACCCAGCCAGGACAGCAAACTCACAATAAAGCAACTCAATCTGCAGGTTATCAAGCCATCCTGATCCCTTCCCAAAGCAACCACTAGAAATGATTCTGCAGAAGAATCTGTGAAAACAAGAGCAGATACAGTAGTCTAGGCAAGAATCAACACAGCTTTTGTAAAAGAAAAACCACACATCACACAGCCACCCATGCTTCAAACCTACTGAAACATCCTGGAGTTCTGTGCCAACAAGCATATGGCTACAGTAATGCATTTTCACACATCCTGCAATCCTGAAAGAGTCATGTGTGATAAAAAAAGTTAAAACCAGTGATAATTTAAGTTCAAAACAGATGAGAAGACTTCATAATTTAATTACACATTCAGTGAGCAATGAAAGTTAAACTTGTTAAGCTGAGCTTGAAATATTATCTAACGCCAGTGAACTGTTGGTACTAAAAACAAACCCAGTGCTGTCATGTCAGCAAAAAAACCCCTACACTTTTCATTCTTTGAAAAAAGCCGGGTTTATAATGCAAAGTTATCAAGATCCTAGCTTCCATCTACTTTGTTTATTTTACATAAACAATTTTCCCCTACTTACAAACAGCTAAAGTCTGCAATGCTGAAAATCATTCAACCGAACAATTTCCAGATTGGTTAGGTGCTCCTACACAAACTTAACAACTTATACACAAACACCTAACAACCACCTCCAAAACATACACAGAACTTCGCCTGTGAAAACTAAATTATCAGGACCCACAGTAATTTCTTTAGCCACCACCACCCCCCCGAAAAGCACGAGTAGCAAATCACCTCAGACACCAAATTCTACAACTGTTTTTCACTGGTTTAACTGAATTCTAGATTCCACAAACTTTTCCGTCTATGCTGACATTTTATATCCTCCATGGGTATGACACCATGAAGACAAGTATGTTCATTCAGAAAAGAGATCACAAAGCAAGATCAGAAAACCCAGCATTAACACGTTGTCCATTCTGCTGACCCAGCAGCCAGGGAAAAAGGTGCCAAGGATGAACTGGGCCACTCGTACTTTGAGGATCTTGTGTTCAGAATCTGCTTCAAACACCAAGAAAGTTCAGTAAGTTTTATCATTTGCTATGTAGCTTTGCTAAGAAGTCAGAGTTTTAGTAACTGTCACATTATGCTTGTTTCACATTTGCTTGCAGTCTTCAGCAGGCTGTGTGCCTTTCCTCCACAGCAGAGATCCCTCCCTGTGCAAATACCAGAGGTAGTAAAACGACAGAAAACACTCAAGTTGTAATTCCGATGCATCAAAAGCGACCACAGACCATACTGCAATTAAAGGAAACACACCAATTTCATTCACATAACAAGCCAAATACCTTTGCTGGTTATTTCTTACCAGCAGATGATTCTCTCCCCGCTGGCTGATCCTGTGCAAAGCTGCAAGGCGGGAGCTGGGAGGCTTGGTGCTGCATGCACCACGCTCTGCAAACAGCCTCTCGCACGAGCTGTTCTTGTCCCCGCTGCTTCAGTTCCCCTGTGTGGGGGACTCTCCAACCCTTAGGCCCTCTTAGCAGGGACCTTTCTCATTTCAACACTGATCCACGCATCACAGCACGTTCTAAGAGTTGGCACGATCAAAGTGAACTCGTCCCAGATGTTTTGTTTGTTCTTCCCTTAGTCCCATCTTCTTCCTCTTGGAGATTTTCCAACTGGTCCCAATGCGTTGTGGGGGAAGACAGACCCTGAAATTATGTGTTTGCCACAGAAGTTTGGCAGCACTCTTAGCAGATATAATGTTATCCATAACACTCCTCCACAACAGAGCTCTGCTACTAAGCATAGCACTGACAACAAGCTGCCGATCCAGCCAGGAAGTTTCAGGATTTGCTCCTGGAAAGCTCTCTTACAACACTGGCAAAAACTTCAGAGACTGAAAGGAACGCAGGGATGCTGGTAGTGTCACAAAAGCAGAGGAAAGGAGAAACAGAGCTGTTAGAAAGAGCAAGGTGAAACCACAGAAGGCTGCTTAACCGACCTGATCTCCCGCTGATGGCGATGGCAGGGAGTCCGCTGCCTTCCTCACCCCTGCTGCTGGCTCCTGCTCATGGCAGAGGTCAAAACTCAGCAAATAACAGAAAACCTGTTCACCGTTTGAGAGTTTTCTGCCAGGCTAGTACAAATGGGCTTAGGAGGAGTCCCACCAGCACCAGTCACATTACTGGGAAGGCACAGTGGCATCTCCATCTGCAGCATCAGCCAGTCCATACGCCTGTTTAAGCTCTGCTGAGATAACCTACCTCTGGAACTACCTTCCTGGATGACTTAACACCAAGCAGAGACATCCCAGAATAACTGAAGAGTATTCCAGTATAGAGGCAAAAATTGACAGCACAGGTTTTGGCAATACTGCACAGCATCTGCTGGGGGATGCCGAGGAGAAATGAGTGAAGAAAGGAACAGACATCCCAACAAATAATTCCAGTGCAATGGCTAATGAAAACACTTTTATTCAATATGTTCACCACCTCTTAGTAAGTCAAATTTAATCACTTATTCTTGATACAGAGACTTTATATGTTTTGACTGTATGTGCCCTACAGTGCTCCAGGTTGAGCTTAACTTGACAGAAAGCTTCCAAAAAGCCATAAGGAGTTCTTAAGCAAGATTCAGTTTTACACAAAATACAAGGTTCTTGTGCCTGTGTCCCAAGAGTAGCACGTTGTCCTAAACAAACTCTGCTCCTCAGAAAACAATGTTTTGGATACACATGGCCTGGAACTATAGAAATCCTTTCTAAATTAACTTTGTACAGAAACTAAGAAAAAAGTTCTTACCACAAGCTCTGTGTCCCAAGGCACAGGGAAAGCGCAGCACGTAAGCGCAGGTTCCAGAGCAAACACTGCTTACTCATCTCCCCACTCCCACTTAATGGAGTGTTATTCTGCAAAGCAAAGCAAAGCAACCAAGCTCTGACATTCCCCACTTGCAGGGGGCTTCATGACGCTACGCAGCTATAGTAGAATACTCTTCAGTTATTCTGGGATGTTTCTGCTACTGTCACTCGTGTGCTGGAAAGCATCTCTAATCACACACAGGCTCCCCCACCAAGGGCTTTTGCCTCAGCATAACCAGAGAACACCACTATAAACTCTCAACCAGCCAATATTCATATTTTTGTTATTCAACATGTGGGCTCACGACTCAAATTTTCCAGACTGAAAGTTTAAAGATCCCTCCCCAGGAGCATTCTCCTCCCGCTCTTTCAACAAGGCACGTGTCTCACATCAATCAGAGAGTCCGTCCTCACGAAGCAGCAATGAGCATCTCGTGCCCACCATTCAGAGGCACTAGCAGTGCTGCTTTAATCCTGGTGATTTACATTCATACATTCCACCTCCAAACCAAAATAAGACAAGCATCCAAACAGGTGGGAAGCCGATTCAGCTATTTTTAACTCCTGCCAGCTATTCTACTTAGAGGCAATAAAAAGCAAATACCTCAAAGAAGTGACTCCAGCCTTAACCACAAACCACAAGAACAGCAGTTATATTTGGAAGTCTTCCTTCAGGACAGCAGTCAGAGCCCTATTCTTCCCCCCCCCTCACCTGCCTGAATTCTTTGAGACAAAATAAACCTTGAGTTACCTCCAGCACAGTTGTCAGTATTTCAGACCAGAGCAATGGAGGCACAACTACTTTTCACGGCAGTACTGACAAGAAGTGCTGGACATTACACACGGATAAAGAGGCCTGCAAAAGCTATTGTGCAATACCCAGCACTAGTCCCTCGCTGTTACAAGAAAACAACTACTTCAGCTTTCTGTGTGGCTTATGTCCTCCCGAATTTGCACACAGTATTCAGCACCTCTACTGTTACCTTGCAATGCCGAAGTGGGGCAAGACAAACTAAAGGACCCCATATGCCAGGTTTGTAGTACTATTACCCTGCAAGAGATTTCCTGAAAGCACAAAGTCTCCTGGACAGGCTGCCCAGGGAAGTGGCTGAGTTATCATCCCTGGAATTATTTCAAAGACACGTTGAGAAGGTACATAGTGCGACGGTTTAGTGGTGGACTTGGCAGCATTACGTTATGGTTGGACTCAATGATCTCAAAGGTCTTTTCCAACCTAAATGATTTTACGATTCTGTGACCTTGGCTGTCAGTCCAGTTGCCTTCCTGAGAGACGAAGTGTGATGGGGATTTCTCCCTGAAAAGCAGGAGCAGCCTTAGCACAGGTAGTGTTCAGCTACTTCTAACAGCTGGATTTGAAATAAAACCCTGGAATTTTCTTCAGAAGATCTGCGGGGCCCCAACACATCTCTCGCTTCTTCCCCGCAGTAATAGGCAGGTGAAGAACAAGAGCTCTGAGCTGGGCAACTTCCTGCTGTTAAAATAAACTCTTCCAGTTCTTCCCACGCTTCAGCGTTAACCACAATCACTGACTTTATCACCCTGTATGCATCAATTTTATCACAGTACCGGTCAAGACATGAAAAAACCTATAACACAAATGCTTAACAACTATGCCCTCTCCTTGGCTGCGTCCATCCTCTCTTTTCATTACAACACTCACAAGCTCACTGACAAAGATGTAGCACCGCATGGCTGCTGGGCAAACCCAATGGTGACCTGAGGCTCCCCAATGCTAGGGTGACAGCAATTTAAAACACTGTTAGAACACATTCCAACGCAAGTTCATTATGTCAAACATCACACAAGAGCTGAGAAGAGCCACACTGCACACAAGCTCTTGACTTGACACCACCTACAAGGGCCAGAAGTCCGGATTTTAAAATACTTTGAGATCAACCTATGTTAGAAAAAAGCTGGACTTGCTACGTTAATTAATTCCCCAATTCTCCCAAAGAAACTTCTCTGTTGAAAACTTTCTGGTTATTCAAAATAGCACACCCTGTTACACTAGAGAGGCAAAAGTCACAGGGAGAGGCTGTTATAAATTCACTTGAGGAACAGCGCTGCCTTTGTACACAGAGGGAATATGTGCAAACAAGCACAGAGTGTTAATGCACATTAAGGTCTACAGCACAGCCCACAACGGCAGCTTGCAAGCAGCACCGCTCTGCTACAGAGAATTAGGGCACTGCCTTGACACGCCAGGACTTCTCCAGCCCTGCAGGAGCTTCTCCCACGAGATCTGTCTTGCTGGATTCTCCCCATTACCTGCTGAACTCAGCAGGAAAATCCTGTAGACTATTTTTAGGGAGTCCTAGAAACAGCACAGTACCCTGCTTCCATTTCCAGTCCCTCCCATACAGGAAGGGCGGCCTGGAAGACACAGGTCCAAAATACCCCCTGCTCCCTACTCGACCCTGCACTTCACAAGGCAGGACTGAGCCGCGTTTCTCAAATAACAGCCAACAACCACCTACCACCAATTTTATGTTCTTTATAAAGAAAACCAATTAGAAGGCATTCAACAGTAAGTTTCAAAACTTTCTAGGGTGGCCGGGTAGGGCATCCGTCCTGTGACACGCACAATTAAACAGCACTAGCTATCTCTTTTGCATTTCTCCTCAGAAACATGAATTATGGCTAAATACAATCTGGGCCAGCCAAAAAACACCGATGAGGATAAACCAACCAAAGCCTCAGTTACAAAGAGGTACCCACCACCAGCTTCTCTGACCAAGAAAATGAAGACACTCAAAAGAGCGCAAGCAGCCAGAAGAAGTTGAGTCCCCTCTCCTCACACACTGGACTGAAAAAACCCCCAAGCCCATCTGACAGATGGTACCACCGGCAACAAGACTGGGCAAGATGCACCAGATTCAACATTCTCGAGGATGCAGGTGAAACCATTGTCACAGGGCTGCTGTGTGACGGGGGACCCGCGGTGGGGGCTTCTGCCAGCACGCTGCCATGGCAAACCTTCCCATTCCTTTCCTCTTCTGGGAACTCTTCACCAACTGCTGACAAAGGAGCCTCTTCCACACATGTGGACAAAACGGGGTCTCAGTTACAACTGCATTAACTTCAATATCTTGAAGCTAAGGGGCTGACGATGAATCATTTTTTCTAATCATTAAAAAGAAAAAAAAATCATTTATTCTCAACTCTCAAAGGTCATAATGATCAGGAAAGCTAGACTGATATATTAACCATTTTTCCATGTAAAACAACTGTTCTGATCCAGTATTTAAGTTCAGTATTTCAGTTCTACTTTAACAATACTCATCTTCTGCATTTTAATTAAGTTTCCATTTCTATCCAAAAGCAGCCTGATGCATGGAAAACTAATTCAGTAGATAATGTCTTGCCATTTTTAAACATTATTAAAAAAAGATAGAAACATTAAGTTGCAGGCATTTAAATAATTACAGATCATATCAATTTAGTCAGGAAATATACCAAGCTTCGCAATAAAAGCTAAAATTAGCTGCAAAATAATATCACCAGACTAGAAAACTCTAGAAAAATTACTGGAGTGTTCAAGCAAGACTGAAATTATTCAAATCTAAGCTTCTTGCTTATTTAAATCAATCTGCCTGGGAGCCACACAAATTGTGGTAAATTGATTTCCCTAGCGTCTGGTTCTCCTTTCGTAAGAGCCACAACAAGAGAAAAGAGAAGACCAGAAAGACAAGATGAAATCAGCTGATTCACAACATCGTTAAGCGTTCTGCATTCAGACAGATTATACATCACAACATTAAACCAAGTTATAAATGTCTCGGCAAGTGAAGGTAGCCAGAGTG
This sequence comes from Pampusana beccarii, assembly GCA_013399365.1. NCBI lineage: Eukaryota > Metazoa > Chordata > Aves > Columbiformes > Columbidae > Pampusana > Pampusana beccarii. Next base: position 157,278 of record VWYH01011055.1, read on the forward strand.
ACTCACGCAGAAGCCGCTGGGCGCAGCGCTCAGTCCCAGACCACAGCAGCAGCATCACCAGCACAAACATCATTTTTCCTCTTGGAGTCTCATGCAACGCAGCACAGCTAACACACGTTATTCTCCTTTACCACCTTCATCTCAGCTATACTTCAGCAATGCACACCTACATTTTACATGCGCAAGTGTATGACGCAGATTTTCAGCAAACTTACAGTGTTCATGCCCCTATTGATGTGAGAAATATAGTAGTGCTTCATTCCTGCTTGGCCAAAAGGTAGAGCACGCCGTTCCTTCTTGTAAGTCTTACTGAAAAGCACAACATACTTGATTAAATCAACTCTTAGAGCATTTACCTAAGAATTGTGCTGGTATACATGGCAGCTTGGTTTTAAGCTTGAAAGAGAAGGAAAATTTAAAAAATAAATAAAAACAATCCTAAAGCCGCATCACACAGCAGTTTTGCAAGACTTACCCTTTGCCACAAGCTAACGGCACAGTTTTCAGCGAGAAAAGCCACTTGGGCTTTTCTTCAGGACTGAGTATTCGTGTCCACCAAATGAAAGTGATTGCTGTGTTTTCGTTTCCAACAGGGGAGCTGCATTTCATATGAAAAGAGTTCTCCAGAAACATGTACTATACACATCTGCACCAATAAGGAAATGAGTCACCAACCCACTGGCAGGCCTGATTCACAGCACACACACGCTCGGGCTATTTAGGAATCTGTGTACAGAATATAGGGGAAAGGCAGATGGAAGCCACAAGTCATTTTAAGAGACTAGATATAAAACACAAACTAATTTAAATGCATTTTTTTCCTCTTTTGCTTGAGCACAATTTCTTCAAAAGCACAGGACGAGCGTGGTATTGTACACAGCCACAGAACTTTTCACCTGGATGAATCATAGTGTTTTCTTTATGTAACTGGAAGAAGAGCAAATTCTAATGTTTATTTTAACCCTGGATAAAATCACTTGGATTTTATTCAACAGGAAAATCAACATAAGTCTTTACAGTCACTGCTAATGCAAGGTTTCCAAGGGATTAGTAACAAACTACCAAATAAAAATTCCGCTTGCCTTCAGAACATGCAAACAAAAGCCCTGTTACAGGACCAAACCAAGTGTTTTTCTTCAGTTCACCACACTGATTAAATGATTAAAACAAAGACAACTGTATATACATCTTATTTAAGCTCTGCACTTCCTCATGTGGTCAGATACGGGTTTAAATTAACCTTGTTCCCAGGAGAAGGCTGGGGCACTGAGCTGCGGCACGCTTCTCCATAGATACCGGTCTTCTCTGCCATAGAAGCTTGGCTTTTAATGCATTTTGTATTTTCAAGAGCTCCTTTCCAAAAAGCACTAGCGTTTTTCAGCTTGAACTGCTCAGCTCAATAGCTATACAGAGCTGTTAAGCCAAGCATTTTGCTTGAAAATTCTGACCGTAATGGTAATATGGAGGATTTAAATTGATACCACGGTAAGCAGCCAGATCAGTAACAGTTTCCCTTAAGCCAAATGAAGAAATTACAGATGAGTAGTTCTGCACAGATGAGCAACTTTTAAAAAAGAGTTTGATGCTGCATTTTAAAAGTGAGCTTGAAGAGCTTTCTGGAAAGCAACATCAGTAAAAAGATGTCTTACTGGTATGACGGAGAGCCAGACACCTGCCCGCAAATCCTTTCAATTACTGTTTCCATAACTCCTACTTTAAAAGCTATGAATAAAGACAAGCCGCAATTAAAAAGCCTGAGCACACCTACAGCTTCTCTGCTAATAAGGACAGAGAGAAAATAACAGGGGAGGGAGGCAGAGGGGAGAAAAGCAATAAGCCAGTCACTCCCATGCTACAGGGCCACTGCAGACAGCTCCGTACCGACACACGCATGGTACCACCACCACTTCACTTCTTAACCATTTTTACCTGTCAAAATACGGGAATTTAATCAACAATTCAACTGCTCTACAAACGGCTGGTTATTCTTCCTCCTGATTATTTCTGACAAACAGCAAAATCAATTGCAAGGCTTAAGAATACAGACCTACGAGCCAGCCACCTGCACTGGGCCGGGCTACAGGCAAGGACGCAGGTAGCACCGCACCACGTTCCTGCTGTAACCTGCATTTTCAGTTACACCTAAAAGAACTTCAGAGTTTAAGTACATAGTAGGCAACAATTGCGACTTGATAGAAAATACTTTATTCTAGTCTCTGGCTAATGGTGGTGGTCTTTATATAGTTATGCATTATTAATCTATTGGAAGGTACACGCTAAAGCAAGGTTTTCCTACCACCTGAAGCTCAGTTGTGGTTGAAAAAAATACAATTATAAATCTCTGTTCTCTACAGGCATGAAAATGGCCAACAGACAATACCTAGTTTTCAGGATTACTTCCAGTATTGCCGACGGCAAAGCCCAGACCGCCCTCACTGCAGAACCTGGTAACACAGGGAGATTATTTTGTCCCACCCAATAAGCAGAATAAACATATTTTTTCCCCAGCAGGTAAACACCTGAGAACAGGATTTGAAGAGTCTGATCTATCCTTACCCAAGTGGCATGGGAACACGATGCGGTTTGTGTGGCCACAATAAGGCAGCAGCGTAATTCTGGGGATGTGCAGGGGAAAAGCTGACAGCAGTACCCTCAGGTAAGCAGTTTTCCGCCCAGTACAAGCAGTTAAATCCCTTGCACGCAGATTTCTATCTGAATGATAAGAAAAAAATGTCCAGGTAGTGCAATTTTTGCAACAGCAAGGTGAGCTCTGAATGCTTTAAGCACAGTTCAACACGGCAACAAAACCCCACCTATTTTGGTCTCCCACAATGTCTTTGACTCACCTTGAAGAGTTCTGCTCAGGGTGAGAATTAACACTGCTGGGTAAAAAAACTTGTCCATCTCCAAACAAAAGGAAAACAAGAAAACTTAATGTATCCACCAGGTTACCAAATAATTTATCTGTCCATTTTTGGATTGCTGCACAATACGGAGTAGAGAAGAGGCTGCAGATATGATTCTCCCATGACAATTTTTAAGGAAATATAAAATCCAGAATAGCAGAGGTATTGGATGCAAACAGATGTTCAGAAACAATTCAGATATTTCCAACTAACACTGAGAGGTAGGAGCACTCTTGGTAGGTGTGGTAGAAGAAAGAATACCTGGCACAGTAGCAACTGCCTCTTATGAGACACATACTAGCTTTTTTTTTTTTTTTAAGTGAAAATTAAATCTTAGCAAAATATATACTAAAAGTGAGCATTCAAAGCTCCATTGGCAACCGTTTGGGTAACAGCCCAAGTGTGACACGACAGAGTTTGAGGCATCTTAAAAAAAGGCATAGATAAAGAACTCGAGAGCAAAATCTTCTCCCATGACTACGCAGCATTCAGATGCAATCCTTAGGGGTTTTGTACTAAATAGAAAGTTATTGTACACAACTTTCTATAAACTACATTTGAACTCAGATGGCGCGGTAAGGAAGAGACATGACTTTACACAGTGAGAATGAGATTTTTTTTTTCTTTTGTGTGCAATGTTATCAGCTGTATTTGGAAAATACGTAGCTCACGGTGAATGCCAGGCTTGGCACCAACACGAGTGGTTCACTGCTGTTCACCCAGACGATCTAGAGGACAAAGTAATATTTTACCTCCATCCTCATTGCCCTCGAAAACAAGCAGCAAGGACAGCGAAGCCTTAGAGCAAATTAAGAACTGCCACATTCAAATAATTTTCATTTAATCACAGGCCAGGCCTTCCAAAAGCAACATTTTCAGGCTTCCTGAAGCCTGCAAAATTGAATTTAGTAAATTCATGTTTACATTTCTAGCTGTAACACAGCATCTACCAGATGACCTGAGGCAACCAGATTAACAAGGATATTTTTATAATGGATAATCTAGCAAATTACCAAACTAGCCTTAACACCAAGGTCACGAAGGTACTGTGAAATACCTTTAATTTTAACCGGTTTCTGCACAAGAAAATTTCTAATTTAGGTTTTGTCTTAGAAAACAGATGAGTTTCAACAATTAACTCCAAAATAAGACACTAATGAAGTATTACACATAACTACGTCAATGTAGCTGTACTGCAAGGACTCCTCACTTCATCCTCACAGCTCTCAAACTGCTGAAACACCAACATCTCACTGTCGCCTGCATTTAAAAGGAAGCAACAGAAGGATCACTACAGAGGGGCAATACAATCAAGTGTCCATCTAACCCTTCTCAGCGATAAAGAGCTTTGCATTGCATCTGTATTACAAAGCAGAAGGTTTTGGGTACTTTTTAGGTGTACTTAAGTGAAGTCTATCAGAACTCAAGAAGCAGGTGAATAGTTGGTGAAATATAACATGTGCCAGTTGACCACGTGAGCGGGGGGGGGAGGAATTAAAAAACCAACAACCAACCAAACCTCCCTTCTTGCTTCTGCTTAGCGACTTGTGTAAGGAGCTTTCTGCTAGTTTCCTGCTTTCTGCTGAGCTGAAGCCACTCAAAACAACCCCCAGAGGCAGTGCTGCTGTGGGGAAGGATGAGGATGACACAGGATAACTACACAATTAATATAGGTCAACCTGACCCATCGCAGACCTGCTTCCCAAAAACCAACCCCCAGGCTCAGCTCAACCTGAGAACATCCCAGAAGCTAGAAAAAAAATGTCTTGGGAGCAGCTCTTACCACAAGAGGCCAAAGAAGGGCACAAACCTGCAAAGAAGTTACGCTTAGAGGCTGACGGAACAACTTGGCTGACTCTCAAAAGGGTAATTTTTGTAAATAAAAAAACCACTTGCACCGTGTCAGAGTGGCTGCCAATTCTTCCAGCAAATTGGATGAGAAATGAGAGAGAATTATGTGTTAGAATCAGGACTTACTCTGAAGTGTTCACCTTACTGTGCTAGATGCACAGATCTTTTTCTCTTTTTTTAAAAAGCAAGCACAGGCAAAAAACCTAATTTGTTCCTTATCTGTTATATTTGTGATTATAATTTTATAGCCCAAACCTTGCAAACCCAGCACTTTGCAGGCAACCACCAAGTTGTTAGAGATGTGCAATGACCTCAGTGGAGCCCTACACCAAACCAAACTCAAACCGCTGCAAGAAAGGCTGTTTTGCTCTGACTGAGCTCCCAGGCTTGTTACCACAAGTACTAACACTGTAGTTTCCCACAGATTCACACATTTGCAAGTAATTTAAGAGATACAAGGCTTCTGCCCATTTGAACTTAAAAGCTGCTTCTCAGACTATAAGCGATACTACCCCGTTTCAGCAATGATGGTTCTACATCCTCAAGTAACCAATTGCTACCGCACAAGGAGACAGTGGCCTTCAGAAAACTAAGTTGTTCCACTTGTTCTTGCAAAACCGAAAAGAAAACATATTATTGAAGCATATATTCTTCTCTCATGCTTTACAGTGAACCGTCCTTGACTGATCCCAGCCTCCCCGTTCCTAAAGAGCAAACAAAACGAGGATAACCTGCTGAACACAGCACCCGCAGCAGCAGGCGGATGAGAGCTCTGCAGCTACATAAATAAAAATTGCTTCTGCAGAGACTAATTGTGGTTTCCCTTTAGGGAAGGGGGAAGCGGGTGCAACGCAATTTGTCCAGTCTAAGGGGAAAACCACTAACTCTGCTATTTTCAACTCAGCAAGTTATCACAAGTGCTCAGTTCAACTTCACAACCAGAGAAAGAGTTTCTGGATAGAAGTACCAAACATCTGGAATAGCCAATTTCCCTACGCATTTCTTCAAAACCAGAGCAGACAATTGCACAGACTTGGCACCGAGTTTGCTGAATTTCTGCAGTAAGATGCCCTCTAATACAGCCAAGTAGTTTCCCACACATTTCTGGAAGACTGCTTCCTTCAATGACTCTGCTGTGCGGCAGGAAACCTTGTCGGAACAAGCAAGATGTTACTAACATAGGTGGGGATCAGCACTGAAAGCCAGTTCTTACTGCCCTTCGAGATAAGCAAATCAGAGTTAATCCATCAATTATTCGAATGGAAGACTTGATCCTTCTTCCTCATCTTCTATTTAAAGTTTCAGTGGAAGTCGGATTAGCAGAGCGAGGCTTTACACTGTAAAGACAGGAGAGCCAGCAAAGGTGTGCAGCGTTCAGGTTCTACGCAGCATCATCATCATGTAAGGCACCAGTACGCAGTTTGCTGAAACGCTTTAATTCTTGTACGGAAGATTTACAATCTCTTCTGAAAAAATGAAGTACAATCTATGCAAGAATGATTTCAATGTCATTCATGCTGGTTTTTCAGAAGTCATTCCTTTTAGTTAGGCTGATTAACAGCCTCCATGCTTACTTGAGCTACAGTTTTTTACAAAACTAATTTTGTTACTACAGTGCCTCAACCTAGTTAGCGCAAAATTTCCGGCAGATTCACTTCCAGCCCCCTTTGCTGGTGCAGTTTAGTGCCATTTAGGAGGGAGCAGTTGCTACCACTAACCACACGCGGTCCCACTGTCTTCGCTAGAGCCACCTCATGGGGGACCATGTGACAAGATGCTTCTGAGAGCTGACACCATCTGCAACCAAACCATTTGGTTATTAACTCTTTGAAACAACATATACAACTTAAAGTCACTTTCCCTCCACTTTAAAACAGATGCATTTTTGTTGACTTTGATCTTTCAACATAATTCTCTTGAAAAGTTAAGTCTTTGCATTTTGGACAAGAAAAGGGCTTTTGAGTACTTATTTGCTTCATTTTTTCCATTTCAAGTTTGCTCAGTTTGCACAAAAGATCCTTCTCTTAATTGCCAGCACTAGAAACAAGCTGCAATCTGAAAAATCAAGGGGAGTTTTATTGTACCTTATACAGCTTGTGCCAAAATGTGCTACTAAATCAGCTGTTACAATTGTTGGTAATGGGGAACGTTGGCACAAAAACACTGAAGAGGAAAGACAAGACGTTTCATGACATCAAAATAACCAGATACCTCAAGGACAAAGGTACGACCTCACTTTTTGACCAGACCTATACTAAATTAATCATCACTACCTGTTAAGATCAAAGACCCTTTCTAAATATAAGTTGTACAGCAGCACTTAATGAGAAACTAAATTTTAAGTGGTGACAAGCATTAATAAATATGCTAATTTCTTCATTTAGTTGGCATCTGTAACACTAGTATGAAGAAATAAGTTACTTCACAGAACACTGCCATTCCTCCATTTTGCTCATTTCACGACAGCCAGTTTTGGTGAACCTGGCAGTAAATACACTGCAGTGACACCCCACGAGGGGCAGCAAGCACCACATCACAAAATTAAAAACCGTTCTCTTTAAAGTGAAACAAAGGATCCATTTGATAGCAGGTTGCAGTAGCTCCCGTCCTCCAAAGGGAACCACTCCACAGGTAGACAGAGCTGGAGCTTTAACAGATGCTGGGGATTTCCCAGCCTAACACATTATTAGCATTTCATATTTGCAATCCTGATCTCCAGCACCAAGCAGTTAATTTGCATGTTAATTAGAAACAGGTCACCAGAAAATTGCACGAGACAACCTCTCTGTCTTGACTAGAAAGGACAAGGAAGCATTTCCATAAAGTCTATATCCCTTTTAAGCACATTTCCATCTGTCTGTCAGCCACCCAAAAGCTCCCTGTCTATCAAGGTGCTTCTTTTGTTGACTGAGAGCATCCGTTTCAATACCTGCGTATCTCAGATGACTAATGCTGGTTTCAGATCAGACACCTTTTGAGACTTGCAAAACAAACCAGCAAGTCCAAGCAACGCCAGAGAAAACAATGGCAAATTAGTCTAACCGGAAAGCCTCCTTTTACCACAGTACAAAATTAAACAATTATGCCAGAAGGAAGGCTTAGCAACTGGTTAAATGTGTGCAGCTCTCAAGTCTGCATGTTCATCTAGTTCTGCTCTGCGGCCACATTCACTGGCAATGGCAGGATTAAGAAAAGAGGAGGTGGTGAGGAAAGAAGGTGCTACGGCCATTTTAACTACAGAGAAACGCACTCTGTAGCATCCTTTATCTTTGAGGCTTCTTTTATACACTCATATTTATAGTATTATGCCTAAATCAAATGCCCTTTCAGCTTAGTTTTAGGTGTATTACATTGCCAAGTCTAATAAAACTGAATTATTGCTGCTGTTTCTCATACATGAGACTCACAGGCACCTCAGCTTCTGAGAATTCATTTCATTTTCTCCAGAACCTCCAAGATTGATCACCTGGGAGTTATCAGACAATAACTGCACGGTTTCAAAACAGAGAGCAATACTACTACAGGCTGCACCTCAGTTTAACACCATATTGTATTTTCAGTTTCCAGTTGTTATTGCAAAGTCACAGCCAATGGACTTGATTTAAAACTTCCAGATCTCGAGCTTCACGTACCTCTTTTAAGTGAGAGAGACTTGTTCAAGGAGCTGGGCAAGACTTCTTAAATATTTTGCCTGTGGGACTTGCTAGATCTCACCTGCTGCTCCAGAGACCAAACACGCTGAAGCGTTGCTGTTCAAACCGAGCTTAAGGATCCACCCTGCTCCACTCTTCACACATCCCGTCATCTCCAGCTCTTTGTTCACGCTGGCACCATGGACGCCGTTGCAAATGCAACCGTTTGAGGAGGTGCATTGTTCAAAGGTTTGGGTCCACCCCACAGCCTCCAGCTCAATTGGGAATTCAGTTCACAGCTTGGTCCTGCAAGGAACTCAACTGGTGTAACTCAGCACACAGCAACAAGCTGTGGCACAGAAGGCTCCTCAGAAACCAGCAAAGAGAGCGTTTCACGTAAACACATTCTAGTTGAATTAACTAAAGCTCCAAAGATGTGGTCCAGGATATCCTTGCAGGAGAATGTAAATCTGCTGTGAGATCAAGAAGAGGATTTTATATCAGCTCAGCTGGCTGCAAGGTTCTCTTTGATTTTTAAGAAGGAACAGCTTTTGAACTACTTGCAGGCAGCCTGTAAAGGAGTCTACATACAGCAACACATCCAGACATCCAATTTTAACACAGAGTTAAGCAGATTTCTGAACACAACCGTCAATATACCAAGCTGTGGACCACCAGCTGTATTGCCTCTTTAATAATACTTACATCAATGAATAAAATTGCCAGTAGCTGACCCATTTAAAAAAAAAAACAAACCCTGCGTTTGTTTCAAGTACCTGAGAGGTTGAAGAAAACTTAAAATTCAATTATGTTATTAGCCAGGGAACTATACAAAATTAAGGAGTAAGGGATGAAAATCTGCTACTATTACTGTGTTAATTCATCACTTACACTCCTATGAAGTCTATCTAAATGGCTATGGCCTTTTCTATGTGTTTCCTAGGATAACATGAACCAGACACGTGATTTTTCGCCAGTACAGCTGTGCTGTTGGAAATCCAAGCAGATACCAAATCACACAGGCAGAAAATCCTGTACATGGGATCTGCACTAGGAATTCACTGCAGTAAAGCAACAGAATGTGTTTGCCCGTTCTAAAAAGATTTGCCAGTGTATTTTAAGCCTTCGATATGATCCACAGCTTTACAGCAGCTACTTCCCTCCTCTAGCACAGCCAGAAGAACCTAGGTGAAAAGGGTAGGGAAAAAAAAAATAAATAAAATAAATCAGTAAGCTCAGCAGTTAAAAATCCTGTCCATATTTGATCCTCACCTTCTTGCCATAGACTAATTACAAGACTGCAGGAAAGAGTCACTGTGATTGCAATCATTTACTGAAGCTGCTCAGTAAAGGCTCCATAAAGGCCATGGGCCAGATTAGCTATGCCCTATATGAGCACAGAAAGCACTGAAGAGTGACAAATGTTGAATAATTATTTGTTACAACTTCTGCACATTAAAAAAAAGCAGTCTTCAACTGACCCCACTGTTAAGGTTAGATCTTGTCCTTTTATATCCACCACTGGATGAAAAGTTTCACTCCAAATGATAACCCTTGCCCACCCCTGTCTTTTCATATCACTGCCTAGGGTCATTTTTAGTACAGGAATGCGAGCCATCATCTGAAGCCACTCCTCAGAGCACACAGCACTGACTTGCTAGTTAATTTTATCTCTAGTCATGCTTGAACAATCTCTTGATAACATAACAGGAATTTTTTCCCTTTTTAAACAAAAGCTGTATCAACAATGAACCAAAGCAGACAAGAGTTAGGAACAAAAGCAACAGCATTAAATGGAAGATAAGAGAACACAGAAAGCAAACTCTACAATTACACTAAAACAAAAAATTCCAACTTGCTTGCTCATTTCTGGAGTAATATGGAGAACAAAGTTGGTTGGCTATTTTTGAATCTTGTCATCTTTCCGAAAACTTCAAGGAAACTGGCCACTAACACAACATTACACAACTGCTGCTTTCAGATAGCACAGGACGGAGCATCTCAAATTTATGAAAAGGGTGTGTTCAGTTTTCTGTAAGAGGGAGAAGAGCTGGATTCTGCCCCAGAAGGTCCCATGATTTCCATATTATCTCTTGACCCTATTTGCTAACTGCTCCCCCCAGGGACTTCTCTCTTACAAAGTCCAAGACCCAGCTGGGCTCTGGTTTCTCCAGCTGTGACAATATCCCTCTCAAGACTTCTACCAAGTTAACAAATTTTTGAGGTCTAATAAAAAAGCTTTTTAAGCAGATTGCTCATACCTCAGGAACCAGCTTCCCAGACTGCCTACCAGTTTCAACTCAGAAAAGCTCCTGGGCAAAGAATCTGTTCAGTCAGCCCATTAGCCACTAAATAATTTCAGCGGGAGTCAGTGAAGGTTTATACCTTCAGCAAGACCTACAACTTGAGGTTTGCGGGTGTTTTTAAGTTAGCACCACCTGATGTTCATTTATACAGAGAATGTTCTACTTGAGATTCCCTTTATGAGACCACTAGGCTCCTCACTTTATTTTTACAAGGCACATGGTTCTTCTCATACCGCTTTCCCACCGAAGTATAGGAAGAGAGCAAGCCTTCAAAGTGGAACAGCATTAATGTGCGCTGCCTAAAGCCTTCATGTGCATCCCCATCCCTCAGTATGCAAGTCAAAGGAGGCTGCACAGCTACTTTTCCATTGATACAATCAGTGCTGCTACCAACACAGGCCAGAAGCTGCAATGGGTTGAATATGCACAAGAATAAAAGCCATCTGACAGACGTGGCATTTCTCACTGAATGCTGCAAAGAATTCATGAGCAAAACTCAAGGAGATGGTGTTGCAGCTGTTTGCTGAAGAGTTACCTTGCCTGATTTCGGTTTTGCATTCATTATCCATTTGCACACACACAGTGAAATATTAACTATGAACACGCAACACAGTTTTGCTAATTAGCTCAAGGAGAAACGACTAAACATATTCCTACTTCCTTAAAACAAGCCAATTTAAAGACAGTACTTTATCCCTTAAGGGTAAGGCTGCCTGCTTGACATCTTTATTTAATATTAATGTTGAGTCCACTGAAATTCATACACAATATTCTAGAGAAAACCAAGTTTCTGAGATAACATAAGAGGTCACCCTGACAGAGGTCATTTTAAGAACATATATGCACCAGGAAGGATTCATGAGAACACTTTCCTCTTTTATAAAGCCACATACATCTGCCTTGTCTGGTCTACACCAGCATGTGATATGGGTTCCAACCCTAATGCAAAGAGACCACATCAAAGCAACCCAACTGATTGTCCCATGCATTTTGGAATAATTTTTGGAATAATTGTATTGAAAATTCACGTTCTTGCCTACTATCTGGTCTCTTAAGCCCACTTATTCATCTGCACTTCCCATCAAAAATTCAGTTAATACATTCGGAAGTGCTCAAGTCTTCAGCTTTAATTTACAAAGAGCCTCCAAATACATAAAGCCCTGGTGGACTAGAGCTGTGCAAACCAACTGCCTCCAGTTGTTTTTATTATATGCAGAAGATTTAAAATATATAGAGAGAGAACAGAGTTTTTTGAAAAACAATCTGCAAGTAGTTTGAGGTCTCCTGGGTATTGATCAAGAACTTAATAGAGTAATTAGCCAGGATTCATTAAAACATGCTTCCATTAGTCTCCCTAGATATCTAATCTGAATTCATTTACACAGCCATGTGCCACAGGTGCAAAACTTTAACCCTGTTAAGCCCAGTTTCCCATACTATGGACATCTTTTCCCATCAAGGCCTCACCACATCTTTGCCTTATTTCTATTACATGGAACCAAAGTTTTTCCTCCTCCCGACTTTACTATCGAGCTCCTCTAAAGGGACTTGACCCACACCTTCAGCCCCCAAGGTTTTACCTGGATGAGCTGACAGTGTCCAAATCTCTCCAAGGATGAGCATATCTGGAGCAGGGACCACTGAAACACACCAAAACTAGGTCCCACCTTCCCTGTACAAAAACTGCTGTGTTTTTTTCTGCCACAGGAGCAGCACCTTCGCCAGTGAAGCGGACATTTGTTAAAAACTTAGTACTCCTGGATTTAATTTGCTTCTGCGAATCAAATCAGTGCTCACTTCATCAATTGCCTAGACCTCCAACTATTAACCACCACTGTGATTTATGTTAATAACATGCAGGGCACAATCACAAGATCGTGTCTCAGTTTTACCTCCCTATGTATGGAGGATCATGCTAACATGCTCTTTTAGAGCATCTTTCTCTCTCCCATCAGCTCCGAGACTCTCAGAGCACTGAACACCTGAAGCAAACTTATCTAGCCAGAAAGCCTCTCCCAAAACCACTCTTCCTAGGAGTTATCACAAAGCATAACAGAATAAAGCAAGACGCGGCTTTTGAGAGCATGCTCTTCCTTGAAGTACTCTGCTGAAGTTTTAACACAAAGACAGCATAAAAAGTAGGACACGAGTTGGGTGTCAGGGGTTGGCTGATGCATGAAAACCTCCAGGGAACGCTGACCTTACAGAAAAGGCATTTCTAAAAGCACAAAAACTCTCCAGGAAAAGTTCATTAGAACCTTTCAATCATCTTCCCCTGACACACAATAAACAAAATGCTTGGTTAGGAAAGGAAGAGGACACGGGTACCTCAACAGTAAGTAAATGGTCTGTCAAAATGAAGTCAACTGGGGAGTCTTTTTAAACAACAACGGCAACAAATAAACAAAACCAATAATACATAGCTCACAATTTGTTAAACATTTCAGAAAGGAAATTTCAGCATAGGTTCACTAGGACATTTTGTAAAAATTCCAACACCTTATAAAAAGTAAGGCCCTGAACACATAGGTAACAAGGAGTCAACTACAACACATCCACGTAAGAGATGTACATAATTTTAGTTCAATACTTAATTTACTTAAGCTTGGACAAGCCTGACACGTGCTTTGGTTTACATTTAGATCCCACACTCCCTACCCAAGCAACCAAGCTCTAACACATAGCAAGCCTGAGGGGCTGGAAGTGCAGGCCCCTGCTCCCTTCATCCTAAACTGTTTCATGTCATGTTATTCAAACGCAAGTGTGACGGACAGGCCTCCCTCTCCACTCTGCTGGCAGCTCTCCAGAGACCAAAGGTTATACAGATAACTTTTATCTGTTGTTTTCCTCAATGAGCACTTCCTTCTCAACAGCGAGCGGCGAGTTTCACTGATAAAACCACCTGTGTCCACGGTCTCACAGCCAAGGGTAAGAGGGAGCATCCATCAAACACGTACCTCAGGCTCTTACACTTGCAAACAGATCCACAGCTTGTTGCATATTACATATGACTTCATAACCATGTGCAAGAAACTTCACAAGACTCATCGTCTAGAGAATCTGAGGACAAACCACCCGTGCCCCTTCCCTCCTCCGCAGCTGCTCCCAGGGTCTCCGTCACATTAAAAGGAGGAGTTCCCATTTTCTGAAAGACGAATGCCTAGGGCAATCCAATCCCGAATATTTACCAGGCACGTGAACAGCAAATCTAAGAACAAATAAGCTACTCAGGGCAGTAACATCCTACTCCAGACCACACTTCTCTTTTACGAGACTCTCATGCATATTGGTACAAAAATAGCACATTGCTGTTCCTGTAGTCCTAGAATTCCTTTTGGACTAAACCAAGTTGCAGATTTGCTTGAGAAGAAGGATGAAGCAACATTTCAATCCCACACAATGTTTTTAAGACTCAGATACTAGAGCCAAAGAAATTCTTCTGTATTTTTCACTTTCCATGGATTAGACCTAGCAACAGACAGTAAGAAAGGATGCAAAACACCAAATAACTCTGATCTGTGCCCCGTGCACTGTTATCTTTCAATACAGGAAGTCTGGACAGTAAATATTAAGTGTGTTCACTTTTTTTAAAAATAAGAACAAACGCAGCTATGTCTCATTCAGTTGAGAGACTAATTTTAAAAAAATATAACATTTGCTGACCATTAAGAGATGCTACTAATTCCCAAGATCACGCAGGCAAAGCTCAACTGTTATGGAACATGTAATGCTGAAAAGAAAAAAAAAAACAAACAACAAAACAAAACCCACCACCACACTTCACCTCTGTTCATGGCACCGAGACAGATTTGCTGTTCTGCCCACGCTTTCAGCCTGTATACTATTCTACTGTTGCCAAGTACTGTAGCTGAGGAAACCAAAGCAGAGTTATTTTAACCAGCAGCTCCCAAAGTGACGCAGGACCATAACACCAATTCTCATCCAGGTCCAGCCCAAAATGCCAACCTCAGATACCTGTCAGATTTACGGTACCTTTCTCAGCTTGGACAGCCATACCCAGAAAAGAACAAATGTGAGCAACCCAGTAAGACAAAAAAAACAGACAAGGCTGCAAATTAAGAGCTTATCCACAGGGATAACACTACAGGAATGGCAACTGATGTGGAAGAAGTTGTTCTCCCCCTCGCACCAGAGCTGCAGCAGTCCTCAGAACAAGATGCGAGATGTGCTTTACTGAAGTGACCACTAACAACTACTGCTACCTGGAACACCAGGACAGGAAAGATTTCCATCCTTTTCAAGTCACTGTTATTCTGAAAGATCCACCTGATTGTGTACCTCTGCTAGGAAAAGGCAGCATCTTTCTACTGTTATTGCATCCAACGAAAAACATCTGAACTTCAAGATAAATACTTCCATTGTCAAAATCCCAGCAATACACCATGCAATCCAAGGAGAGATTCTAATAGAAACCTCTTATTTGCTTCTCTATGAAATCAATCATTTGAATACACAGCTACTGTATTTGCTGTCATCAGGCCAATATTGTCATTTTATCAGTATCATGGAATATTACAGTCTGTTCCTAGGAAAACAAGTTCTTTCCACACAAGGGCAAGCTAGAATAATAGTTCCTGTACCTTGACCAAGAAAGAGTTAGTTAAGATGATTTAGCTAGCATAGTTTTGGTTTCACAATTGAATAATAAGGGATATAAAAAATTCCATGTTAAAAAAAATTAAAAAATAAAAAAACACACATGAAAAAAACAGCAAGAGTGTCCGCCTTGACTGTTAAGGATGGCTACATGCCTAGATGCTCAACACAAGCCTACTTACTGCTTTAGTACCCCAGGAGAAGCCAGTCCCAGCAGGAAAACAGTGGCAAAGAGCACTGCCTGCCTGAGACTGGATCCTCTCAGCTTCTAGACGCAGAGAGAACAATAACCCTGATGTCGTTGTCCTGCCCTTCATCTCCAGGTGGCTTCATGACTGGGAAGACAGCTGTGCTGTTCAGTTCTCCATCTACACCGATCTCTCCCTATAATGATGCCGAACTACTGACAACCCATGTGGCTCACCTGTCCACACGGTTTCAGATTCATCAGTGTACACAGAAGGAATCTTACTAAAGTCCTGGAGCCAGGTCTGAATGTACAGTAAAACGTACCCAAAATAGTGCTACCAAAGCATAGGACTTACTATGAAAGACAAAACAAAATAATAATAAGCTCTAGAAATACATTAGCAAACAGCACTGTACTTGCACTGCCCAAATTTTACTCACATGCAATGTTTCAACAGCTCTAAGGCTCGATTTTAGATACTTTTCAAAGACGATCTCTTGATTCAGTTTATTTTATGGCTTTTAATGCTACGAAAAGCGTGCAACATACAAACAACTTACAGAAAACCATGTCAAACCACCAAAGGGTTGCTCAGAAGTACTTTCAGCAACATGGTTTCCCAAGGTAGTGAACTCTATTACCAGCCAGCCTCTACAAGTTTATTTTAGATGGTTTCTGAAAAGAAAAGATCAGTTGGGAAAGACTCTTACGGCTCAATTTAAGATCAGAACAAACAAAGTATATGAAATAATACTCTGCCTTAAACTTGAGACAATAAAGCTTTTAAGATATACGGGTATCTTCAAACATTTCAATATTTAACAGGCTATAAGCTACTCTACTACATTGCTTTAACATCTTCCTTTTTTACCATTCTACTTCAGTGTCTGTATACTTCCCTCCAGTAAGCACTGACCCGGTACCCCACTGAATCCCTGCCTGAAAAGCAGCTGCAGAAAATGCACCTCACTGTTTTAAGTAGAAAAAAACGGATCACTCCAGTTGCCATAAGAAATCTCCCATTCAGACCAGGCTTTAGAGCATACTGAGTTTCTCCAGTTCCACGCTGACTATAAAGACTCTCCTGTGTGTTGTTCTACACTCCTCATTAAGAACGCAGTTCCGGTTGCCAACTAGAACGTGCAACTCACTTTTCCACGCTTTAATGATGCTAGGTGCAACATACGTATGTTACTGAAAAGCAGGCTGAACCTTCGGTCTGAAGACTGGCTGCAGGAAAGGCGGCATCAGCACACTTGTTGCTTACACAGAGTCGACTCTACAGACTTCAGTAAGATAAGACAGACATCACTGTGAGTTTGAATAGCTGTGCTATGGCGAGAGACCCAGCAACTCCCATGTCTCAAGTACCAAAGCACAAAAAATACAGTGCTCATAGATAGCATCAGTTCAAAAGTAACAATCAAAAAAGCAGCAGGGTCAACACAGCGTCACACATGAATAGCAATACAAAATGCTTGACAAATAAAACTGGCTCAACAGTTCTCTCCACCTGCATTTACTCAGGACCTCATATCAGATTTCAACTAGCCTGTCTGAATTCAACAATAAGAGGATCACATTAATATAGATTTGTTTAAATCACCATGAACATGGTTAAAGAATTGCACTCATAAACAATTAATGTTGTAAATTATGACAGCTGTGGTGTTGCAGTGATTTTACTTGAAGATTGTTAGTTTTTCTGATTTTCTGACATATGTGGATAGGCCACACAGACACCAGCAAAAGCAACAAATTAATTTGATAATGCAAGAGATTACTGTAAGCTTCTTCTAGATCTTATTTCAGCTCAGCTGAAAACAGTATAACAAAAGTTGACTCAGCTGAAATCAAGCCTGGACTGTTACAGAAAGTCTACAAGCCAAGCAGGTTGGGTTTGGTTGTTTGTTGTTTTAATTCTGTCAAAACTTTCTGTAGGGCAATTACTTCAACACTTAAAAGAATGCATGGTCTGCCGAGTTTGTTTTGCAGTTCATTTGGTGGAAAGTATTTTACCCTGCACTAACAGGACATGTTAGAAAAGAAAGTCCCAATTAACAAGCTACTAAGCATGATGAGGGCTGGTGAGCCTCTTATTAAGATTCAAGAGATCTAGACAGCAAACTTGCCACCAGATTAAACCAGGCATTATTATTTGAACAAAAGGCAGCACATTTGCCTGAATGATTTTGCACAGCAGGGCTGCAGTAGCTATTTGTTATTAACCTACCCTGTTAGATGTACATTCTTAATTATATCAACATAACCAGCAGCATTCTCTAGAAGAGACTCAAACCTCTGGAGAATCAAATAAGGAAACTAGAAGTTTTTCACAGAAGAACCCAGTTCTACCACTGACTTCAAAAGAGTAAAATACTCCAGGCATGTAGAGAAATCACAAATACTTATTACATTAAATATTACCTTTTTGTCAACACAGCAGTTCTTATGCATTGTTTCAGAAAAGGTGCAATTAACAACAAACGCAGCAAATAAACCTTTGTGTTCTGCATGACTTATGTTTGTTTGCCCCTATGTTGTTACCTGGCAAAAGAGGTATTAGATGTGTACCTTTAGTCTTAAGCCACAGCACTGACAATAGCAAAGATGTCAAATGTACAGTTTGAGTTAAGGCAAAATTTTAAACATCAAAACCCAAGTAACGCCCTCTAATGCAAACATGTGAAATCTAAGCTCACAACACTGAAAGAACTACAAGATACACTAATCCAAAGGAGAAAATAAACTCAGGCGCTACACTCCCGAAACGACAGCATTGAGACAACAGATTCCTCTCTAAGTACTGAAGGAAATTCCTCAGGTCTGAAGTGCAAACACTGAGACACCAGCGTGCCAGGAGACAGTTTGTACAAATGCCACCTCTGCTCAGGAGTAGAACAGTTTGGGTTTTCATCTGCTGTCTTGATGAAGAAAGGTTGCAATTATGTTGGCACCTGGGGAAGGGAGGATCTCTGCTCCTCACCTAACACACTGCTACGGATACAGATAAACCGAACAACCAGACAATGAAAGTATCCCATGATGACAAAAAATGACCACATAATAGAAATGAATTTTTTAGCGCCATAGCAATCAACTTCACAGACCTTAAAATCGAATTAGTCAGAAGATAAAAAAAGCTATTTGGACACAATATTTCAAATAAAAAAGCAATTATCTAAACCTTTCATTCATCCAATTCTTCGGGATTTATTATTAGGAAGAATAACTGCAAATCTTTTTCAAAAGTAAGCATACATTTTCCAAAGACCAAAACAAGAGTCCACAGAGAAAGTGGTGCTCTCATACATGAAAGCTACACCGTAACATCTAGACATTATACTAGAGAATAAAGACAGAACATAATTTGCCTGATCTTTCCTCAAATCATTCCATTCCAACCATGACAACCCAGAGCAGCACCAGAGCTGGAGAGATCTCCTTTCCTCCAGTATGAGGAGCAGATGCAAGTGGGGAAAACACAATCCAGCAGTACCTGTCTCTGCTGTCACGCAGACTGAGTCTCTGCTTTTCAAAACAGTCAGCTGTTTGGCTCAGTAAATCACCTCCCCAGAACCAGACCTGTGCACAACACAGCTTTCTCTGTTCACGCTGAGCCAAGCTCAGCCTGGGCAGCCTGCATCAAACTTCACTTGGCCTCTTGTATTTCCGATGCTTTTTTCCCTTGGTATTCCGAGCCACAGCAGGCCAGCAGCGCCAGCCCGCTAGAGGAAACAGACTTGTAACATAATCCCTTTTATTAAACCAAACAGCACAGACCAAACTGATGCATAACCAGCTACCTCAAGTATCAGCATGCCAAGAACAGCACAAAAGTAAAAATAAAAAAACCCTCACACCACAAAAATAATATTATCTGATAAGAAGTTCAGTGACTAAGGATATGGAGAACTAAGAACCTGTGCTTAAAGCTCTGTTCATAAGACACTAAGTCCAAGACCTAGCAGGAGAGAGACCATCTCACCCTCTAGTCAGCTCACACAAGGCTTTAGGAAGACAAAAAGGGTACTTGTAAATAGTGCTACATCCTAAGATGAAGCCAAAGGCTGATGCCAAAGTAAACAACCCCCACACAAATCAGACCTAAGTGTATTTAGAATTTTACTTTAAGACAACTACAAAAGTCAGGATGAAATTTGGCTTATGCTGTCTGAGTACAAGCAAAAACAAGAACTTCAGAATAAAAATGTGACTAATCTCAGTTAAGAAGCCAAGCCTCAGGAGAAAAAGCTTCAGCCTTGTCTCCATCATTTGCATTTGTTGTTGTTCATATGCTTTTTTCAAACCTTAATCTTCTCAGCCGCTTCCTCCTAGGTCCAGCCATTCCCTTCCATTGACTTGGGTGGCTCCATCTCCCATTTTATGAATTTTGGAAGCAGGAAGGACCAGTCTTGACCATTCAAATTAATTTGCATCTGCCACAAACCACTGTAAATCCTTCATTAAATTCTGTTTCAGACAGAACGGTATCGGGAGATTCATAACACAGATGCAGAGCCTTCAACTCACACAGATTCTAGCATCCAGTTACAGCCCAATAATTAACTCAATCCCTTAAAATTGCAGCACATTTTTACTTTAAGTTAGCTCAACTTCAACTACATGTAAGAATGCTCCACTTTTTTTTGATTCCTTAAAGATGTAAGAGTTCCTTAACTCCCTTGCCCTGTACAGATGGGTTTGACTCCTCACCAAGTCAATATCCCTCAGAAAAAAGGGAGGGTGTAAGCAAAGCCTTTGGCAAGGCTTAAGGTACATTTTCCAGGTTTCTGATCATCGCATTTTAAAAAAATCCCTTTGCGTGTTGATATCTGAACCAGATGATAATGCTGTAGGCACTGTAAGAGCATCACTGGAATACTAACTGCCTACTCCATGGCAAGAGCGATGATTAGAGAACCAGAACAGCCTCCACCCCACAACTACGTACTTACTACCCTGACAAACAGGCCGTTCCCATTCAAAACAGCTTGCCTGAAAGCCGAGGAGAATGCCTGGAGGTTTCATGCGACAAAAACAAACTATAAACACTGAAGGAGATGGTCAACTTAGTAAAGTGTCTTCACTATTTGTATTTCCTAAAAACTAGCCCACTCCTGTGCTATGTTTAATCCACAGACCTCAATTACTTACAGCTCTGGACAGTCATTTGCTGCCACACCCCAGACATCTTAAAAAAGGCACTTTAAATGCCAGGCTCCACTTGTACACGGAAAGCTGTGAGAGACAGAAATAACACAGAGGAGCTGCAGATAACGTCACATGTTGAGTCAAAACAAAACCTTTGCCCTTCAACTCAATAAATTGCAGAGATAAAAATGGAAAAAAAAAAAATAAATCGAGCTACTCTGACAGATCACACTTATGTACCTCAGTGCAACCAGAAAAACTCCAGGGAGGCCTTTACAGGTCAAATTTCTGTATCAAGGAAGTAGAAAAACTAGAGAACAAGTACAGGGACTGAGCACATATGACCTCTCCTGCAACTACAGCATTGCCAAAAGAGATGAAGACTCCAAGCATTCATTACTGTCTGGTTTCTCTTTCCCATCTATAAGTTTAAAACTTAGGTAATTTCACTGGCACTATTTTATCAGACCACCTAAGGAGTTCAGGTACATACACGGTGAGGAATAAAACATTTATATGGAAAAAACATGCCAGTTCCAAATCTGCCAAATGTGACAGGCTTCCTAGTCTGTAAGTCATAACAAATGAATTTCCTGGCCTTTTACAGTGACTACGCATCTGGGACAAAAAAAAAATACTATTCTTAAAATACACACCTTTAAGATTAACTCGTTTTGTTCCTAACCCAACCCTCCACATTAAGAGAGTCTTATTCTTCCCAGAGAGCAGAGCATTCAGGCTCAATTATACTGTTCCTGCCATAAAGGTGCTACCAAAGAAACAGAACCATTCAGGGTGAAGAAAAGAGCAGGAGGCCAAAACTTAGATCTCTAATCCCAACCAAGCCATGATCGTTTGATCTTAGAAAAATTATTTAGCCTTCTGCAGCATTAGCTTTATATAATGGATATAACGTTTTAAATATTACATAGTCTTTACAAGCACAATGCAAGTAAAGTTTAACAATTGCAACATCAAGTTAATTCATGGATTAATCAGATCTAACGTATGTTTTAACAGTAAAATTATGCTTCGCTACTAAACCAGCTAACAGAGCTACACTGGTTAAGTTATTTTCATACCTGCTAATGTTTCCTACCTCAAATTCAACAACTCAGTCATGCTTTAAATGCAAATCATCATTAATCATGCAAAATTTTTACCTAGCGAACATATTAATATTTCATGGGTTTATTTATACTATAACCACCAAGAAAATGAGTTTAATAGGGAGTCCATAAAAAAGGGCTTAAAGGCTGCAGTCTGTGTTGAGTGAAATGCAAGCTCTGAAGTCTCTCTAGAAACAGGCTAGCTACCAGAATATTTTCAGAAAAAAAAAAAGCACTCTAAAACACATCTTTGAAAAACAGAAGCAAACACCACTCCATTCTATTCTTTCTGTATCTTGGCATGAAGTTATTCGGACAACAACTAAAGAGTTGATGACAAAATTTAAGTCCCTCAAAACAGCAACGTATTCAATGCAGAAACGATTTTAACTAGAATGAAACTAATTCACCTGGAAAACACATCAAAACACGCCTTTGATTCTATTTTCTGATTATAGTTGAAGATGTTGAAGCTGACTAGTTCTGACCACTACCTCTTCCAATTAAGGAGCATCCTTCCCATTCTCCTGCTATGAAAGGAAAGCAGAAAAGCACAACTGTCCCTTGATTTCTATCTTTCAAAGGGTTCAACAACCTGAAATGAAGCAGAGTACTGCACCTGCAGAAGCCGACTGCACTATGTCAATCAAGCACTTCATTGACTTGGTGAAAAATCAGTGTTAAGGTATTTGATATCAGTCTGGGGGCCCGATTTTTCTAAAAAAGAATTCTAAAAATATGCAGTATTTAAATATCTGTGTTGATAATACTTTAAACTGACAGTCTACAAGTAACCTCTCAGAAGCAAAACTTTAAAATTTATGATTCCAGGTTTTAGGGTGGGGGGAACAGGGAGGTGTGAACTGGTGGATTTTGGTTGGTTGGGGTTTTCATTTGTTTCTGTTGTTTTGTTGTTTTTTTTTTTCTTTAACCGTTTTCTTTTGCTTCAAGCTATTTTTTGCTGAATATTTGTGTTAAACAGCTTTTCTCAACATTTCTAGGCTCCTGTACCAGTCAACCACAGACCACATGCTCCCGTTTCTTTAGATTCAGAACTACCTGCAAAAGCAATGAAAGACTTAAAGACATCCATGGTAACAAAACAGCAGATACTGAAATAATGTGATCACATTCACACTGCCTAACCAAACACGCACATCTTTGCTTTTCTCTATGTTTTATGGACTCAAAAGGGAGGTTTCAAGTAGTTGTTTCCCCTGGTTATTCTAATTGAAAGGTGCCCTAGCTTTTCTGTGTCACATTAAGAAGAAAAAAATCAATGGATAATCTTAACAGTAATGCTCTCAGTTTCAAACTGAAAGTTTCTCCGCTTTAGAGGAATATTTCTTATAAGAAGAGTAAAATAATCTTAAATACCTATGGAAAAAAGTCTGCTTCTGCAGCCTAACTGCATCTAATAATCTTACCTGGTAGTCATAGTAAAGCAAAGTCCAAATACTGTCCTCACCGACACTATCACATACACAGCACCTCTCCCTAATCTTTCATTTACTGTAGCCCGACTTTTTTTTTTTTTTAAATGGACTCATATGACTTGGACTAGTTCCCCATCCATTTAACAATGTAATTGTCAGTTTTCTGGTATTGTCCAAACAAGCTGTCAGATGCTCTAGGATCAAAATTAGAGGTTATATATCAACAACAGTAACAGCAAATATGTCACGTATTTCCTCTCCTGCCACCTCCAACGCAAAGGTAACATCTGAGACAATATCTGACCCTTTGCCTGTCACCCAATGTGCCACTCAATGTTTACAACTCATGACTTTTACTCAGAGTCTAAATATCAAGAGTTAAACAGCAGGGATATGCACAAGTCAGTTATTTTAATTCATTTCTCAGAGCAGCACTCTGGGAAGTCATTTTTACGTCAGGATCCAGCCCATCACATCTGTGCTATGGCATGAGAACTGTTGAGCCTAAGACCAGCTGACAGTCCTCTTTACAGGCTGGCAGACAAATAAGGACAAGACACCTTCGGAAAGAAAACTCAATCCAAAACAACCCACAGATGTCCTACCAATGCCTGGGATGTCACCCAGGAGAAGATTCACCTTTTGCACAGGATATCAAACACCATTACAGCTAGACAAGACCAACAGCCAGCAAGCTACTGACAACAAAACTGGCTTTGAAAGGGGAAAAGGAAAATCATAGAAAACCACAAGCAATACATAACATTCAAAAGAGAGTAGAGTTTTCATGAGATATGCAGAACCAACTTCAGGGCTTGTACTTGCTGAAAATAAAGTGCAATGCGAGGTATCCCTTAACATTTTGCTTCTCCTTGCACAACCCTGTGTCCTAGCCCTGCGCTCACACCCTCTCCCAGTAAAACAATAAAACTACTTCAGTAGAAAGCAAATAAACTAGATGATAAAAAAGTTCACTTTGCTAAAATGGCAGAAAACCAATAAGCACTGGAACTATGAAAAGAGAAGGGAGGGGCCACACAACTGGAAAGAAAGGAACAACAAGAGCTTGCCTTTTTGGAAGGCTGGTAGCTTACGAGCCACCTTCTGCTAGAACTAACCTACCCATCCAAAATTAAAATATAAAGTTAGATTTTAATATATATATATATATATATATATATATATATTTGGATTTTAAGCCAGGAAGTAATCACTGACACTTATTGGTCCAAGACTCCCCTTGATGAGAGTAACCATTAAGTCACTGCCATCTGCTGTCTCTGCAACAGCAGATGAGAAATGAGCACAGGTTTATCCTGACTGCATTTCCACTTGATAAAACAACATGAAAACTGACCGAGTCTGACATTCCTGGACTTCACAGCACAGAAGCCAAGAACTAAACACACCTCAGCACCAAAACCACTTCCCCCTTCTTCAAACTGAGCATAAAACATCAAGGAATGAATGAAAAGATCAGGCTAGAGAAGACTCTGAGGTGGCACCTCAGTTTTTTCTTGAGCTAGACTTAAACCACTAACAACAGATGTTTGCGAACAGCAGATTGCCCAGTCAACCTCCTAACATAAACTAAACCAGGTCTAAAGATTGTGTATCTAGTTTGATAAAAGCAAGCACTGCAAACCAGCCACCTCTGCAGCTGAGCTCTATGCAAAGGTAAGAACCTGAAAAAAAAATAGTCTACTCAGGTCGCTGCTGCTACCAGCAAAGCATCTCTCCTCAGAAATAATGACCGTGTAATGCACCAAAGCCCAAACAAAGCCACCCGACCGAGAGCTCTCCCTCCCCGGAGGGCGATGCGAGGGGTGGCAGCTCAGAGCCCGAGGTGCAGACAGGAGGTGTCGGCAGGAAAAGCGGCTCCTCTCCTGGGGCCCCGCCCGCCCCGTCCCCCTCACCCCGAGCTCCACAGCGCCGGGGGCGCAGCGCGGGAAGCGCGGCCGGCGCCGGCCAGCACACTAACCCCGCTTCTAAAAGCAAAAACCGTGAGGTAACTAAGGAGCGGCGGCCCGGGCCGTGCTCGCTGCCCCGAGGAGCGGCGGGGCCGAGGGGCGCGGGCGGCGCGGGGCCCCGCTCTTTGTTCGCCGCCGGGTAGGCCCGGCCCGGCGGGGCGCCCGGCCC
>VWYH01011055.1:182668-210144 GCA_013399365.1 Pampusana beccarii
CCCGCGGGAGGAGGGCCGCCCGCCGCCGGCCGCGCCGCCAGCGCCAGGAGCAGGAGGAGCGCCGGGCCCGGGCAGCGGCTCCGGACACGTCCGCACGGCGCCATCTTGAATCCGCCACCTCCGGCGCGACCGCCCGCCCACCCAGCGGCACGCACGCCGTATGCAAATCAGCGCTCCGGTGACGTCACCGCGCCGCGCCCCCTTGTTGGGCCACGCCTCTTTTCGGTGGAGGGGGCGTGGTTTGATCTGGTCCCGCCCCCAGCGCGGGCGCCGTGGCCCCGCCCTGCCTGTCGTCGCCTCATGAGCATGAGGCGCCATTAAAGCCCCCGCGTCATCAGCGCCCCGCAGGGCCATGCACAGTCAGTCACTCAGGGTGGCACTTACCAAGCTGCTGAGGCAGCACTGGTGGCAGGGGACTGAAGGAGTTGTGCCCTGAGACGCGCTCAGCCTGGCTCTGCACCTCCCTGGGTATCCAGAAACTGTGGCCTGTTCTTGCCCTTTTTGCCCTACATCTCTCATTTTCCACTCATGAAATGGAGCTTGCAGTGCCGCCCTCTTCAAAGGGGCGTTGGGGAGAGTCACTAAAATCCTGAGAAGCTCTTGGTTGTCCCGGTGATGGGGGATATAGGAAAAGCTATGAGGAAATGGTGGCCAGAGTGGGGGCTGCTATTTGGGGGCTGGGATGTTGTGCTCAGCTGTGGCTCTGGGCTGTCTGCATGGGCATGGAGAGAAAGGGGTGCTCCTGTGAGAGTGGTCATGTCCCCACAGCAGGATCTATAACAGCTCATCTTCTTGTACACGGGCTATCCAAGCTCCTCCTAGGGCACCGAGGGGGAGATGGATGCTGAATTTGGTGACAGAACGTGTAAAAGCGGGGTCTGCAACTGCGCAGCCTCCATCGGAACAGCGTTTGGGTAATGCCGTGAGCCCTCCACCCTGGCAGCCAGACTTCTGAATTCCACAGTAAAAACACTGGCTGTGTGGGTGCTGGGTCGGTGGCAGTGGTGGGACACCATGAGCAAGCTGGAGCCCACGTCGTGCAGGTGGAGACAAGGGCAGGAGAGGGGTCAGCTGGCAAAGGCCCCGTGCTTCTTGTATTCGAGTGTCATGCTGGGACACGGCGCTTGGCGAAGTCACTTTGTGCTGGCACCCAGGGGCCGCGCAGCTGGGAACACTTAAGAACAAAAGCCAGCAAAATCCAGCCCGCGCTTGGCAGCCTGTTTGGCTTGGTGGAAGTTATTTGAAGAGCTCGCCCAGTGCAAGAGCTGGCTCCGCTCATCCATCCGTCACAGGACAAGGATGGAGGGGAGCAGAAGAGCTGGGCTGCAAGTCCCTTCTCCTTCCCACACCCTTGGGAGCTCTCCGGAGACTCATTTTTTGACAAGCAGCCCACATCCTTCTGTCGAGCATCCTGCGCTCAAGGGAAACCTCCCAACCTTGGATTTTATCATCCTGCAGCATCCGCCATTAAATAAGCATTTCACAAAAAAAGCCCGACACTCACCGTGCAGCAAGTTAAACAACGAAGAGGTGTTTCTTTGCACATAGTGACATCTTTCCTGTGCAATAATCCCAGGGACTCATGGCAACTGTGGTCTCTCTCCCTTGGCACAGGCTTGGTGGAAATTCCCTTATTGCCACATTTTAAGTGTTTTACCAGGAAGACTCTTTACCAGGAAGGCTCTCAGACCCTGGGTGCTGCATTAAGTGCTTGCAATCGTCTGCTTTTGTAGCAGGCAGCACATTTTATTCTCACCATTTCAAGCAATAAAATGCATTTATGTAGCCCCAGCTCTGCAGACCGAGGGAGGGGTGAGCTGAGCTGCTGGGACGCCCTCGCTCCTTCTTGCAACATCCTCACCCTCAAGCTCACTGCTTCAGGGAGAAGAAAAGCTCTTCCTCAGTCCAGGCAGAGGAGCTGCTCCAGTTTTTAATTGGATACAGACCACTCAGCTCCCATGTGGCCACGGGCACCGTTCCGTATCTCAGCACGGCCCCCAGGCAGCGCACTGAGGTCCTCTCCTTTGCACGCAGACTGGCTCAGCTGCCCCACTCCAGTGCTATGGGTCCCCCAAAATTCAGCACTACCTTTCCCAACTGATGAGCATTTCCACCAACAAATGCTGTTGCAGAGAATCTAGCCTGGTGCTTCATTACCGTCACCATTCAGCGCTTTTTCTCGATGGCTAAGGCAGCAACACTAGCCTGGAGTTTAGTGTTTTATTTGCACAACATGCACAAGTTCAGTCCCACTTTGTTTCAATTTCTCTCATAGGTCAGAGTGCTGCAGCACCATTGCTCATCCACGTTGGGAAGTAACCATAGGGCCACAGCAGTATTTAGCTTCCTAGGAAGCTGTGGACAAACAGGAGACTACATTCCAGCTAGAACCTTGTCAGTGTCAAGCACGAGGGGAACTTGGTGCCTCTTACACACAACTCTTCATCCAGCCTGATGTGACATTTGTGTTTTTCACAAAAGAGCCGTGCTGTTGACAGATCTTTGCTTCGTGAAGCATCAGAAGCCCCAGGTCATTCCTGCAGAGTCTGTTGCTCTGCCAATGTTTATGCAGCTCTGCGTTACAGTTAGCACCTACCTTTACAAAAAAAAAGGGCAATTTTCCAACCCTTCCTCCAACCTGCCACAATTATTTCCTAATCCTGCTTCTGCCTTCCCAAGCACACAGAGTTGCTCCCAGCATGATGCTATCGGAAGTGCGGGGGCTCACTCCCCCTTCTACCCCTTCTGACACTAGTGCAAGCTCCAAATTAGACTTGATACAAGACTAAATCCCCTGGATCCTCAAATTAATTACACTTCACTTGGTGGGATAATCGCTGAAATTAGTTCAAGGCATTTTTTCTCTTAACCAGCACAGGCTGGACATTGCCTCTTACCTGCTAAATTTGTCCCAAGGATAAGAAGTCTAAGGCATAGTTGCCCAAACTCCTGCATTTTTTAGAGGCACTGTTTTGCAAGAGATGGGATAGGAGCAACATCCCACATCCCCTTGGTGTTCTCAAGGGTTGCTGCTGAGGCTCCGAGACTCGATCAGTGAACTCCCCTGTACCAGAGCACAGGTTTCCTACGGGCACCCACCCTGCAGCACCCAGCACTGCGTCACACCAGGGCACCCGCAGCTCTGGCACAGCCCATCTTCTTTAGCAAAGAGAAGTACCGTGAACACAAGGCGTTTCTGCCTCTCAACAGCATCTCTAAATATCTTTAACTATCACAAATACAAATAAATGACGATAAATATTGTTACCTTGAGTGATGGAGACTGTTCACACCAACACGCTTGACTTTGCAGGCCGTGAGTGCTTGCAGGGGACGACAGCAGCTCAGCAGAGGGTCAGTCCTGCTGCCAAGGTGCTGTGACCCCTCTGCTCGATTTTGTGGGCAACTCCACAACATTTAGGGATGCAGCTGGACTCACAGGGTGTCTGAGCTCTCAACTAATTCACATTTTAGTTGGGAAAAGCCTTTACTGCAGATTTGCTACTAAAAAGTTGAAAGTGCAGCCCAGCAGGGGAGACCTTGCCCCTTTCTCCCTCCCTATCTTGGCAGCAAAATCTGTTCTTTCACATTTACTAGTTCTGGTATGTGATGCAAATCAAACCCAACAGAAAACTAGTTTTTGCTTGCTAGTTCCTGTGTTTCCCCCCTCTCCTCTTCCTTTTCCTCATTCTCTCTCCTTCAAAAACCAGCAGAAAGCCAGGTCAGCTAAGGAATTTACTGCCTTGGTAGAAAACCTGCTCATCTACATTAGCAGAAAAATCTCGCCACCTTTCCTTGCAAACTGAAAAGGAGAACTAAGTGAAATCCTACAGGGATGCTCTGGCTACCTCAGCATAACAAGGTTCAGCTTTAGCTGCTTGTTTCACTTGCTGCATCGCCTAGTTTTAATCCAATTTGGTTCAGGACACATGAAATAGTCGCACAGCCAGAGCCAAGCAAGGTCCTGCCTTGCACACCAAGCTGTGCTCATGTCTCTGCTCAAACATTTTTAGCACTACCTTTTGTCATCTGCAATATTTTTGATTAGGTTTGTTGAAGTCTCACCCCCGAGTCATTACAAACCCTGCCAGCCCCCAACACCTCCACAGGGAGCAGTGAGGGCTGCCCAGGCTGGATTGTGTTTGGCCCCTGGGTTTCCTGCCAAGCTGCCACCGCAGCCAGCGATGGCCAACACAGTGCTGTCCCTCAGGCCTGCTTTTATAAGAATTAAAATTAGGAAAGGTCTTCCCTCGCAACAGCCTGGAAAAAAAATACTGCAAAATGCCTGTGCACATCTAAGAGCAAGGCCTTGTCTGCAAGAGCCACAGCACTGCCTGGGTTTACCTATCACCTCACATCAGATTTACTACAGGAACTGCCAAGGGGCCGCCCTGCTCCGCGATAACAAAATCTTCCTAGAGACAGAAGCAGAAATAGCCACATAGTGGCTCATTGCCTAAAACACCAGCGAAACAGCTCAGCCTCTAACGACGGCTACCCTGCACAGTGCAGAGACACGGATTGTTTTAATTCCTTCCATCCCAGAATCTGCCCTTTTGACTCCAGGCAGAGATGAGCAAATATTTCATTAACACATTTGACCTTTTTATCAGCCCTTGATGCTGATGGCTTTCTGCACAGAATTTAGCTCTTTCCCAGAGCCTGCTGCAAACCTGTGACTAGGACAGTATGACAAGTTCTTTGAAACCTCCTTTGAAAATTTTCTTAAAATCTGACTTTGAAAACAGAAAATATGCAAGTATCATCTTCCATTATTATTTTAATAGCATTTAAGTTTGTACCTCTATTCCTGTAGGGCAGTGTAAAACAGAAAACAAGTGCTACCTAGGAAACCAAAAGCTAAGAGTTCTTTTAATTCCTTTTCCTATGTTTAAAATTTTCCAAATTTCTTGTGGGGAATAAAGAGTTGGAGTTGACTGAGCATAAATGATGCCCCAAAATGGCTGAGAACAAGCAGCTCATTGCACTGAGTTGGCAGAGAAGAACCTGCTCCTTCTGGTTTTAGCTGGTGTTACCAGAGACCTTCTCACAGTGTTGTGCTTTGTTTCTGATCATTGCTGAAACGCCAAAAAGTCTCATACCAGTGGGTTTATTTCCAGTTAAAAGGATGGCCCAGGTGCACGGCCTGACCACGCTCAACCCTGTCCTTTCCCCTCACCTGGTCAGAGCAGCATGGCTCAGTGAGGACCTGCTCATTAAAAGCCTCCACTATTTTAGTCTGAAGCTCAGCATGACTTGGAAATACCACAAAGCATGAGAAACCTTACCTGCAAACGTGGATGCCTGTTTATGTTCACAAGACACGCAGTGTACACTGCTGAGATGTATTTTTAAAGAACAGCAGCACCAGCTATATTTGGTAACTATAAACGCTTTATTTTTTTACAGTATATAAAAATACAGCAACAAAATACTATACAGAAATATATAAACTTAAGAAGAGATCTTCTCAATCTCATTTAAGAGGTAAAACAAACAGGATCATACTGTGCAAGCCCCAGACTTCAGAAAATAAAATTGTTCTGGCAGTTTAAGAGGTGGCACACTGAATCCCAACAGGACAGAAGCTGTGTTCCACAGCCACAGGTGAACCGAGGGATGCTTTTCCAGGCCAGGGAACTGGTCTTGCAGCTTCCAACATCCTTGCAAGTTCGCTTTCTTTAAACATAAAATGAAACCGAAGTCCTGCTTCATGATCTGACCTGGAGATAAGCATTCTCGCACCGCTTAGCATTTTATGGAAAGGGTGCTCAGCGTCCACCAGGCCAGCACACATCCCCTGAGCTGTGATCCCATGCCAGGGGCTCAGATTGACATAAACCAGCAAGTCTGCAGCACGCTTCCACACAAATACAACTGGAAGTGAGCTGTGACTGTCTGGTGAGCTGGCAACTATGATTCAAGGAAGGCAAAAGGTCAGTGAAAGCAAGCTGATGAAATCCCCGAGTTTCCATCAGCTCCTTAAAGGTGGCAGGGAGGGGAAACAAAACCAAAACTAAAGCCCAACCCACAAAAGCAGCCAGTGTTCTTTTCCAAGGTACTGCCTGTTTCAGTCCATTACTGTCTTTAAAGGACACCATGGATTGCAGCAGCCAACAGGACAAGAATCATCTCCACCCTCTTTACCTGTACTTCTCCAGTACCAGAGTTTCATTTTCCACAACCAAACTGTCCAAGTTTGCTTGCGGGTAAAGCAGGGAAGGGAGAAGGGGAAGGAAATGGTGATAGAGAATTAAGGAATTACAATGCAAAGTATATGCTTGTGGAAAAAAAATAATAAAAGGAAAAAAAAAAGTTCTGTAGCTTTTCCAAGCCTGTTCTCTCCATGGCCACAAAACAGGGTCTGTCCTCATCATGGAATAACTGCCAACTGACCTTAGACCTTCAAAAGAACACAGGAGTACGTTCCCTAAAGCAGTGAACTTGCTTTTACACTGAGTATCAGCCATGCCAGTATTGCCACCTTTTCATCATCCAGCAGTCACAGCAGGACTCCAGGAGAAAGTGAAGTGGGAGTTTCAGGTCTTCAAGTTCCTTTAATTTTGTTGATTCATAGAAGAGATTTGCAAGTCCCTGTGCTGTATTCACACTGGAAAAAAAGTGCAGCAACACATGCTGGAGACAGTCCAAGAATTATTGCTGTGCTGAGGCAGCTTGTGGAGTTTGACTGAAGAAAACTGACCAAAGAAGAAATAAAGGGCAGACCTAATAAAGGAAGATAGAGGAAGAAGGGAATTGCTCCAGGCACCAGCACATCCCTATTCCCAGTAGTGCCAGGAAGGTGCTGCAGTGGTTCCCACCTCCTGTGAGCAGCATGTGCAGGACAGCAGCGCCTGGGACTGAGCGGTTGCGCAGGGTTAATCAGCAGCATCTTTGGAAAGTGTCTCTGCGGCAGGCACAGGGACCGCTCTCACTGCCACTTGTAGATCTTCACCATCTTCTCCGTCAGAGTCGCCAGGAGGTGGGTTTGGTTCACTTCCAAAGGGCAGATATCCAGCACAGGCAGGTCAGCCTGCAGCTTCTGCAGCAAGGAGCCACTTCCAGCATCCCAGAGCTGTGGGACAGACAAGGTCACAGACTGCAGGATTCTCCCCTCCCATCCAAAACAGCTTCCTCTCTCTAGAGAAAAGACTTTCCTTGAGTTACTCTGCTTTGCCTCCTGCCTGGGTGGTCCTCAACTCACAGCATGATGTCACCCCAACTGCCCTCTTCTCAGACCAACTCATGAGCTCTCATGCAGGCTCTTGTCCATCCTCTGCCCTTTATATGAAAAGGCAGCTCAGATGCAACCCTTCTGCTCATCTTCCCTGTCATTCCTAAAGAGCTTGCGTCCATCCCGTACAGCATGTACCACCATCAGCTCTCCCACCCAGCCTGTTGCACCACTTGCAGTGCCCAGTTGTGCCAGTGCGCTCAACTGCATTCCTCTGGTGAACAACGGGATTCCTGCCCACGTTCCTGCCAATGGACACGGACCACAGGCCTTGGCTAATACCGAGTGTCCCATTCTATCAAAGTTACACCTGCTCTAGCAAGTACAACAGGCCAACCTGCACAGGGTAATGCACATGACAAGATAATTCCCACCAAAACACTGATGCTGTGAGTGATAAGGTTTCTTGCTGAAGAATTGCAATAAAACCCTCCCCTAAGAATTGCAACAAAACCCTCCACCACACACAAAGGAATGAGAGATACCAGGGCAGAGTTGGATGCCTCATCACCAGCGCACACGAAGACGCTGCCGTCCTCCTCCGGGCTCTGAAAAATGGCATTCTTGGTCAGCAGCTTGCAGGTGGGCCCAGCACTGAAGGTCTGAACTGGGTTAGAAGAACACACCACATCTTCAGAGGCCTCTGTCAGTGGGCTGCAAGTCAGTTCCATCATCACACAACGCACACATGGGTTATTTTTACCTGCATGGCAGAAAATAAAAAAGGTAACCTTTGGAAAATTTAATTGCAAACAAGTCTTAACTGTAGGAACACGCCACCACCCTGCAGCTGTCTCCTTTTGCCCTCACCCAACTCTTATCTTCATGCAGATACTTGCTGCTCTGGCTAGGGAAGGTACTGCATTTCTGCTGTGCCCTCAGCACCGAAGCTGCTGTTGAACTCAACAAACAGGAGGCCAGAGTGGCACCAAAAAGCACGTTGCAGACGCACACTGTTACATACTAGGCCTGTACGTCGCGAGGCAGTGCCGGGTGTTGATCTCCGTTTGAATGTCGATGCATCCTCCAGGTTCCAGTGGCAGGTGATGAGGCCGGTAGGAGTTGCCAGCTTTCTGTTCCCAAAAGCAGGCTCCTTCCAAGGTCCCAGCTAATATTCCACCATAGGGCAGTGACGCTGAAGCCATTCGGGGCAGATAGGACAGCGATACCATGGGGCATCTGGAAGTATGATTGGCGGGAGTCAGCACAGGCATTCTGCCTCACCGCTTCTGAGCTGCTGTCTCTCCAGCCACATCACAAAGAGAGGGGCTAAGCAGGCTACAAAATGGTCTTTCAAGCAAAGAACCTCAATGGGTATGTCAAGAATAAATGAAATTCAACTTAACTACTGAGCTTATGTTTTAAAGGAGCATCAGGCAGCACAGATCAGATGTGTATAAATCACCATTTGATTCCATGACTAAGTGAGATGCCAGCATCGCACACCTCTTTGTAATTTGTCCTTCAAATACTAAACCCAGCTCCAAAGCAAAGTCAGTTGTTCTGCTTAGGATGCACTGGTGGGTCCATTTCTGCTCACTGTGTGCCTTAAAAAGGCGCAGGGGCCAAGCACTCATACTAAGTTACACATATACCATGCAGCCATGAGAGAACTTCTCATATCTGTGCTACATTTTAATTTTTGAAGAACAGATTCACATAAACCAATTTCAACTACCACAATTGCTGTGTGATTTATGGAAGAAGCTACGTTTAGTTTAGTGTACATTAGTGAAGTTGAGAGGAAAGAAAAATCCTTACGCCATACCTGGACTTCTGAGGGACTAGTTCCTGGACATGAGAGTTCGTGTCTCTCAAATCATATATCATGATAGAGCCATTGACCAATCCAGCATAGATGTAGTTTGTATCATCGAGACACCAGCAGCAGCTCCAGACAGGACGGCCAGCGTTGTACGTCTGCACCACAGTATTTGTTGCTAAGCTGCACAAGAAAAGCAAAGTCTTGGCCCATTGTACAAGCATCTACTGATGAGAAAATGGCATAATTAAGGTAAGCAAATCTAGCTTTTTAAAGTCTTTAAACAGAAGCATCTCTCTCTAGACTGAATTCTGAATTAACTCCTCCTCTACTCCAGCCATGAATTTGGAAAATCTAGACAGAATAATCACTTGGATATTGTCAAGTGCTTTATAATCCTTCCAGGCCAATGCTTCCTTTTCCAGATTGATCTTTGGAGACCGGAAAGGAAATCTCAGAGCAGGGGCTGAGATGCCTTACTGGAAAGAGAAAGCTAAGTTACTTTTCCAGAAACAATTAGAAGTGACTCTGGTGTAATCCTGTAATATTGCATATTCCTGAGAACACAGGGTTCACCTCTCCAGATTACATCTCTCATTATTTATTTTCCTCTTTTTACATGAGAGGAACAGTGCTTACACCTCAAAAGAATCCAATTTAAGCAAGAGTGAGACAGTGAGTGGGGTAAAGACAGTTAAAAGCATATTTGTAGTGTTAATTCTTTAGAAGCTCAATTTGTGGAAGGAAGAATAGAGTAGTACACAGAGGTGCAACCCAGACTGGCAGGCTCACCTGGTGAGTTTGAGAGTGTTATCCAGAGCAGCAGAGAGCAGCAAGCCGTCTGCTCGGCTGCCGAAAGCCAGTCCCCGAATCTGTTTGCTATGGATGGGGATGTACTGACTGCTCTTCAGGTTGGCCACACTCATCATCTTAACACCACAACCTGTCACAGGAGGATGATAAAGCAGGTTATCGTGAAGCAGCATACACACAGAACTAGCAGTTTTATGCCAGAGCTGCAGTGTCGGTACTGAAGCCTGTGGTGGGACACACACATAAAAGTTATTTCCTGTTCTGGGTAAGAACAGCCACAAAACATTCTTTAGTTCAATGGCAACAGGGCCGAATCCCTAAGGATCCCAGCCAGCAAGAGAAAATTCAATATCAGTGTTACAATTCTTGTTACAAGAGCCTGCTGCTCTTTAGCCACTTTCTTCAAAGACATTCTTGCCTAGACAAAAACACGCACAGTAGGATTACATGGCTATTTAAGAGAACAAGTATCACTGCAAAGAACGCTTACAGGTGAACTTGACCTGTGTGCTACAAGAGTCACCACAAAGCCTCTATTCAGAGATTCATTCCCTGGCTCCACAAGCCAGAAAAATAAGGTCATTTGAATGCAGAAAACAATTTTGTTATGCCCAGACAAGGCATATTAATCTCCAAACCATTAACCAAATAAAGTTTCATCATTCAGAAAGCATTGAAGTACTTTGCAAATAAACTCTCTCAGACTCCTCATGCTACATCTATTTCAGTGAAAAACTAAGTTGGTGCTGGTCCAGATGTCAGGACACTTGTGCCTGACAGTGAGACAGAAAGAAGGCTGCCCAGGACTTCTTGGGGAATCAGTGCTCCTGTCATTCATATTAAAAGGTATTTGCCCTCCCCACTCCCTCCTTTTAAGAGTATTGACAATTCAGCTGCATGTGGATCAATCCACCTCCAGTTTGGAGAGCAATGTTTCTCACTTAAGCACTGGAAGCTTCACCACGTGCCCTAGTGCACTGGCCCCTTGTTCTTTCAGAAGTACCACCTTTTTGCACAGGGTTATCTTCATTGCGGAGTACCAAAACCACCTTTAACCTTCTTGTGGATGGGGCAGTTTGCAGAAGAGCCAGAGACCCTCTGCTAGGACTCTGCCCTAGAAGTGATGGGGGAAACAAGCTACTTCACTAGGCAGAAGTTCCCAATGCAGGGGCCAGATGAACCAGAGGGAGGCTTATGAGTATTCCTAGTTTACAGGGCACATGCAAAAGTCAAGCAAGAGAAGGGGGAAGCCAAGTAGAAAACACATTTAACTTCCACCTATGAACTCCCAAAACTTGACTTGCTTCATTACCAGGAATAAAAGTAGATTGTGGAGAAGGCTGTGATACCACGAGACAACTCAACGAGTCACAGTATGCCATTACTCTGCAGTTCCCAG
Organism: Pampusana beccarii; assembly: GCA_013399365.1. Classification (NCBI taxonomy): domain Eukaryota; kingdom Metazoa; phylum Chordata; class Aves; order Columbiformes; family Columbidae; genus Pampusana; species Pampusana beccarii. Next base: position 193,877 of record VWYH01011055.1, read on the forward strand.
TCGGAGACACCACAAAAACCTTTTCCAAGTGGTACTTGCGTTGGCTTTGGCTGGAGGGGATGCTGCCTGGGAGGCAGGTGCGGGACCTGCCAGGTTGCTGAGAAGCACTCGTGTTGTGCTGGGCCACCAGAGCCTTCAGCTCCTGCAAAGAAAAAGACCCAATAGAGCTTTAATGCGTCACTGGCGATGTAACCTTCTGTGCCATCTGTTCCAGATGCTCCAATTGTACTTGCTCTCACATAAAAAGAGAAAATACGGTCCCATTTCCATGCTGTTCCTGAAATGCTGAATTTCCAAGTCCACTGATTACGACAGTACACAACAAAAGCATTCAAAAGGCTATGCAAGTTCTGGCAGAATGTACTCAAAGTCTGTTATTGTATGTATTAGACCCTGTGAATGAGAGGGCTCTTGGGCAACACAAAAAAGCCAATAACAATTATTACCAGATCAATGCTGTTTAGAAGAGAATGAACTGCCAAGTATTACATGCAGCTAAACCACAAGAGACAGTCAATTAGAACCATTTTCCAGAATTTCCAGAATACCCTATTAAAAAAAATAAAAGCCCAAGTTTCAACACAAAGGGTGTTGCAGGAAACAAGTCAGTCTATTTAATGAAGATGACCCTGTTCTTGTAAACCCTGAGCAGCAAATTCCAGGAACAAGACAACTCTCAAGAGCTCCAGCCCTGTTTTCCACCACCGCCTCCCCCACCTCAACTGATGAATGTTCAAGGATGCTCAGCAGAGATGCAGCTAAGGACAGCTTCCATCAGCAACAAAGCATTCCTAAAATTCCTTTCTGCAGAGATCATCAAGGGTGAGGTGGGCATGGGAGTACTGGCACATTGTGACTCAACTGAAAATGCCCCTCAAAAAAGCATGTTGACCAACTTGTTGTAATCCAAGGGCAAAACTGGACAGTACAGAACCCCAGGGATATTAGAGGGAATGTAATAAAGAAAATTGCTACTTGCTTTCTGTTGTCTGAGCAACATGGATTATGCTTCAAATACTATGTAATTTTTAAACAATTAAGGCCCGCAAGAGTGATATGAATATATTAGTAGCTAGCTTCAATATTGAACCAGCCACTACCACTTAAGTCTAAGCAAAAGCAGCAGTTCTCAAAGAGGCAAGATCAAAGATCAAGCTCCACATTAATAGTTATCAGCAAGACCTATAACACTTGGAAACTGCTCAAGAGGAGAGCCATTCTGTTATTCTACAGAGGTCTGATCTGCTTTGCATCAAGCTCATTGCAAATTCCCCAAGGGAACAAAAGTCAAAGCTGAAGACTCAAGATGCTCCCATTAGAGCAAGCAAAGACAAAACAACCTGGGGAGGAAAAAGGGGTGTGGGGGGGTGCCAGGATGCTTACAATGTAGCTTCAGGCTTAGAGTAAGCAGTCAGTGAAATCACAGGTAACTTAGAAGAAAATGTCTTTTAATAAAAAATTTAATAAACTCTTTATTTCTAAAAGGCAAAAGGTTACCACCACCACCACTGACGATCAAAAACCAAAATTATTTGTTGCTCTAGGGAGTTTACAAAGCTCTCCTCATCACCTGCACTCCACATTCAACTTTTACACAATTTATTAAAAAGGAAACCAGGCAATTAAAACCACAAGGACTATTAGTACAATGCTTACATTTAAACACAATGGACAAACCCAGCAGAATCAGCAAGTCTTACTGGAGACGCGCTACCAAGGTGATTAAAAATGTTGCACTGCAGAACAAATTCCACTAATTGCGCTCCAAAGAACACACTTCTGGTAATGCAGGCCTGTACCTTCCTTTGAGATGCTCTGCAGAGTTTTCCTGATGCCTGGTGTTGACTCAGGGCCTCGAGGGCACTCTCGTCTCTCTGCATACACTATGGCCACCTCCTGGATTTCAGCTTGAATGAATACAGGTTGGGGAAAGAGAAGGATATACAGAAGTCTTCCTGAGGCGCGTGCATGAGAAACCAAAGGAGGAGAGCAGCATGAATAGGAAAGCAAAGCAACCAGCTACGGGAAATTCTGAATAGTTTTCTTTTGAGTATTAGGTTACAGTCTTCATAGCTAATACGAGGCTTTAAAGACAAATGCGGTTATCAGATGACTGCCACTCTCCGGCTGCGCTGCTGCAGGCTCTCGCAGAAGCCAAGTCTGTCTCACACGACGCAGCCCCAGCCCTGAAGTTAATGGAGATCAACACAAGACTCCTGCAACCTGGAGCTGCGGTGCAGCACTGCAGGCTTTCCACCTTCCTTTGCTGCAGGTTCCAATTCAGTCAAAGGGGCACAGAGCATTTTTAATCAGCCTCACTGTAAGTAACAGCTGAATGAAATACCAGCTTGTACTTACTCCTTATGGATCTTCCCCAGAAATCAACTGGAGGTGAACACAAAGATCACAAAGATGTCAGATTTTCATGCAATAAAATCATTAGCCTAAAATTTTTCTAAAGTTGTTAGGTTCAAAAATTTTTATTGATATTTTGCCATCCAATTATTTTTGGATGCTCCGAGAAATCCTATTTTAAAAAAGCTTTTTCAATACTTTGAGCAATATAAACTGACCTCTGCAAGGCTCACCATTACACTTGCTTTCCTCTCCACAGCAGCATGCAACCTCCTGTCATTTCCCTGCCAGTCCTCCCTTTCCTGCTCCATATGCCAACAGAGCTACTGTTCCCACTGGCAAAAATGAATCTCCTACCACAGCTGATGAGTGGTATTAATGCCAGAAGCCAGAGATGGTTTGCTAAACGTCAGCCAACTTCTATTGAACGTTTTGCCAGATTCAGGAGTACAGCAGTAGCTCGCATCTGATTCCCGAGTTCTTTGTGCTCACAAAGGAAAAACCTTATGCAAAAGCAAGGCTTCGGTAGCTCTGCTTCCAAAGTGCAAGTCTGAACCTGCCCGGCAGAGCACAGCATATAGCTCAGCACACACTGCAGGTTTACATATAGAAAAGCTGTTAAGAGTTGTCTTCCAGAGTTTTAGTTAGCTACCCTCTCTCCCCTCAGTTTCACATTTCTTTCCTCATGTATTTTCATTTAGCTAAAGCCTTAAAAACCATCCCTTTTCCAGCCTCAAACATCTTAAATTCTCCAACAAAATACAATGGACAAGGCTGTTAATGCCCAAGAGCACAGAAAAATGCATACAAACCTAAAAAAAGGTCATAACTAGTGACATGACTGCTGATGAGGAACAGCTCTCAAGCTCATTAGCAACAAAAAAGGGTTCACACAATGACTTGGGAGAAAACCGATAGCATTTGCTTTCTGTAAAGCTTCAGACACCAAGCTTTGCATGCGAGCAACGAACATCACAACTATTCCTGTGAAGTTCTACGCAGCTGAACTGTGCAACACTGAACATTCCTCAGGGTGTACAGACATTTCACACATTTCATTTATAGTCCCACAGCACTTTGTTTTCTACATTGACTTACAGCTTTGTAAGCCAGTTAAACATGTTTTGTTGTGCCGTGAGTACTATGGTTTGCTGAAAGGACCAGGCAACAGGCTCAAGATGCAACAAGGCAAATTCAGATTACGTATTAGAAAAAAAAAATTCTCATTGAGGATGGTCAGGCAATGGGATGCCCAGAGAGGCTGTGTGACCTGCTTGCATACACTCAAAACCTGGTGTGACAATGCCCTGAACAGCCCAACCCAACACTGAAGTTACCCAAGTAGGGTCCCTTCCAACCTAAATGATTCTATGCAAGTAGTTTCTTTACTGTTACCGCTCATAAGATAAGGAAATAGTTAGACATATATACTCAAAATATAATCAAACAACTTCAGAGACTTATTCCAGACTTCCTGCTGATTTTCTGCTCCCTAGCAAATTGTTTTATTTTTTTAGTTTATTCATAGTATAAACAAGCACTTTAAAATTGCTTCCAGCATTCACATTAACCACTATGGGACAGTGATGAATGCAGTATAAATACTGAAACAGAGCTCAAAGAACACAGGGTACTTAATCTTTATAACATGCGACTTCAATTCAGTTAGACTGGATCCTTTATCATTTAACACCAAAAGAAGTGCAGGAAGACATTATGAACCTGCAGTTTTATCTTATTCACATTTTCTTTAAGCCAAAGTTTAAAGCAGACCAATTTTCTTATTAGCTCTGATGAGCATACAGTTTCATGCAGGAACTGAGGCAAGCAATTTATAAAGCCTTATCTTACATCATACAGAAAGACTTCAGCAAAGAGGATGTTGCTTAAGGTACAGACATGAATAGCCAAGGCTATAAAAAAAAAATTCCAGAAGTAGAGAAATGCATAAAATTGAGTTACTAGATAGTGAGAGATTAGATGTCATCTACTTCATACAACAAAAAAGTAGCAAACTGGCTATGAAACAGGCTCTTAGAAAAGCTAGCGCTGGTGGAACATGCCAGATAATTCACAGTTGGAAGCATCGGTAGAGTCCACAATTTATAGGAATCCTGCAAAAGCAGCTGTGATGGGTTACAAAATATCACAGTATTGCATAAGCCAGAAAAGAAGCAGTTGTTTAGCAACCAGTCATTTATATTCTGTACTTTGTATTCTAAGGGGCCAGAGGTGCCTCTTAGCAGCTGTTAGCCCATGCGTATAGCCAACATAACGACAGGCCTCATGGTACCAGAAGGTGCTTAAGGACAATGTTGCCTGACCTTCACCAAAATATTACGGTTTTTTGGTTTGTTTTTATTTTGCAAATAGCCATACCTCTTCACAAACTACTTCTCAAAGGCTCTTGACTAACTAGTGATAATAGGTCTCATTACAGGTTTACTATAGAGACTTTCAAAGCTTATTTTGATGCCGTTAGGAGAAAGAGGAGCAGAATAAGTTTGCTGCTGTATTACAAGGCCTTGCCAGACACCACAGAACCTGCAGAGGAACCTGCAACATCAGTAGACAAAAAACACTACTGCTAAGTTGTACTTGTAACTTTAATTAAATCTTGGAAGCATCAAAAAAAGTCGGTGTTGTCATACACAGGAATATGCCAGCCTGGGATGTCTGGGTTACTCCTGATGATCCAACAATTGAGTTTACTATATCTTGCTGCTTAGTAAAACTAGAAGCCTATCTTCTCTAAGGGAACATGCAAGAGACAGGTTGAAAATAAAGAGAATCCTCTGTGTATTAGTAGCATGAGACTCACCTGAACTTGCTTGCGGAGTTTGCTGCATTCGTCTGTCAAAACCTGCAGCTGGAGACGGCTCTGTGCAGATTCCAGCTCTGCCTGTCTCCGCAACATTTGCTCCTTTTCTAAAGAGCTGGAGGAATGAGAGAAAAGCAATTCTTAGGACTAGGTATTACCTAAGATGCTTCTCTGGGGTGCCTGCTCCTATCCCCAGGCTTCATCCCAACACAGGTCCTGTTCAGGTAAATGCAAAAGTAACAGAAAATCTGGTATCACACTCATCCAGTACATTTACCTCAGTATGTTCTTGGTTACGCAATTATACTGAATGACTCACTCAAGTATTGTTCCATAGAAACAACAGCCTTTCTCCTCACTGTTTCCAAATGTACTAATCTAGTAGAGGACAGTGAAAGAGAAATCAGGGTTTTTTCCTACAGACACAGTTTAGTAAATTCTATACCATCCATGTCCATGTAATATACCATGTCAGTAATACAGCAAGTCATAACACAACAAGATCTTCAAGCTTGTTTCTACTACCAGTAACTAATTTTGTATTTCAGGAAAATATAAATGTATCAGACAGAGATAAATTCCCTGTGAATGCCATACTTACTACCTCACCTTGAGCCTAAAAGCGGACACACACAATTTAGCTGCAGCAATTTTGATAATATACTTCAATTTCTCTTTCATATATGCTTTACATATGAAGGAATAGTTAAAGAGGGGAAAGAAACAACAGTGTTCTTTAAAATTATCAGCACATTTGGTCTATGATGTCGACCACTGCATTCTGCACTTCAAAAGCTACAATATTCCATTATTTCAGTAGTTCAGGTGCAGGGAGATCTAGCTTGCCTAAGTACTTTCTTAATACAAAGACCTATCCTCGCATGTTCACCAAGCACAAAATTCTGTCATTTCCCTATAGCTTCTTCATACGATTTTTTAATTTTTCTGCAGAAGAAACAGGTGAAACGCTGTATTTAACAGTCGCAAACACATTCTTTACACAAGTACCCAGAGCCTGAAGGCTGGCTTTTTTGGATGTGAAAAACAAACGCCATGATCTTATACTTAATTCAAGGCTATGTGCAAATAATATTGATGTATGCATCAGTGTTGACATTTGTCCTCCACTTGTGGCTGTGTGCCACAAAGCAGCCGCTGCCAGCAGCTCCACCGGACTGACAAGCAGTCGCTGCTGTCTGCCTCCCAATGAGAGCAGGAGGCAGAGGAGGTGCAGGGCAAGTGGGGAAAGGCTGCAGCAAGATTCTAAGACAAGCAGCAGTTGGACAACTACCTCTCCATGATAACCAGGTTAAAACACCCAAATACCTTCTATGCTTTTGAAAAACGAACTTATTTATTGTTTGTTTTGTAGTATCAATCCAGTAAAAGAAGCATGGCCCTTTTAAAGGTATGGTTCAAACACCACCAGGCAGTGGCAATCTGGACAGAAGATTTTTCTCTTCCTAACTTACTCCTCAATCATTTCCGATTAATAATTACCCAGATAGCAAGGTTTCTGTTGAAAGACTGCATTAAAAGAACAGCAGCATAGTTTGAGATATGTGAAGAAGACCCCAATTAAATTCTATTCACTACAAGATTCAGGAGAACTCTGGTATCTGCAGCCTTTTCATTTCAGAATAGTATCTTTGACAGCATCTTACTGAAAAGAAATTAGTCCTCATTTTCATACCTGCTTTTCCTTTGTTCAATAAAAAGTCTACATTTAAGTTGGAGGGGGAAGTAGAGTCATAGTAATGCTTGCTGACCTTTTGTAAGTACAGCTACACGAAGAGTTTGACAAAGCAAGATGGAAAGTGATTCATATGAGAGATTACTCTGTTTAATGCATGCAGAAAAGATGGCAGAAAAGGTCAGCTATTAAACTCCCTTGCATTTCTAACCATGCCTTGCTTTTCTTATCTAATGATGAATTAGCAATATACAGCTCTCTGGCAACAACTCTGCATGTTCTCATGTGATGAGATTTCAGGATACAGCTTAAGACAGCTTTTGCTATTTCAGTGCTGCAAAGACAAACTCAAGAATTGTGTTTCCAAAAGGAAAAATTCTCCTTCCAGGTAAGCCACATTCAAGGCCTTGGTTTGTTAAGCCAGCCATACTCACAGTAATCCCCAAGAGAATTCACAAATTGCTTTAGAGAATATGGGAAATGAAAGCAAGAAGTTGAAGCCCGACTGCAGCTTTCAGTGGCACAGAGTCAAGGGCATGTCTTTACACGGAGACTCTCTACCTTTTCATGCGCTCCTGTTCACTGGTATCCAGCGCTTTCAAAGTGCGAGCGTACAGGATCACAATATCAGAACGTTTCGCTTTCTTGTTGCACTGAAATAAAAGACAAGTTCAGTTCATCTACAAGAATTTAACTATCCAAATTACGCATCCCTACAAGTTGCTAGGTATTATTTTGAAAAACCCTTATCGCTTTGAAGGGTGGAGTTGTCTGCTTGAAAACAAATTCACAAAGCCACAAATGTAACACAGTGTGTTTGCAAGACAGTCCCTCATATGGACACCAGAGCTCTAGTCATGGCTACACAGTTTAGATTGTGTGTCCTATTGCACCATTAATAATGCATCTCCTTGCTTCCCACTAAATTTCTTCTGCAGCAGCACCAATGACACAGCATAGTCAGGATGTAGGTTTTATATATATATATAAAAAACACTATATATAGTTATAATATATATAAGTTGCAGGGACAAAAAAAAATTCAGACAAAAGGGTGAAAAAAATATCTAAACCAAAACACTGGCCCAACTTCTGCTTTGCAAACATCCAGACTGGGTGCTTTGAGAACCCCTGAGTATACTCCTAACTGTATTTACATACTATATTGCTTTGATCAAATCTTACAGGCCCAAATCCATAAAAGCATTCCAGTGTCAGTACGAAACACCAACATCACACTGGTTCCAGTGATACACAGGGAGTCAGATATTTCAATAATTTTGTGTATCTGGCTGTGACCATTTAGTACTTTAGATTCACCTTAAATAGAAGGGATAACACCTCCCCAAGTTGGGACTTGGAAGAAATTATGGGATCTGCAAGCTGTTTTGCAAATGCACTTTGTTGATTAGAAGGGAGGCAGAAAATACTCAGATCAAGTAACCTCCGCTGAACATTAAATTATTATGTGCGCTTAAAAAGCAGACTTTTCTATTATTTAGTAGCACGAAGATATCACAGGCAACAGTTTCACATCAGACAACCCCCCTCACTTTGTAAAGAACTGCTTTGCAGAGCAGCAAATGGCTAAGACAGCTTTCCTGGCAGTCAGCAGCCGTCACTGGCAGGATCAGGAATGCTGCAATTTCACAGTAACTTGCACTCAAACCACTTAGTATACAGAGCACAACACACAGCTACCCTGTGCTATTCAATCAGAGAATGCCCATTCGCAAAGGATAGTGACTGAAAATGAAGGGAAGATGATTTAGCTGCAAGGTTCTCTCCAGAACAAGGAGTTCTCCCAGGAATTTTCAGTAATTACAGCACTGGAAGAAAAATCAGGAGCAAGCAGCCCTTAGGAGTTGGTAGGGTTCAAGAAGAGAGCAGTCACAAATTTCCAAAGAGCAAAGATGCTGGGAAGGTTTCTGAGAATCCTGTCTGGGCCTGAAGTGGGTGAAGAAAAGCTCACACAAACTTGACAGGGATACGAGAAATAGGGTTTGGGCCTTTGCTATGGTAACAGTGATTCTTTAGGTTTAATCACAGTGCATGTCAATGGGAAGTTTGTGCAGCATTTCGTCCTCTCAACAATAAAGCCAAGCAGGACCATGGAGGCTCTCAAAATGACAAAGCCAAAGAAATCCTGGGCTTCCAGGCACTGACCCAGAAAGCAGCAGAACTGAATCCTATTTACAAGGTACTCGTTGACCTATTTTTTGTCAACATTCCTTTCTGGAGAAAAGGAATAAGGAATGGAAGCACATCACAGAAAAGCACAGACCTAATTGAAAGAGATCAGTATTAGCCATGGAAAGAAAACTGAAAGGAGCACCTTAAAAAGCAGATCTACCACTTGCAAATGGACATTAAATGATGCAACTTGTTTCCTGGTTCACTCTGCAAGCTTCCTAAACAACATGGTCTGCTTAAAGGCTGCAAAAGCAGACACAGTTCAAAACAGAAGATTAACTGACCGAAAACAGTTCTCAAACAGATTTATTGTCTAATAACGTGTCCTTTATGCTTAGTTAATTGCTTCTAGGAATCTTTCTGCCACCCCCACACTCCAGGACCACAGTGCAGTGTTCTGAAACCATTTACAGGTTTAGCATTGGAACTCTCAAACTTCTGAGTCCGCTGCTCACAAATGCTCTACTTCAGGGAGAAAACCCAAGTCAGAATTCTCCCTTTAAAGCAGTGCTAGCTGTTCCTGGCCTAGTTAACAAAATTCACCATTATTTTGATGTATCTCTGACAGCAGGCAAAGATGAATTCTTCACACAACAAGTAGTTGTAAGAGCTAACAGTGATTGTGACCACACCTGCAGCAGAAGCTACCTGACAGCAAGTCCCCTCCAGTGCACATAAATGTCCATTTTACCTGGGGGCACTTCCCTGCCTGTCCCTTGAGCCACCTTTCAATGCAAGTGTAACCAAACAGGTGTCCACACCGCAATGCTGAGAGACGGTGGTCCCCTGCATTGGTCCACTGCTCCAAGCAGATGGTGCAGGTATCCCCTTCCTCCTCATCCAGCTGAGCAACAGGAACTGATGTCTCTGGGTTCTTTAGTGGAGTGCTCTAGGATTAAAATTTAAAAAAAAAAGAAAAAAAAGAACACACACAACTTTTTAATACAAATGCAGCACTGACCATATTTAATCTCTCTCCAAAAGCATTTAGGCTACTTTACCTTCTTTTGTTGGACTTCAGCCTCTTCACCTTCATGACTGCCGTGTTCTGCAGAAGCTTGCGGTGGCTCTGCTTCAACCTGACTGGAAACTAAAGAGAGCATTGCTTAAATTGACTGACACATAATGGGGGAAAAGGAGTTCTCCTTGACTTGATCTGAAATCATTGGGGCATAAGGTGAGCAGTGCAAACACAGCACAGGTTACGTACAAAGCTTCAGGTTGGTGTCCTCGACACTGAAGGTCAGGCAGTCTGTGTGCAAGTCCTTCTGTTCACCAACCATAGTGCTGAAGAACTTTATGCTTTCTTTTATAGAAAGCAGTAGAATTTAAACATATTCCATGAAAAAGGAGAGGTCTTTTAAAGAGAGCAATTATTATCAGGATTTTCTGACCTGCTGGAAACAAATATATCTGCATACAGGTCTAGAGTTAGGCTGATTTAAAGACAGAACCCTGCATTGTTATGCCTGAAGACAGACACTAATATGCACAAGTTATTTTGCCAAGGGATCTAAGCATGCATATTTCATGCGCCAAGAAAGCGTTTACCGTATGCTATCTGTCCGTTCACCCTGACTTAAGCAGTTTTCCAGCTGGTAGTTATCCAAAGTATCAGTTCTATGGGCCATATGTTTTTGTGGTGGGCCTCTGTTAGCCCTTCTGTCAAAGCATGGGCACACAGAAATATTGTGTTTGGATTACCACCACTAGCATACTAAAAAAAAAAAAAAAAAGAGAGCAGAAATCACTGCCTCCCCCCATCTCCTGACAAATCAAGTTATTAGTCACAGTTAGTATTCGTGGCAGATATTCTCCAAGCAGTAGAGAGGTGACAGCTAACCCTGGCTAATGTTAATAACATTTTCAGCCTCTATGGTCCTGGGCTGAACAGAAACTAGTGGCTTGTATAAGTAAAAAAAAAGACAAGGGAATTCCAGAAAACCCTACAGAGAGCATATGTTCACACAGTATTAGACAGCACTTAACAGCTTGAGCTCCCGTCACATGTAAGACTAGCTCAGAGGAAGCAGAACGAACCTGTTCAAAAGATACCTCATAGATGTACCCTCAAAAAAAGGTGTCAAGGTGTGCTGGCCAATTGAAACGAAACTAAGTATAGAGAGTGAAGCATAAGGATACTCCTCAGAGGCTGCAGTAAAAAAAAAAACAAAAAAAAACCCAACCTTGTTCTTGTATTCTCTGGGCATCAATAACCTTGACTACTAGCAAGTTAACTATTAGTCACTCTTACATAAACTGCATACGTTCATCACAAACAATGTCACTGAAGTGCGTGACAGCCTGTGAACATGAGTCTGGATAAAAGATTGCAAGCTAGAAAAAGCTGAGGAAAGAAAAATACAAACAAAAACCCCACTGTCCTAAGTATCTCTACCCCCTCAGCTAAGTGTCACAAGAAGTTACAGGAATAAAAAGAAAACTCTAAACTGAAGCAGACTGAAATCACAAACAAAGAAAAAATACTGAATCAGATCCTTCTCTGAAAACTGAAAGCACTGCTGATCACCAGAGATGCGACTTGATGTCTTCAGTAATGTGCCTTGATAATATATAACAGAGGAAGAGTTCTAAGCACTAATCTCTAAACTTAAAGTTTTTCTGACCATTTCCAGGATTACTTATAAGCAGCAGCCTGCATATAGCAAAAATATTGTATTTAACGTTACAGTACAAATCACCCGTTGCTGTTACTGCTCTTAGGAACCACTTGCCAGAAAGCCTTGTGGTAGCAACCTGCTCCTGTCAGCTGTGGGCATAACAATCTCTTAGCACCGTCTGTTGTGAAACTGGAAAGGATTTCCCCACTGAGTTTTGAAGGAGCAAGATGAGTTTCTGAATTAAGGCTCTACAAAGCTCAAACACAGCACAAACCTCCTGAACTAGCTGCTGGAGGTGTCCCCTGGGATGACGGTAGCAGTGGTGCCGCAGTCTCCACCACCACCACCTCCTCCTCAGCAGAGGAGCTGCTGTCAGAGTCGCTCACTTCTATTGTTTCGTCTGAGCTGTGTTCCTGGTTATCCCTTGCAGTATATGAGGGCTCCAGATGCGGAACTTGTGCAGCAGCTGGCTCTTGGGTCCTGCTGACTTGAAAGTAACTGTCCAACGCTGCCCTGAGTCCAGAAAAGCAAGAAATAAAAGCCACAGTTATTTCAGGTAAGCTAAGGACTCAGAATGTTTCTCTCAGCTTGTTTGCAGTAAAATTCCTGCAGTAGGAAGGTATCAAAGTTAAAGACAGACTGTCTCTGGCAGAAGGACAATCCCAAACCTGCTCACTTCATGAACAATCAGCGGTATCATACAGCAACCATTTATCTTGCTCAGCACAAATAAAATCTCCTTCTCATTACAACAATGATATTGGGGGGCTTGGAGATCAGAAAAGCAAAGACTTATTGCTCACTAATAGCCTACAGAACTCCTACCCGATACCTCCAACCCTAACTCAGACCTGGTTCCCAAAACCACTGGTGATATTAGATGCCCAACGCTTGTATCAGTCTCACTCCACTCATTCCTTTGTGCCTAGTTTTTCTACTTTCCCTCTTCTTCTCTACTGGAATTTCCTCCCCTAGATAGACACATCCTGCCCTCTTCCCCCATCAGTTCAGGTATCATCTCAATTATCCTTCATATTCAAAAGAGAAGTTTTTTGGGTTGCCTTCTAGCCCTAAGAACTACAGTGACCTTCACATGCAATCCAAGGGCAAACAGTACAGTTACGTTTAATCATCTGGGAGGAAAGGAGTTCTTGGTCTTGCTGAATTTAAAGGCAATGCTCCAGTTAATTAAAATTTCACCCTTGGCATTTACAAAAGCTACAGAGATGAGACAAAAAACCAAACAAACCAGAAATGGGGATTTCTTTCTGTCTGGAGAGCATTTCCACTCATCACACTTTAAACCCATCACAAATGGTATTAAACACAGAATTTTTATTTTCTTTGCCTAGAGGTAACAATCCTCCCCCCTTCAGAAAAATATTAAGTTTTGTGTTTGTCAAAGTTTCTGCAGCAATTGTCACCAAAAAACTTGATCAGGCAGTCCCGAAAATCAAAGGTGAAATGCAAAACAGAGCACAAGCTCCACTGAACTAAATGCTGGCTGGAACTGCCTGGAGTCAGCACTGCTGCAGGGAGCACCAACGGGAATCTGGCAGAGCGGAGGGAACGGTGCGAGCAGCAGCTCTGCAGGCAAGGTGGAAAGCACAGAAGGGCTCAGGAGTCAACACAGCCACTACCAACATAAAAAACAGGGGATTCACTTCACAAGGGCAAAGATCCTGCCAGAAGAGTTCAGAAAGCGCTGTGCTGTTATTGAACTTAAAAGGTTATGTGAGCTGCCCAGAATTTGGCCACAACCACACACCTGGACTGAGCTGGGCTCTGTAAGCCAGGAAACCAGGCAGTTTTAAACTGACGCCAGGCTTGATAAGAGCGCAGCTCAGAGCCAATTTCATTTCTGCTTTACCTGGCACTGATTGTCCTCTGAGAGCCACCAATTCTCTGCTGCCTGCGAGCTCGACGCACTCCTGGACGCTGTGTGGCCTGTGGCAATGGTCGATGCAGATCAAACGCCCCTTGTAGCCTTTGCAGCCCGTTGAGAGCCGAGGCAGGACCCGACTGCATGTCAGGTTCAGCAGCTGCTTCCCTTGTTGCACCAGCGTTCAGTGTGACAACAGCGTCATCAGCAGGAAGAACTGTAATGCTGCCTCCTCCTTCACCGAGCGCTGGAGCAGCATGAACAGAGGGCTCTGTGGGAAGCGTCCCGAGGTTCTCTACAGAGTAACCAGCCACTGGTTGGAGATCAATTTCCATCTCTTCTTGAGCCATTTCTGCAAAGAGATGAAAGTAAATACTAGTTTTCTTCAAGTCTGCAGCCTCCTTCTAGTCTGACAGTAGCAAGAATCAGGTGCAGCAGTCAGTGACTACAAAAGCCTTTAGAATTCAGACTCGAGAGAAAATTGTCCTTTTGCAGCAGGGTTAAACCCTTTTAAGTCAATACAAGTATGTGAGCTGGCACAGCAGGCAGCAGCCTCACAGAGTCCTTGGCTCCAAGTCTTTGTTTCACCAGCAGCAAGCACCAAAGGCACATTGCAAAAATCAATTTAAGCAAGCCTTCACACAAATAGAAAGTTAGGGATTTCTTGCTGCCATCATTAACTTGCCAGTAAACTCACATGGATCTTGGAGAACAGAGTCTGGAAATATTTGAGAGATTCTCCATGGTGAGCAGCACAAACACCCACAAATACAGCCAGAAACAAACTCGACAAAGCAGCCTTTTGTCTGTCGCATTACTCTCAGAAGGTAGGTTTATTTTCAAGTTTATTCAAACCAAATTCCATTACAGTAACAGATCACTCTGACCCTTACCCATCGCTCACTTAACAGGCCTTGCAGGTACTTCATATCCACCAACACCATGCAAATCCAGAAAGGGTATCACAGAATGTTATGTGTAGCAAGTTACCTACAGCAGCAGCTTCTGTGGATCCATATTCAGCCCGAGACTAGATAAACATGAAACTGGCAGTAAAACCTCACAGGTATTATCTAAGGATGGTTGCCCTGCAAACATATTAGGTTAAAGATTTCACATTACCTCCTAAATAGAAGTACTACCTTAGGTTTGGAAGAAAAACACAGGAGGCAACAGTCTGTGCAGTGCTAATTATTACACGCTGTCAGCCACCTAATTAGAGCACTTTAGTCACCCTGTTCTACAGGTAGTCTTACAACGCAAAAAAAGTTCAAAAGGATGTCATCAACGGAATAAAAAAGTGTATACCCCCCCACACACATAAAAAAAAATCATCCTTCTTTTGCAGGGTGGTGTGGTTTAAATTCTGCAAGCTGCTGAAGGTCATTTACATTCTCAAAAAACACTCAGGCAATCATAAACCTGAAAGACCTTGGGAATTATAGACCTTTAGCGTTACTTAGGAGCAAAAAGCACACACCAAAGCTTACTAAGCTAGGCGCTGTGCAAACAGAGCAGAGGCTGTTTTTAGGACAAAGACTAACTAGAAAGTGTACACAAGAATTACTAGAGGGGAATATACAAGTGCTCAAATATTTTTATAGACCTTCTCAGAAATTCTAACTCATGCAACATCTTATAATTCTGATCCTAATTACCAATTCAGCCCCAGTTAGGCTAAAAATAGGTTTTAAATGCCACCTACCACTAGAACAGTTGTACAGTCAAGATATAATATTCAATGATCAATTACTACTTCTGTAGGACTAAACTCACGTTAACAACTAAATTGCCACCTATAACAGACCCTTTATCTTCCGCATAAATTAACTAATTAAACAATTAATTACATAATAATTATATACAATACACAATATATAATTATATAATAATATAATTATATTCTATATTATATAATATAGAATATATAAATATATAATAACTAATTAATTAATTAAACATAAATTGACTGTTTGATTAACTCTTAATAAAACAGTCACTATTGGGCGTTAACTAAACCTGTGCACATTTGTCGATTAAAACAAATAAGTTAATACTGGCATTTTCACCATTAAATCGTGGAGTCTTCCTGCAAGGGGCAAAGGGCAGCAGCTGTCCCCAGCAGTCACTGGAGGCGCCCACAGATGGAAGTTCTCCGTAAATAAGCGTCTTGGGCTCAGAGGAGAAAAACCAGAGCGCTGCCCCAGAACAGGGCTTGAGCAGCTGCACAGAAGCCTCAGCAGCACCAAGCAGAAGCCGAATGATGAAGCACACGCCTCCCCTTGCGGAGCGTCTCCTGCCCGCTGCCCAGGCGCCCTGGGCCCTGCTCTATATCTCCACGAGTTATTACACTGCACCCGCTTTAACACAGAGCTTAGAAAAAAAAAAAAAAACAAAAAAACAGACAAACAAACAAAAACAAACAAACAAACAAAAACTCCAAAAAACACACACCACCTAGAATTAAGCGCGCACGCTCCGCAAGCATGCGTTTATTTCTGGCATTTTACAGAGCTCGCTTATTTTAACTGAGAACCGGCCACACACACGGCACGGGACGGGCGGGATTTCTCCTCCGACAGCCGCGGGCACCCCAGGCCCTCGGGACGCCATCCCCGACCTCTCCGGGAGCGCCTCGCAGCCCTCAGGCAGGGCCCGCCATCGCACAGGCCTCCCGGTCCCCGAGAGGCCGGGCCGCGGCAG
>VWYH01011056.1:1382-60583 GCA_013399365.1 Pampusana beccarii
TTTATTTGTACTTCTAGGGCTTTGACTTAGAATAAATCCTGCTATTATTGCTTCATTTGAGCTGCTAAACAGTGACAAAGTCTTATTCTTTCTTAGTGTCTTCTGCCCTTGATACTCTGTACTGAAGCAGAGAAAAAAGTGCTATTGTACTTCACCAAACTTGTCATAAATGTCCGCTGTCACCGTTGTGTCAGTACTTAATAAATAAATTTTCATTTTGCCAGAAGAAAACAGTTCAGCAACAATCAATTATTTTGTGGCCAGTCTTCTCTGGCCTTGCCTGATCTCCTCCTGTAAGACTCTGCTACATCTTTTATGAGGTTAAACTCTAAGGTCTTGCAAGGTTCTGCCTCTTGAGGTCTCATAGGCAATCATTGTAATTATATTACTTTCTGTCCAACCTTCGCTCTATGAATGAATCACTCGTGAACTGAATGCTGTTATATAATCTCAACTTCAGCATTTAAGAAGATCAAGACTTTAATTTTCATTGCATGATATCCATTGTGGGAAAAAGGATGTGCTGGAAATGGAAGCATTAGAATTGGTGAATCATGGGGAAAAAAAAGAGTAGCATGCTTGTATTTAGGTGTTGTAAAATACAGAGAAAATAGTAGTGTAAATCTGTCACAGTGAAGAAAACAGAAACTATTTTGTGAAGAGGTAATCGACACATTACAGCCTCTTTGGTGAAATACAGACAGGTTTAGCATACGATTTAGTTCATATTGTGCTGGGTAGGCAGAACCCACATACTCCTGTAAGCCGGGAAGTAACTCTACAACAGAGTGAGACTTTTTCACCAAGAAATAGTAGCTATGTGGGGGCTCCACTGTCAAGTGCTAGCTCTCATCTTACCTCTTATCCAGACGCTTTAGTCTAGTTCTGTTGTTTCTTCTTCCTGATAAATATCCAGGATGAATCTATGCCAGATACTACAGTTAATTGCATTCACTCTTAACTAAACAGGATGGACTACAGCATAAAATCTAAATTATGCATGTCTATTTATTGACACCTTGCAATTTTTGCATGAAGGAATACAGATAGCTTCCAAATATTTGGCGCAATTTCAAACTAATGAGGTGTAGTGGAATGTGGGAGAGAGAGATGCTTTTGCGTTCTCCTCTTGCAAGCAAAGAAGTAACACATAAAATGCATACCTTTGTAATGAAGCATGTTTTGACAATAAAGAGATTTTTGGCCACTGAATAAAGTGACAAATAGTCTCAACTATTCAGGTTAGAATAAATGCCCAGACTTCCATACCTCCACACCTCGCTGCACGGTCATGCACTTGTTACCAGTCCCTTCCTACTCCCCCAGCTATTTTAATCCTCTGGTTACTGACTGTGGTACTGATTGCAAGTGTTCATAGGCTGGGATAGATCCACTGTGTAGTTTCTGAGAGATTCTTTACTGCATGCTGAGTGTGTCTGATGTCTCAGGTTTGTTAAGTATGCACAGATCAAAGGCAAACTTAACACTGAACTTACTTGCACATATGATTTGTCTGAGGAACACCTGCCTTTTCAGAAGTCTGATAGCTTATGCTGTTGGATGTCTGAAAAAAAATTGCAAGTATAACAAAAACACAAGGAAAGTTATATCCTTTTTTTTTTTTACTTGAGATAGAATATAGGATTATGATATCTTCTGTGGGATAGTTGATGATAATGCCTTGGACTGATGGACTTTGGGAAAGAGAGGAGGAAGAGGAAAACCAGAGAGAAAGAGCCCGTTCCAAATATGTTATCGAGGGAATGTGGTTTTGTTTCCTAAACTGAAAGAAGAATGGGAGCAGAGAGTGACAAGTACAGCTTTTGAATTAAGGCCATTTTAGCATACTCTTTATTTCAATAGCTGTATTTAAATACCTTTGTTTTGGGAGGAGATAACCCTAAATAAATCCCTTTGAAATCACTCTCTTGCCCTCCCTGTCAAATTCTTGTGGCAGTTGACTCACTGATGTGTGCTATTTCAGTGGCATTTAGGCTCTTATTTACAAAGATTAGATAAAAACCTGCTTAACTTCTCCCAAGACCAGTAAAAACGGATGATTAAAATACAGAAATGATAATGTTTGAGTCAATGTGCATGATAGAAAAGAGGCATTTGCGAAGTTCTTCAGATTAATCTTAAACTGATTATAGTGCATAAATTTAGAAGAGGAAATAACAGGAGCTGTTGTTAATACAGAATCACAGAACGGTTAGGATTGGAAGGGAACTCTGGAAATCACCTAGTCCAACCCACCTGCTAAAGCAGGTTCACCCAGAGCAGATTGCACAGGAAGGTGTCCAAGTGGGTCTTGAATGTCTCCAAAGGAGACTCCACAACCTCTCTGAGCAGCCTGTTCCAGTGCTCTGTCACCCTCAAGCTAAAGAAGTTTTGCCTCATATTCAGATGGAACCTCCTATGCTTCGGTCTGTGCCCATTGCCCCTCATCCTATCGTTGGGCACCACTGAAAGGAGCCTGGTCCCGTCATCTTGGCATTTACCCTTGAGATATTTATAAACAGTGATGAGATCCCCTCTCAGCCTTCTCTTCTCCAGGCTGAACAGTCTCAGCTCTCTCAGTCTCTCCTCGTAAGAGTGATGCTCTGGGCTCCTAATCATCTTTGTAGCTCTCTGCTTGATTCCTTCGAGTAATTCCTTGTCCTTAAACTAGGGAGCCCAGAACTGGATGCAATACTCCAGACCCTAAACTGTACTGGTGCCTGGGGTTATTTCTCCTCAGGTGCAGGACCCTACACTTGCACTTGTTGAACTTCATTAGGTTCTCCCCTGTTCAGTCCTCCAACCTGTCCAGGTCTTGCTGAATGGCAGCACAGCCTTCTGGTGTGTCTGCCCTTCCTCCCAGTTTGGTATCATCAGTAAACGTTCTGAGAGTGCACTCTGTCTCTTCATCCAGGCCACTTACAAACATGTTGACCAGTACTGGACCTAACACTGATCCCTGGGGAACCCCACTGACTACAGGTCTCCAACCAGACTTTGCACCATTGATCACAACCCTCTGAACTCTGCCATCCAGCTAGTTCATGATCCATCTCACTGTGCATTCATCCAGCCCACACTTCTTGAGCTTGCCTATGAGGATGTTGTGAGAGACGGTGTCAAAAGCTTTGCTGAAGTCAAGGTAGACAACATTCACTGTTCTTCCCTCATCCACCCAGCCAGTCATACCATCATAGAAGGCTAGCAGGTTGGTAAAACATGATTTCCACTTGGTGAACCCATGCTGCCTACTTCTGATAAGCCTGTTTTCCTCCACATGCTTGGACATGATGTCCAGAATGAGCTGTTCCATCACCTTTCCAGGTATGTGGGTGAGGCTGGCTGGCCTGTAGTTTCCTGGGTCACCCTTCTTGCCCTGGAGTGGAGTGACTGGAGTGACGTTGGCTTTCTTCCAGTCCTCGGGCATCTCTCCTGTTCTCCAAGACCTTTCAAAGATGATGGAGAGTGGCTTAGCAACATCTTCCACCTCTCTCAGCACTCATGGGTGCATCCCATTGGGGGCCATGGATTTGTGGATGTCCAGTTTGTATAAACAATCTCTAACCTGATCTTCCTCAATCAAGGGAAAGTCTTCCTTTTGCTACACTCTCTCTCCTATCTCTAGGGCCTGGGATACCTGAGGGCTGGTCTTAGCAGTAAAGATGAAAGTGAAGAAGGAGTTCAATAACTCTGCCTTTTCTGCGTCATCCATCACCAGGTCACCCTCCTCATTCAGCAGTGGACCCACGTTTTCCCTAACCTTCATTTACTGTTGATGCACTTGAAGAAGCCCTTCTTGCTGTCCTCAACATCCTTGGCCAGATTTGCTTCCAAATGGAGCTTCGCCCTCCTCACTGCATCCCTGCATACTCTTAACAGTCTCCTTGTATTCCTCCTAGGTGGTCTGTCCCTTTTTCCATGTAACATAAACATCCTTCTTCTACCTGAGTTTTGACTGGAGTTCCCTACTTATCCATGCTGGCCTCTTACTCCCTTTACTTTATTTCTTCCTCATAGGGATGCATCTGTCTTGGGCTTGGAGGAAATGATATTTGAATATTAGCTGGCTCTCTTGGACTCTCCTATCTTCTAGAGCTCTATCCCATGGGACTCTTCCAAGCAGGACCTTGAAGAGGCCGAAGTTCATGCTGCTGAAGTCCATGGTTTTAGTCCTACTTATTGTCCTGCTTCCTCTACGCAGGATCCTGAACTCCACCACCTCATGGTCATTGCAGACAAGGCTGCCTGCAACCATGACATCTCCAACCAGTTCTTCTTGGTTTGTTAGAACAAGGTTCTGCAACCTGGTGCTGCGGAAGTCCCGCTTGTAAGGCTTGCAAAAAGACCTGGGTTTTGAGTACCTTCTACTATTTAGAAACGGATCCTCTTTCTCCTGTAATTTGCCTTGTAATACTTGTTAGCAGAATCTGTTACATGCACAAGTCATAGTTAATGGTATATGGATATATTCCAGTTGCATCAACACACACACACACACACACACACAAACTGAATTCCAAAAATATCTTTTTTTCCCCTCAGCCAGAACTATAATATTTAAAAAAGAAAATGTGCTTAATATGAATAGTCTTGATACAAAGGGATTCAAGCAAAAGACTAGAAGCAGTTTAATGGAAGGTGAAGGTGAATATTGAGTACTGCCAGCGAGGATGGATTAATTAGTAAATAAACTATTAGCTTCTGGGGGATTAGAGCTGTTAGAGATGAGCTGAACAGATACTGCCTCCAATAATTATAAGGCTGCTGAGAATGGTGCAGGATTTATGATCTTAGATAGCATGGTTATGGTGAAGTGGATAAGGTATTTATTCAGGAAGGCAAATGCACAGCAGATTTGTTTCTTGCCCGTATGTTCTTCAGAACTCACTCTTCTCTCTTCACCTTTTAAGCAATCCTAGCCTGCCACCCTCACTAGAACACTTCTATTTTTAAAATTTTGTATCTAACAATATTAACCACTAAAGCTGTTAATAACATCTGTTGCCCATGAAACACTCTGAGTATTTTAGTGGAATCTGTTCTTTCGTGTTAAGATAGGAAAGTCCCTGTTTTAAAAGCCTTTAATTGATATCCACATAAATGATGTCAAGTCCTTTTTCAGTCTGACTCTGTGTTTTGCCTGCCTAACATTATGAACCTCTGTATTCGTGCTTGGTTTCCAAGTGTTGGAATTAACTGTGTTCATGTTACTGATAAACACAGAGTAGTAAATGGAAAAAGGAAGAAATTTCAGATGCACCAGCTTAAAATGGTATAAATAAATGAATGTATGCATGTTCAAGTAGTCTATAAGCATAAGGACACTGGGATTACATAACTATTCACTTCCATGGAATGTTAGCTGGCAATCTCCTAGTTACAAAAAAAGGCCAACACAGATAGATAATGGTTGTTTAATTAAACTATGCTGACTTTTACTGTGGTTATTGTACTGCCACTATTTTTGTAGAATGAAGTAGAGGGATGCTAGTATTGTCACTAATCTCTCCTTCAAGGAGAGTGTCTTATTCTTGCCTTAGCTCTTCAGCATCTGTGTGTCCTCTGATTTCGGTGCAAAACAGTATATTAGAGATTCCTGCTCTTACAGCTTCATAGGAATTTTTTTCATATCTATATGATACAAGAAATAGCATACTTGACAATGAACTGTTTAGTTATTCACAGTTTATTCTCCGTCTTCTACCAACAGGAGAAAAATGGTACTTATACGTACTTATGTTTAATAAAATCAGTTTAGCTTGGACAAGATTTTCTACTCTAATGGTTTTTTGGTGTGTTTTTCTTTATGAAAATATTGGTTTTAAGAACTGTAACAGAAGCTTGCACAGCCTTTATATAGCAATCTAATGAATTAAGAGCAAAACTGCTACTTTTTGTATACAGTAAAAAGATTCTTCGTGGATATTCTGCCCTTGCAGGCAACTGTCAGAACTAGAGTTTAAGTGATGTCTAGTTAAATGCCTTTCTTATGTTTTTTTTTTTTTTTAATAGTTAGAAATGGTCAGCACTGACACTCCAGTTGGAACACTTTGTTTTTGTTTAAGAACATATGGTGAGGTTTTTTATTAGGTTTTTCCAGTCTTGTGGGGAGGGGGGAAAGATTTTTTTTTTAATTTTTTAATATTTGAACTTATTTCTCTAGAGCCTTACTCATTTGCTCATATAAAATGGTACTTCAGAAACCTTTAATATGTTTTTTATAAGATTCAAAAAGCAAGTTTACTTTTGAACATCAGCTGCTAACTCACTTGCTTTGAAGTGCTATTAGTGATAGTTGAGCTGTATGTCATCGATACTGTGACCTTTCTATAGGCCTGGTTCTGGATCATTAAAGCTGTGAAAAGCTTTGCTGTCAACTCCAGTGAGCATCAGAAGATCCATGCTACATCATGCTTATAGTATTAATCTCCTTCGTGACAAAGCAGTATAAAATCAAAACATATTTGATTCATTTTTTATAAATCTTATAATTCTCAACCTCTTAGCTTGTTTCCACCTCCCACAATGTTTAAAGCCTTCATGACTTGTGCTGATCTGGATTTGTAAAGTAATTATTAAAAGCCTTTGATATTTATGAGAGATCTGAAACATTTTTACTAATTAATTATTGATTCCCCAAGTGATTCAATCCTACCAGTTTGTAATAAATATTTAAGATTTCCATGGAATAAAGAGAGTTGGTTTGTTGGTTGTGTGTTGGTTTTTTTTTTTTTTTTAATTTTGCCTCCATGGATTTGAAGTATGAAGCAAGAGGACTTTTAATAAGACTCAAAGTGTTTTCATCTACGAGGATTTTAATGTATACTATATACAGTTGTTTTAGTGTTAAGGGCTTGTCCTTGAAATTAGCAAAACAAATCAGTTGTTCTATCTCTGAAAATATGCATTAGACCAGGCTCCAACCCTGCAACAGTTTGCACGTGTCCATAATTTCACACACTCAAAATCCTAAACTGTAGGTGAATGGTCTCAGAGAGGCTTTTGAAGGCTGATGAGGATCTTTATGAAGTGTGTTTGGAGAACTAGAACTGCAGAAAGTGAATAAAAATAAACCAAACCTCCCAAGCTTGGTTGGTGGCCACCTGGAGCTGGTGGGAAACAGTAAGTACAACATCTAATCTCTGTTTCCTCTGTGGAACTTCAGTGCTGAAGTCAGACCGTTCTTCGGCAAAGGACATGATCCTGCTTGAAATCCAGAAAAAAAAATTCCTATCCTGAGAGTAAGTAGTCCCCTAACTTTTTTCAGCATTCTCTGAAAAGACAAATAAGAGCTAATCACTGAATTTTCAAAACATGAACGCTATAGAAAGAGAAGGTAATGATGGACAGTGTGGTGCTGCCTTCTTCTCATATTATTTCCTGACAGTTAAAATAATAGGACATGGAAAATATGGCTTTGGCATGTCATTGTGTTTTAAATAATTCAAAGTTAACTTAGCTGGAAAGAAAATAGGATACAACCAGGACACCAGTACACTCTGCTGAGAGCTCTCTTTCCACCCACTGTGGGATCTTTTATCAGTCACAGAGGGGCTCTGCATCTTGTTGGTGACTGCACAAAATAGATAGTTAATATTAATTACCTAGGAGGCTAAGCATTAATATGCTCACTATGCCAAATGGAGGGAGTGTCTGCCAGCCCAGCAGTTGCCCACCAAGTGTGGAGGTATTAGCCTCTGCTGCTTGTTGTTAAAGGCTAATCTTTCATGCTGTTGAGTTGCTGTCTTATTGTCTGCTTTCCTTGTTCTTTTTTCCCTTGAAGTTTTTTGCCCTTTTATGTTAGCATTTTTACTCTTAAATCACTGAGCTCCTTACTCATTGTTCCACCTCAACAATGTCTACACTTCTGAAAATGCCTTCGTATGAAATTTTGTCCAGCTCACTTCTAAGTCACTTCTAGAATTCAAAGGTTTGAGACTTGCAATTTGCAGGTTGCTCATTCTCACTTTCAAAACTTCTTGACGAAATCAAATACCCCCAACAAGGAAGTATTTTTTTGGGGACCACCTAAGTATTGCCTAGGCTGTTACCTTTGTGGGCTGAATCTTCTGGCATGCTCTTTCTGCTTTGGGAAAATAATATACAGGCATGTTTTAAATATAGCTAAACAAAATCCTCTTTACTTCAGAGAGTTAAGGCATTCTGCAGTGTACTTTTCTTTCATACCGCTGTCAAGCGCAATCCTGTATTGTCGTGGCAGCTGTTCACAAAGCTGTTCTGCGTCCTCTGCTTACAAGGTCCTTGCCAGCCTGGGCAAGACGCTACTGTTAGCATGGAGGCATTCTAATGTTATTACTGCTTCTCTTTAAAAATCAAATCTATCCTTTCCTTGAGAGAGGCTTGCATTCATGAAGCTAAGCTCAAAAAGTATGTCTAAGTAATGTACTCTTACCTTTTCAGTATGATAGGCTATCAAATTTTACACTGCTGGCTTGCATCAAACCCAAGGAATTGTTAATTCAAAGTCCTACACTGCCTGCAGTAGGATTCTATCTATAATTCAGCTCGCTAGGTCACTTTTGTTTGAGGTCTTTTACTATGCACAATGAAAACAGGATATACAGAGCTTAAGAGCTTTATATCCTTTCATGTCAGTATTTTTCCTCCTGAATACTTGAGCCACTCACTATCTCAACAGTTACACACTTTTTTTTTTTTACTTCTGTTATCTTGAGTGGCTTTAGCTTACTGACTTTTTTTCAGCTTAGCAGCAATGTTCTTAGCAGATCTGAGCCTTGACCACGTAGCTGTGCTGTATCAGCTAAACCTGGGTGTAGGGAGTTGCAGTATCAGTGTCCACGTAGGAGGAACTGTTTATGTGAGACACGGTAGGCAATCTGAGCAGTGTCTGATGTTGCAGAGACATGACTTCATTTCCAATGTTAACTCAATATTCTTATTTTAGATCTTTTAAGGTTATTGTTACCTGTTTCAGAAGATATTTCAAAGAGTCATGAGACAATTACTCGAAGAGTTGTGATCAACGGCTCAATATCCACATGGAGATCAGCGACGAGTGGTGTTCCTCAGAGGTCAGTATTCGGACCAGCGCTGTTTAACATCTATGTTGGTGACACGGACAGTGGGATTGAGTGCACTCTCACCAGGTTAGCTGATGACACCAAGCTGTGTGGTGTGGTGGACATGCTGGAGGGAAGGGATGACATCCAGAGAGACCTTGACGGGCTTGAGAGGTGAGACTGTGCGAACCGCATGAAGTTCAACAAAGCTGAGTGCAATGTCCTGCACATGGGTCAGGACAATTCCAAGCTTAAACACAGGCTGGGCAGAGAATGGATTGAGAGCAGCCTGAGGAGAAAAACATGGGGGTGTTGGTTGATGAGAAGCTCAACACAACCCAGCAATGTACGTTTGCAGCCCAGGAAGCCAACTGTATCCTGGGCTGCATCAGAAGAAGTGTGACCAGCAGGTTGAGGGAGGTGGTTGTCCCCCTCTACTCTACTCCTGTGAGACCCTACCTGGAGCATTGCATTCAGCTCTGAGGCCTCCAATGTAAGAAGGACATAGACTTGTTGAAACGAGTCCAGAAGAGGGCCACAAAGATGATCAGAGGGTTGGAGCACTTCTCCTATGAAGACAGGCTGAGAGAGTTGGGCTTGTTCAGCCTGGAGAAGAGAAGGCTGATGAGAGACCTTATAGCAGCTTTCCAGTACCTAAAGAGCAGCCACAAGACAGCTGGAGAGGGACTCGTTATGAGGGCATGTAGTGTTAAGACAAGGGGTAATGGCTTTAAACTGAAAGATAGTAGGTTTAAATTACACAAGAAAAAGAAATTCTTCACCATGAGAGTGGTGATGCATATGTTGCCCAGAGAAGCTGTGGTTGCCTCGTCATTGGAAGTGTTCAAGGCCAGGCTGGATGGGGCTTGGAGCAACCTGGTCGAGTGGAAGGTGTCCTTGCCCATGGCAGGGGGGTTGGAACTACATGATCTTTAAGGTCCTTTCCAACAGAAACAGTTCTATGACTCTATGATAAGATTGTTGAAACCCTTCTGAGTCAATAGACTTGTATCCTAAGGATGTAACCTGCATATGAATTCTTGGATACAGGTCTCCGGTATTCGACTGTATTGTGACAAACATTGCAGCACTGTGATCATTTATTCAATGATTCATGTTCCTCTTTAACAGTAACTTTCTAATTATTTACTGCTCTTTTGTGAGGTTACAATGTGATTTACATCTGTTTCTGGGACAATATTGAATGCAATTGCTGTATAATTATTTGTATGTACTCTCTTTTGATCCATACTTTCCATAAAGACACATCCATAATTGATGTCACAGGTCTGTTTTTATTTCCAGAGATAAAGAAAGTATTAATTCCCATAGCACATTTGGACCTGCAGGGAAATTGCAGTTCTTAGACCTAAATAAGCTATTCAGCATTCCCCTTTGGTATTTTTGTTTTTCAGAGCAATTACTTGAATATGTACCAAATGAACATATTTAGCACTAAAATTAACTACATTCAGATAACTCATCTGTTTAAAAAAACCCAGAGAAATGCATGCACATAGATCTTTGCAACTCTGAATGCAAGCAAAACCAAGGGAAATATAATCACTGAGTACAATATTGTAATAAAACATCAAAACACATAAAAACCTCAGTCACCAAGTTATTGGCTTTGTATGGACTCATAATTAATTCATCGTCTGCCTCAACTGTGGCTGGGGGAAAGGATATAAACAAGGAATGTGGGGTTTTGTTGTTTTCCCCTCTGTGACTTCCTTTCTGCCAGATTCCAAATGAAATGAAACCAAAGCTGGCACTACACAAAATTTAATTCAGACGAAACTTCAGACACTAAAGCCATTAAGCATACATTTTCTAAATAAAAAATGAGTTGTCTGCAAGCTGGCTTGACATGGTCTGCAAAGTCTAGTACATAAAAAACAGCCCAGTATATTGTAAAATGCTACTGAAATAAGTAAAAAGAAAACAAACCTCCTTTGCCCCCTTTCTTATCCTATGATTTCTGTGTGGATATAATACTTCAGCTAAAAGAGACTGTTATGAGCCTCAATGCAGAAGCAGAATGATTTTCTATATCATCAAGTCACTGCAAAACAATTTGAAAAAATTAGATGTGATCATTCACTGTTTAAAAATGTGTTTACACCATTTCAACTTTTCATGCAACAGATGTTTCTTCCCTGCAGATCTTAGTTGTAATCATACCTTCTTAGAGGTTAAGTCTCTTTACCATGACCTAGGCATCAAAACTACGGTACTGAGAAAGTAACAATGAGTTGTTTGGATGTTTTCCTATCTAGGCCCTAATAGTGCTTTCTAGCTGGATCATAGACCATGTTCAAAGCACATAATGGGCAACTTATAGAGCAAGGCAACTGTTGGTTGGTTTCAATTTGCTATACTTAAGCATGCACATCTACTGAAATTAACTCAACATCTCTAAATCAAAGCTCTTGAGAACTACTGGTATAACTATTGCTGTTATGACTCTTCTCATCTTGATGAAGCCAGCCAGTGAATGTCATCTGTTCTCAATCAGCTGTAGTTTTATGATTAGATCCCACAGTATATATGTGGGGCTAGTGATTAAAATAAACATCTAGCTACTATCATGTCGTAATCTGAACTCAACTGACTCACTACAGCTGTGCAAATTCCTAAAAATTTATTTAACTGATACTGTCATGAGATCCACTACAGTGGCTGACAATAGTTGCAATAAGGACCATGATTCTGTTAGATAATTTCCTCATCTATAAATAACCCACAAAGAACGTTAGGAAAATAAATGGCTAGTGAACAGACTTTCCCCTCTTAAAAAGCTTTCACTGGCACAGATGACGCAGTTATGATATCTCTTCTATCTCAAAAGAAGAAAACATGCCAGAAATCAATCAGCTTGAATGAAACAAAACATAATATTAAAATAAAAATGTCTTTACCTAAGAAAAAGACAAATCCAATATTTTATGTAGATCTTTAGGGAAGTGCTGTTATTATTATATAGAAGATGTTTGGATCGTGAGAAGATAAGGTACAGAATGATACCTTGAGTAGCCAAGAATACAAGATGTAGTGCACTATAATACCTATTTTTATTTTAGACTCCTTTTATTTTTGTATTGACCAATTAAAAAC
The DNA here is from genome assembly GCA_013399365.1 of Pampusana beccarii. Taxonomy (NCBI): domain Eukaryota; kingdom Metazoa; phylum Chordata; class Aves; order Columbiformes; family Columbidae; genus Pampusana; species Pampusana beccarii. The sequence goes on from VWYH01011056.1 coordinate 13,541, forward strand.
TTTTCAAAGACAGTCTGCTCAATATGGAAGTGGTGAAAAATCTTTAAATGGAACTTCAGTAAGGAAGAGTCTTTAAAAAGTGTTGATGTTCTTGCTGTTAAACCATTATAATTTTGTTCTTGTACATGTAAAGAGAGACTCTTTTGTCTGTATTTTATTATTTCATATGAAAAGTTCTATGTATTACACATAGCAGATATGGATTTTGCATGTCAGACCACAAATTAGAAAGTTATGAACCCTACTGTATCTTGTGCTCTTTTATTTATTTATTTATTTACTTACTTATTTATTTCTTTCTTTCTGAGGGAAGGCATTAAAAGTGTATTTAAGTAAATGGGCAAACGCAATATTATTAAAAGAAAGACTTTTTTTTTTTTTTTTTTTTTTTTTCTCCCCTCCTGGAAACCAGCACACTAGTTATTTTGTTACAAATGCCATGTGAGTTACTGAAAATAAATTTTTTTAAGAAACCTAGCATATGTCTGAAATATAAAGCAGAAACTAACTTTCTTATACCCATACTTTACTGCAAAAACAAGGACAAAAATCTTTGTGTTTGTTTGGTTTTATTTTATAACTGAGAAGGCTGCAACTTTAGGTATGAGACAGAATGATTAGGCTGCTGAATTTACTCACAGAGACATTGTTTAATCCTACTGGTATTGCTAATAGTAGCATTCTTAGATCACTGTCAGTGTCAGAGAAATTATCTTTTGTTTGCCAGCTAGTACTCTGATTTACATAAGATCTTCTGGAAATGTTTAATGAGGGAGAAAGGAAACAAGGAGTAGACTTAACCAGCTTCAGAACTGTTGGAGAGAGGCAGCAAATTTAAAGATGTAAGAAGATGGAGTTTACATACACATACTGAAAGATATACTCTGTGTAGACACAGAAGATCTTGGATATTGAAAAGGTTTATCAAAGTCAATGAGAATAGCCAAATGTTATAACTGCAAGCACTTATATAAATCTTTGCAGGATCCAGGCCTGTGTTAATAAGACTTGTCATAGTTCTGTTTCATGATGAAATGATATTTTTGAACAAAATAAAGCACATCACTGAGAATTTCTTTATTTCAAAATGAGCTGAAACAAAAAAACTGTGATCTAGGTATAGACTCATTTCTAAAATCTGCAAACTGATCGGTTTACTTTCCCTTTAAAATGTAATATTTACTGGAAAAAATTACCAGTTATTTTTCCTCACCTCCTGCCTCCCTCTTCACCTAAATTAGTGAAAAACTATCCTTAATAAGATACCTTTGTTTCCTAAGGCACTTTTAAGTTAAGGTTATGTGTTGTCCTTTTAATATTTATGAATAATATCATTCCATTTGAAATTCATACATTTCATGCAATGGCATAAATTCTAATACCGCATGCACGTATACAAGTTTAATCATACCACTTTGAGTAGTTCTTAGTACTACGGTTAGGAAAACATGTAGCAATGCAGTTAAATTTCAGCAAATTAAAGACCTAGGGGTTAACATTTTACCTTTACTTTCCTGTAGTAGATTGTTTCCCAACTTGCACCTTTTCAGTGGGGCAAGAAATTTTAATGGCAGATTTAGTCAAGAGAAATCCTCACATTGATTTTATAAAAGGTGTCATGGGAACATGCCAGGTACTTTCAAATTGAGGCAACTCTCATACTTTTGTAACTATGCCTCTGGGTGTCTAAGTTTTCGACAGAAACAGATTATAAGCAATTAATTAGAAGCTTGTTCTTCCTCTGTCAGAAACATGCATACCCTTTTGTGACTGACTGCAGACTTTTCTAGCTATGAATATGTGCTTTGTCCAACCTGATATTTCTAATCCTCTTTTGGAAAAACATGTCTGTATCGGTTTCATAATATTTCATTCACCTGCATTTACAGCAAACTTACTTGTGATAGCATCTTTCTTTTGTTAGGGGTTTTCATTTTCGGCTCTCAGGCTGCACTGTTGACAGTAGCTTTCTGTGATTCTACCCATCCTCCCACAATGTGCTTAAGTCAAATGGGTCTTAGCTCACGTTGCCTGCTTCTTCCCTGAAGCAGTGCTTTTTAGTCTTCACACGTTTGCTTTCTGCATCTTAGATCCTCGCCTTTTCTGTGCATGCACAGTGCAAGAAGGAAAAGGTGCTATAGGAGAAGACAATGTGGTACATAGGCACATAGATTTATAGGCTGGTGGATTTGGGATATTTGCTGAAGAGAAAAGGTCTGTGTTGGTGGGAGAAGGGAAGCAAAAGAAGGACTGAAGGATGGTTCTTAGTTGACATGAACCCTGAGGGAGCCCTTGACACTTATTTTAAGATCACCTAGACAACTCCTGCAGAGTGAACCATGTTAGTCTGAAAGACATTACAAAACAAGGCAGGCTGTTTGTGGGCAATGCTTAACTCAGACCAGAAAACAAATTATGGACACCAAAATGTCAGCTCTTCTTCTGGCTTGCTTGTATCTCCGTTATGTTAACTGTTAAATGATAATTAATTTAAATGGCGAAACTGTGATCATTTTTTGGCAGATGTTTAGGTAAGATGGGTGACAGCCGGAACTAGGCTCCCCTGTCTCTGAGTTAATGAACCTTCTAAGGGGTAATAGAAAGCTTATGCAGGTGATGATAAAAAGCAGTACCTGAGTGATGATGAGAACATAGGTAACAGGGCAGCCTGCACAGCAGCTTTGCTCAGGAAGGGCAGAAGGAAGAACTCCTTGGTTTGGAGGACAGGGAAGGTCAGGGAGTGTTGAGCTCCTGGGAGGAGAGAACATTTCTTTGGCAGCAGTCCTGCACTTCGGGAGAGCAGCTGGCAAGTTTGTTACAGGCAAATAGCTGAGGTGTGATGTGTGCTTGCCTCTCAGGGCTACGCAAAAAGGGTGTGAACATGCTTAGAAAGACCCTTATAAAGGGATGAGACCTTACCATGTCCAGGTGAGGATAAAGGGCAGTAGCTTAACGCTCGGTGGCAACCAAAAAGGCTATTTGCACTGGGAGTATGTATTGGTGAAGGTGCAGAGCACCTCAGATCAGCTTATTCCTGTCTTGATACGCTTAGATAATTCTTACGTATTGGTAGCTAGTCTGCAGCTGGATAAGAGAAGAGCAATTCTAGGCATTGCTTCAAAAGATAAAGTAAATTAATATAAACTACAAAAGCCCAATATTTTTTTAGCTCAATCTGCAGGTAAAAGTCCCACTGCTGAATGAAGGCTGCTAGATTTATTGCACAAAGCACAATAGATTCTGTGTTGGGCAGCCAAATACTATGTCAGTTGCAAGGGCTTCAAGTATGATGTTGTAAAACTGAGAGACTGGACAAAAGCTGGCAGCTGAGCTTTAATTTTAGTTCCTTTAAAGTAAGGCATCTAAGGAATGCATACAGGTCGACACAGTATTAAATTCTAATTTTGTGTTTACCATTCAGGAAAGCGATCTTAGAGTCATTTTTGACAGTCCTCTAAAATCATTGCCTTAACATGCAGCAGCAACCAAAATAGTCAACAAGATGTTGGACATCATCAGGAAGGACATGAAGACCAAGACAGAATTAAAGTGCTGTACGGAAAGGAGTTAGAAAAAGGCAACTTGAAACATCAGTGAAGTAGAACAGCTGTCTAATGAGGAATGACTGGGATGTCTCGGCTTAGAGAAGGCTGAAGAGAAAGTTGAGTTTGGAGATGTTATTCGCTAAGTACCATAATAAAAGAATTAGAGGGCACTTGAAACTAGGAAAAGTTGTTTTGAACAGGTAGAAGAAAGTAATCCTTTATACATTAGGCAGTGAATCTCTGAATGTTGCTACCACAGGAGACTGTAGAAGAGGATATTATCAGGTTCAAAAAAGAATTAAGAAGATTCATAGGAAAGAGTTCTGCTAATGTAAAATAAGAGAATGGGCAAGGATGCACCCTTTAGCACCACAAATATTGTAGCTGCAGATGCTGGGAAAGTAGAGGAGAAGAACACATAAGAAAATGTTCAGGCTTGTCTCTCACAAAGTCATGTCTCCTGTTGCCACTGCCTGAGATGCAGTACTGTGCTAGGTGAACAAGCTGCCTGTCCCTGCGTGGTACTTCTTATGTTCTGATATGGGTGTCGTAAGCTGAAGTTTCTGGATGACAATGAATACAGACAAATATAGATTAGAGAAAAGTTCTGATATCTGTTAGAGGCCCTTTTAGGGCATGACCTGATCCACGGTGAATAAATCCACCACCACCTGATCCATTGCGGATGAATGTACCAGAATAGCTCCTCAGTGCTAAAAACAAGCCTTAATAGGACTCATTCTTGCTCTGTGGTCTTCGTAAATCATGGTATCCTAGTTTTGGGTGATGAAAGTGATCTTTGTCTTGTATGCTTTCTATACTGCAATGTTAAGACCATAGCATGCATACAATACAGACGATATATAGGAGATATGTCACTGAAGTAGAGAAAAGATATCTATCTAGGTATGGGCAAGGAAAGACAAAAAGGTGATAATGACAAAAAATTCTTTAGCAATACTGGAAAGAAGTCCTGCGGATACATTTGAAATTGCTGTAGTATATAGTTAAATTTTCTAAGTTTGTTCATCTGTTTTATACTTTTCATTTCCTGTGATTTCCCACACTTGTGCATCATAGTAGATATAAATGATCCTTCCTTTTGCTGTTGCCAATGTGAAAGGATATCACCTCTGATGCAAATAATCTGGGAAGGATTTAATTCCAACACTTAAAATGTACAGACAGTATTTTTCAGGTCACTTTAACAATAGTACTATCTTTTCAGTACTACAATAGTGGTACAATAAAAAGAGTTTAATTGCTACAGATAAGGCAATGCAATGTCTTTATACGTGTAAACTAGAGTAAAATATTCACACAAATATTTGTATTTTGTACATTTATGGCTGTCTCTCTCTTGCTGAGCGTATCATAGTTGTTTCATCCATGCATGGAAATTGTTGCCTTACAGCTGTATAAGCAGTAAAAATCAGGTTGACTAATTGACTAATCTCTTTCTGTGTTTCTTTATGTTGATAGGTTTACACAATTATGCTATCCTAATGTGTCCTGGACAAGACTGACTTTGTGATTTTAAGCCGTCTTGAGCACATCTACTTTTTCTGGAAAGGTCCTAGATAAAGCTACAAGACCACAACAGAGATTCAGAAGACAGTTCACTACTTACTGTTTTGTAGATACTCCATAATGCTTCATTATAAGGAGAGAGTTTTGATAGAATAATTTAGACAAAAAGAACCAATGATTTCTATACATAGATAAATGCTGCTAGTGCTCTGATAAAAAAGGTTTCTTCAATATAGCAGGCTTAAAAGAGACATGTGAACACGTGCAGTTTTATGGAGAGGCAAACTTACATTGCAACAACACAGTTGCACAAAATTTCTGCATCCTGACCCAGAGGTGAACAAATGATTCCTATCTGCTCTCTTTAATGAGTTCAGTGAACTTTCTATGTAGCTGATGTCGAGATCCAGCTGATAAGAGTCAGTCAAAATGATGTTGGTGACTGAGCTACATGAGGTAATTGAGTGTAGTAGGATTAATGTTCCTTCTGAGGAGCAGGTTGAGTGGCCAGAGCTCTGTGGCTGCTGAGAGGTGGTTACTGAGCCTTGAGAAGCCTCTGACTTTCGGAGGTGAACTCCTGGAAGCATTAGTACGGGATCAAGTGGTAGGTACGCGTTTGTATTTAGACTGTAAGTTTAGCCTGTCCTTTCTTTTTCTAAGCATGATAAATCTGCGCTGCATTCCCACAGGAAAATCTGCCTTTTTTTTCTTTTTTTTTTTTTTTTTTTTTCCCCCCCCCAGTGTTTGTTTCTTCTATTCCCAGGAGAGAAGCTGCAGTGTGTATTACCAGCCTTGAAGACTCTGTTCACGATCTGCACATCCCAGTGGAGCTGAAGTGGACATATTACTCGCTTCTGGATATATCTAGGTAAAACAAACACACAAAACCAAAAAAAAGCTAGTTAAGATGGCATTCATTAACTAGTGCTGTAAAAATATGGTTAGAACATGAGGCTTCTGAGTAGTTGTAGAGCTGTTGGTAAAATGTTAATAATTGACGTTTCAGTGTCTTTGGCACACAGAATGTGCCACTAAATAATCTTCAGGTCAAAACTTAGTGCCAAGGACTCTGTGAGGAGCAAGTAAAACATCCTTATATGGTACCTCTCTGGGGAACATCGGGGTTTTGCTCTGTAGAACGAAGGCTTAGCCAGACTGCTTGCCTGAAGAAACCCTGGATGTTTTTCTTCACAGGTGCCCTTGGCAGAAACAAGGAAAGGAAAAACAATTTAGCAGAAGAATCTGGGCAACAGATCAGGGAGAAAGCCTTAAGGAAGGCAACTTAGGAGGCTTATTGGAAAGCTGCAGATAGAGTTTGAACAGAAGAAACAGAACATAGAAACCTACAGAGTGGCATTCTGTGTTCATATAAAATGCTTAATTTTAAAAATAAGGAAACAGCTTAAAAACCCCTAGATTTTTTAATAACTTCTGTGGAAATCTATTGCTGGGCTGCCAGGAAAAAAATATCTCGTGCTAATGTGAGTAAGATTAAAGTAAAAAAAAATGCTACCTCAAATACCGGCAGAGATCCTCTGTATTGTCTAGGATAGTCAAAATGGCCTCTTGTATAGACAGTAATAGTATATTTTTTTCATCACAGGGAACACCAAAAGCAGCTTATGCTGAAAATCCATTTTTTTTGTTGTTGTGGCCAAGGTGTTCAGGAAACTTTAGCAAATGAAAAACTTTTATCTTCTTGACCTTTGTAACTATTTCACATATTTGGCTGCACAGCTTGGGGTGAAGGATAGGAAACTCTTTTCCAGATGGTCTCCTCCTCACTGTATCTGAGCACAGCTTTGACATAATTGACAATTTGTCCCTGCATGGCTCCTCTCTGATGCAGGCAAGGAAAAAGAGATGGTGGTGTGACTGATCAACAACCCCTGCACTGTGGAAGAGTGCTCAGAGGAGGTGGGCACAGGCTCATGAAGCTCAGGGAAAAAAGCAAGGAGTGACCACAGCTACTGCAAAGAAAGATGGATTTGGGTCGATAAAAAGGGACTGAAGGGTGGACGTAGTTTTAGATCAGATAGCTGGCTGTATCTGTTGAGTGGATCAATGGGTTGTGCAATTGTGTTTTTTTTTTTTTTTTCTTCTTCTCAAGTTAATCAAGAATAGAATGTTTTCCTGAGCTCACCAAACCACCACGGATGAAGTATGTAAGTTGATCAATAGAGTGTAAAAACTGAACAGCCAACAGAAAGAACTTTGGCGATAGCAATGGCTTTGTGCTGGATTCAACTAAATATTCCTTCCTGGTGACTGAGGATACGCAGTGCTATGATAGTGAACATGTAAGGCCAATAATAGAAATCATATTTGTATTGTCACCCAACTGTGTGTTGAATTGCCGTGTTCTGCTTGTATTGTGATTTCGCTACCTTGTCATATCCCTCTGCTAAACCAAAATCCAGTGTAACATGAAGTATCTTCGAATAAGAAAGGTTGATATTAAATATTAAACCTTCCTCGCATAGAATGCCTAAAAGAAGCTTCTCAGAGAGCAATGGGTTCTGACAGGGCATACAGGATAACAAAAGGTTTTATTTTCAAAGTCTATTTTTCAGCTCCTGTAGACACATGTCAGTCTGGAGAGGGGAGAGAAGAGTGAGGAGTCAGTGGAATTACCACTGTGTTGTGTTCAGTTATTATTTCTTGATGTTGCTTTGTGTTGAAATTCATCTTACACAGATTGTTATGCAAGTAAGAAAATAGTTCTCCGAAAGTAAAATACAGGTATCTGATAATTAATAGTCAGCTACTTTATAAATAAACATGTTTAGTTTGCCACTAGGTGCCCCCACAACCATAGGAATGTTAATTTTAAAAGACATACAGTAAAATGTTTTGAAGAAAGTGTAGGCAGTATTTTTTATGCTGCAGCCTATAACAAAGATCCAATAATGCTATAAAATTATTGGATTTTATGAGTTATGTAACGTTAAAATGCTTTCTAGATGCTGTTAAACTGTTGGGTTTTTTTAAAAAAAATTAATCTTTTTTTAATTTTTTTCCCTGCATCTTGAATTTTTTTTTTTCTTTATTTTCAATTAAAACTGAGTATTGTGTATAAATGGTTGTGCAACTAGGTTGATATGTCAGTCATAGTTCTTTATGGGATCAACTACTAAAAAGAATCATACTTCCAAAACAGAAACTTCCATCCAAATACTGCTTCAAGGTCATATATGTAATATTTTGGCTAGCACAGGATAGCTGAAAACAGGAGATATAGAAAATTTTGGCTTCTATGCAACCAGCTGTAGTTGTGACAGCTCAGAAGGGTTCAAGTCACTACTGACTGTATGTCTTGAGGTCCAAATAAAATGACATATCGACTCATTATAAACACTTGTAACCTGTTATATTTTGCTGTGTGATGGACTATGTTAAAGTGTAGCAGAAAAAAAGGTTTTAGAGAGGTGAAAAATAATTTGGGTTTGTCACTGTGTTTACACTATGACATGCTTCTTATTAACTGGACATGAGCAGTCAACGCTACATTGATGCTTTTACCAGACTGCTCATGTGTTAGCTAGGGGTCTGCTCTTTCTGTCAGTTCTAAACCTTAAGTTTGATAGTGACACTAAGAACAATAAACTCTTGAAAAGAGCCCTATGCGAAATCTCTAAAGCTGTGGTAAGCGCTGAACACTTAGAGTATTTGGGACTAGTCTTTATTATTTGTCTTGCATCTTGCTATTTATAATTAATTTTATCAATATTTTTTCCTTAACATAGCAGAGAATAATAAGGATTTACAGAACCATAAGATGAGAAGTTTGGAGGGAAGAAATGAACACATCTGATTCGGTGCAAGCATCACTTTAAGTCTTCAGCTGAGAGGGCTGGAAGCCGCAGACACTGCAAAATAAGCATCTCTACTTCCAGAGACAGAGAATAGACTGTTAATCCATGTAGTCCATCAATCAAGAGCACAGTTCAAGAAAACAGCTACTTAACTATTCTTCGTGTTTGAAAATGAGAATGGTTAAGATGGTGGTTGCACTTTGGATTGTATGCCTTAGCTTTTCACTCCACGGTGGATTTAAAAAAAAACAGACATTTTTTCACTTGGTGCTCTATACAAGCAGTGTATATCAACTAAGGAGTTAGCTTGACAACAGGACACCTGGAATAAGACCCCTTTAATACTTTCTTATATGATTTGTATATCTCTCTCTAGAGTGAAATGGTTCCTGACCCTTTTGCAATGGTACTTGATCTTTCATTCTCTTTGTTTCCAATCTTGCTAAGCAGCTGCATCCTTCTCTCCTCATCTTGAGATCCTGCTGTAGTCATTTCTCTCTGTTTGACCCCTCTGAGGTGAGCTGAGCTGTTCCTGTCTTCTCCCTCCAGCTGCCTGTTTTGTTACTGTCTTCTAGGAATGGAAAATGACCACAGGCTGGGAGGTGCAGAATGTAACCTGGCTGGGCTGTATGGAATAGGCAGAGTGGACCTGGGCACGGTTTATGCCTTTGTGGCTTCTAGGGATGTGTGTGTGTGCGCCAGGTGTCTGTCCCTAAGTAGCAAGGGAAATAGTGAGTGGAGCTACCAGAATTGAGTTGCAACTCCTTACTAATGTAGGCAGACTTTTGTTGAAACCTCTCACTTCAGTTTGCTGTTCAACTCCTTTCTCCTTTGTAATGCCTTTTTTTTTTTAAAGTGGAAAATTAAAAATATTTAACCTATTTCCAAGGAAATTGGATGCTCTTTTCCCACCTCAAGAAACATTCCGGTAGACCTTACCTTGACTAGCCAGTGTTGCATCTCCTTCTGCAAGCACCAGAAAATTGGAAAGAATAATTAAGAAATAAACTTTAAAATAATAGTTATTTAGTTTTAAAGTTGTTTTTACAGAGTATAAATGTATGTTTTGGGAACTAAAAGCGAAAACTAATATATTTTCCCAAAATGTGCTTGCGCATTCTTTAAAGATGTTATTTTCAATTCAGGAGGGAAAAAAAATAAAAGCTTATTTTGTGATGCCTGTGACAGTCCGAGAGCTTAGAGATTACCTTCCAGAAAATTTTTTATCTTTCAGGAGATTCAGCAATGCAGAATATCTTAATATATGAATTTAATGACTTCTATCCTCTAACTCATAAAGTAGAAAAGAAGTGAAAATATCAGTGGAGGAAATGCAAAGTGTGCCTTGTCATGTGTGTATGTAACCTTCATACGTGTGGGGTGAAGAGGTAGAAGGTATGTCTCGTTGACTTTGTATTTCCTTTCTAATGGCATGGAAATTCTACAACTGAAATATTTAACAGCTGGGTAGTTAGTTCACAGAATAATAATGAGCACTATAAATAATTACCTAAGTTTCAAAAATTTATGCAAATTAGCTGATATTAGCAGATCTTAGAAGAAAAAAACAGCTGAATAAATGGAACAGACAGATGATCATCTGCAGTGTCATTACAGTTTGAATTTTATCTGTAATATTTCTTGTAATGCAACTCTAGTTTGTGGTTGTCTTCTGTGACTCATTTTCTTGCTGTGAGGGTTATGGAAGATTTTGTGATGAGAAGATTGATAGGACAGGTCATCTCTATGAAATTTTTCATTCATATCCTAAAATCACATCTGTTATGTATTTATAAAGAATTAATGAACTAAGTGTTACCGTTTCAATTTTTCATGCTGCTTAGAAATGGACTGAGTGCGTTCAGACATGGCTTGAAATATTTAATCCAGCTGCAGTGTAACTACAGCCTAATGTGGTGAAATCTCTAGAATAGATTTTTATTTGTATCTCAAGGGCAGAGATTGCTTGTTTACTTTCTGTGATGTCTAAAATTACTCCCTTTGGACTGACTGGCTGGTGAGAGGCTTTGTAGGGCAGGAACACCAAATTCCAAGCTATTGCTTGTGCTTTATTTCCCACCTCTCCCACATCTATCTTTGTACAAAGAATAGCGTTGACTCCTGCATCTGTACTCATATCTCTTTTCTACCATGCAAATGTTTAAATTGGAAATCACTAAAAGCATGGAACCTACTTTTAAAAATGTTTGTACTGGAAACATGATAAAGGAATCTGATCTTTAAGGCTGTGCTGCAATGACAATTTCTAGATAAATAGCATATATCTGTGGCTAGTAGAGAGGGAAGTAAAAATGAGATAAGCATGAAAGCAAATAACAGGTGAACTGCTCTTTTACTTGCTATTGCATTTCTTGTAAAATGTACTGTATTTTACCCAAAAGGCTTATTGGCCACTTCAGCTGGGGTACTAAAATTGAACAAGAATGTCTCAATGTGTGTCAGGCTGGCATCTGACAATATCCGTGTATGTCATGATATTTTGTACTCTGGAAATGTCAGCATATATTAAGCAGAATGAAATCATTGCACTAGCAATGAAACCAAAATATTTATATACATAAAATCCATTCAGTTTCCCTAAATTACACAGACAATGGCAAAATAGAAAAACTTAAAGTCGTCATCCTGCAAGAGCCCTTTCTGGGTGAAAGAGTCCCCACCCGAAGAGTTTCCATAGTGTTTCAGGCCTTAGTTCAATAACTTATCTTCTTGACTATACTAAAATACTGAATATTTTAGAACTGAAAGCCTTTCCTTTATTCCCTTTGCTCATTTCCTTTCAGTTTTTGTAGGCTTTGTTCTTTGAGATGCTACTGACTTGCATGTTACGACTTCTAAAGAAAGCTGCGTCCTACCTTGGGAACACAAGTGAGCTAGGTTTCCACCTAATGCTAAAGTAATAGAAGTTACCATTTACTAACTATTCCTTGTTGTTTTGATTTCCTTAAAGCATCATGGGGAAATCATGAATACAATTTATTGTGTAATGGGTCTGACCGACGCCCTTAATCAGTAGCGGAAACAAATGGAATAAAAAGGAGTCACAGTCCATCAGATCATATTGTACTAAATATCACTAGAGACTATATATGTTGAGAGCCTGGCTGCAACCTCTTGTGAGCTGTTCTTCATTCTTTGCCCAACATCCTGTAATTTAGACTTGAAGAGCTAAATTAAATACACTTCCAGAAGGTCTGCTGGTTGCACAAAACAGCAACATCAGTACAAAGGGAATTTTCTCAGACTTTCAGTGGACTGTGATAACTGCAGAATTCTGCATTTTCAAGAACAGGAAAGGAAGGGAGGAGAAGGGGATGACTGTTTTTTTTTTGCAGCTCTTTCAGCTGACTCAGAACCTGCAGCTGAGAGGAACCCAGGGGAGCAGTGCTCATCCAGCCCTTTCAACACATCTTCTCCGGCTACCATGGGACCTTGTCAATGGGCACTTCTCACTCTGCCTTGTAGCCAACTCACATTCCTCCATATAGTGAGCACCTGCAGATCTGAGTAGTTACTCTGAGACTGTTCTTCCAACAGGGAAAATTATGTAAAAATTTCATAAGCAGTGCAGAATCAATCCAATGGTGAAATAAATGTTTAGTGTCCTTACAAGGGCATAATATCTGCCCTGTGAGAGGAGAAGAAGATATAATTGCTTTCTGTTTCTCTGCTTGATTATTTCCATTCTTATTTCAATTTAGAGTTTGCACTATTAGGATTTCTTATTATTACCTGTGGCTGATTTCTGGGTATTCCTGCCAGCCTGATTTGAATTCTATGAGGGGAATTTTTAATTGGATCATGCATTAAGTGATAAGATAAACCAATAACTCTGGTTTCTGTGCAGCTGGAACTTGAAGGGAAAAGAAATCTAGCTTTGACATCTGAACAGAAAAATGTCAGTCTTAAAAGTGGCTGATATCTTTAAATATTTGCCTGACCTAAGGATGTATTGCTGTCCATAAGAGACAGCAAATGATAAAACCTAAACATACTGCATATCACAGCTCATTTTTTTCTCCTCAGTGTACATGACAGGCACATTGCTTAGGGTCCCTCTTCTTTCTCTTGTGCCTAACCCTAACCCAGATGGCATACATGCTCTTTTACATCATGTAGGCTCTTGAGGAAAGACTGGATTTGACTTTGGAAACAAGTCGTCCTGTTGTTTGCCCACCTCAATAACATAATTTGCTGGCAAATCCTTATCCCAGATGTAATATTTAAGTTGGAAGTACTAGGCACTCTCTGTGTGGGTTTCTGCTTCAACAACACCTACGCTCTGACTGGAGCTTCTCAGGTTTTATGGCTTCTAAAATCCAGTTTTGTGGAGAAAAATATGGTGGAAGTGCTGATTTGCCTCTTTCACTCCTAATATGATTCCTGCAGTTTCTGCTTCTCTTTTGCTGGATGAGAACATACTAGTCTATGCTTCATCTTGAAAATGAAGTTCACTCTTCCAAGTAAACTTTTTGTTTTTCAAATTATCTGTTGTTAGATCTTTATCTGTCTAATGAATCCTGTGTGGAAATTCCAGTTGACTAGACAAGTGTTCAAAAAGTTTTCTTTTTGTTGAACTCAGCTGTTGATGACTTTGCCAGTTGACGTTATCTGTAGGCCAACAATGGTTGATGGCATTGTTTGCTCCTTGTTCCCAAGAGCGATTAAGTTCCAAAATCTTACAAGTCAGTGCCAGAATCAAGCTGTCTACTTAAAGATGAAAACATGCATCTGCTCTGTATCAGAGGTACAGAGCAAGATAAACGCTTGCATAGGTATGCTGAGCTATACATGAGGTATTAAAATTGCGTTCACTTATCATAGCTTTGATTATTTTTTGTAATTACTCACTCTAATTTCTTAACATCTTTTATTACTATATTATGGTTTGCTGTGCTCTTTCATCTTACCATTTTACTTCATTTTTTAAGTAAATCTGTTGCAATATAACAAGATTTGCTATATATCAATCAGTTAATTTGGCAACTTTTTAATTGCTTATAGGGCAGTCATAGACACATTGCTAATAGATGCATCCAGATGGACTTTTAAGGAAGCTACAGAGGAGATGTGGAAAGGAAATACAGAAAAAAAACTTAGACTGTGACTCTCATGGTGCATCATCACTGTACAAAACTGCTTGACAAAAGGGACGTTTATTAAGGAGCTGCCACTTCTCATTTCATTAGATAGTTTTATAAAAATTCTTGACAGTGCCCTTCAGACAATTAGAATTTGTCTTTATTTTCTGGGGGAAATTTCAAGTTTGATTAATTTATTTAACACTTATTTCTCCCAGTGCTTAATGTTCATTTAGGTTAATCTTTTGTGAACTGGAAATTTTCTTACTGTTTTTATTGCAGTCATTTCAGGTTTAGTTTTTTTTTTTGAGTGAAGAGAGTTTGGTGCTTCATGTCTAACATGATTCTGTGGTTTAGTTATGTTTTTTAATACCTTGTAGCTCAACAGGACTCCAAAGGACTACTCTGAGTAAGCACATAAAAAATCCTGAGATGAGGTAATGTAATTACATTTTTTATAATGTATAGAGAAATAATTGTATAAATGCAGCTGTAATAATATGTAGAGGAGTTTTTCTTTTCTGTCAAATTCCTCAGCTTTTCTTTAACAAATTGTGATTTTGTATTCTGCTATTAAGCCCCAGAGGGATCTAAATTTTGCTTGTTCTTTTGTTTGCCTCATCAGATGTTTATAAAATGTTTGGGAACCTTTATTTTTGGAGCTGGTGGATGTCTGGCCCCCTTCTGGAAGTAGCTTTGTCATCTGTGGTGCATTTGACTTTCAGCATCAGCGTTTTATCAGAGAAGCAGATCTAGTTCCTCTTTGATGTGTGAAGAGTGTTTTTTCCCTTATGGTTTTATCTGAATTTAGAGGCAAGCAGGCAAAGGAGAAGCAAGACACAGTGACCATAGGTTTGTAATCCTCTGTAGCAACTTTTCTTTTAACCTTCCCCTTTGCTTTTCATTTGCAGTAGCTGATAAAGGGAATAATCTGGAAAACTTGTTTTTACTTACTAGGAGAACTAATTATTCCTTCCATGTCTTCTGTTGGATACCTGTAGTGATTGTGAAAGGATGAGCAGATCCATCCTACAGCTGATGAAACAGCAAGTCCCACTGAAGCTGGAGCTGATTGAATCCTTACAGATAGTTTGGGAGTTCACAGTGGGGATGGATTGTTCTTGTTTTGTTTTGTTTTGTTTTGTTGTGGATCAATGTAAGTGATTGATGCTTTACGGGCATTTGAAAGTAGAATAGAATATTTCCAGTCTAAGTACAAGCTTTCTGGGAACTGTCACTTCTGTAGAAGCTAGAGAAGCTAACACAAGATGTGGGAGAAGGGTACACAATAAGTAAAAGTAATGTTTGTTTAGAAAGGTAGGAAAAATAATCCCAAACAAGGCTCCACATTCTGAAAGTGAGGAAATTAGGCTTAATGAAGGTCTAGGTCTCTGGGTTGTTTGAAAACACCTGTGAAAATTTTAGTGTTGTTTTTTTTTTTTTAAACATAACTAGTTACAGCAGTTAAACATTTCAAGGGAGAGTTAATGTTAGATCTACGACATCTTGAAAGGTCCAGGAGAGGGGCTTGTAAATCAGCTTGGCTGCGGAGCCAGTTGGACTGGGCATAGGAGTCTTAGAGTCACCTTAAGAGAAAGACTTGAAGGAATGTGGGAGCAGATTGGAGGGTGTATTTGTAATTTCAGAGGAATCACTTTATATTTTCTGCTTTTGGACTTCAACTGAAAAATAGCTGAAGATATTTTTAAACCCTTTGACAATTACATGAAGTTCTTAACTGTCCAGTTCTGTCTTCAGTGAGCAGGAAGGCTAACATCTTGAGAGAGATTCTGAAATGATCTCAGATCACAAGGATAAGTCATGTTATCAATGTTTTGACTCTTCCTTGGCATTCTGCTTGACTTGTCTGAAAATTATTGATATTTAATAATAGCTAACGGAGAAAAGATGAACAGTATGATACAAAGTACACACAACTATCTTTCTGTTTATATACCAATTCACACACAGAGTAATAGAGCACTGAAGAAGAACAGAAAATTAATGTGACTCCATAGAAAACTATGGGATGTGACTGTTTTTTAGACATGCTTTCTGAAGAAATTATTGTTCCATCCAGTAGCAAGGCTTTAGTTTGGTTTCCTATAGACTATTTTTATTATTATTTAGAAAAAGCCTAATTACAGTTTTTTACTCATAGTTACAGCTCTAATTATTCTGTTGACATTTTATAGGACAATTCAAAATTCCGACTGTTCTCAGGGCTTACTAACACAGGTCATATAGTAAATAATTTTACTCTTTTTTTTTTTTTTTTCCCCCAGCTAAAAAGTCTTGTGAATTCTATGTACTGAACAAAACAACATACTTATGGTCTGTGTGTGCACATGGATTGCACATTTTCATACAACCGTTTTAAAAAGCTGCTCCACAATATTTCATAATACAGAGACAATTTTGTTTATAAATATCAGTTTGTTAAAGAGCTCTGTTCTGTGAAGGCTTTCCAAAGAAACATGGCAAGTCTGAGGATGGTGTAGTTCAGATGGTCTTTACTTAAATACTGGGTGCATGCCATTGTCTTTGGACAAAACCTGACTATACATCTTCAGAAATGAGTTCTGGTTTCCAGCACCCCCTGCAGGGCCCAGTTGAGTCCCTCAGATAAGACAGTCAGTGGTGCCTGCGGGAAAACACATTTAAGAGTGGGTGAAAACACATTTAAGATTGGGCAAAAACACTGGACTATGAGAGAAGAGTGAGGAAAAAACCCACCTGAATGCAGATTCAGTGTTTCCCTTTGGTATTTTACTTCAATATAGGCCTCTGATTTTGCTGCCTGAGGGCTACGGAACGTCAGATTAATGGGAATTTCAGTTTATTCTTTACCTACCATATAATTTGCTAGGCTTAAGATTTTGAACCTGTATGTTTTGCAAAAGGAACCCATTAAATGAACAGTGATATAAAACCAAGTTTCAGCTCTGTGGGAGAAACAGCACACTTTTGAATTTTCTCCTATTTTCCTGTCTCCTATTGCATCTCAGTAATACTTACTGAGAAAACAGCATCACCAGCTAATGTTTCTTACCATCATGTGTCTTTCCTTAAAAAGAACATTTCTTTTCAAATGCATCCTTTGTTCTTATCCTGTACTGAGATTTGTTTGGTTTTTGACAGATGGCAACGGCAGAAATTCATTATCTACTGCTCAGAGGTTGCCTCACTGAACTAGTAAGAAAAGACTCCTCAGAATCTGGTCACCCCCTCAGCTGGGCAGAAATCTTGCACAGCAGGTCCAGGCTCTTGTTTTCACTAATATAGCAGGGAAATCTATTATCCTTGGATGCAGCAAAACAGTTGGGGTGAAAAGACTAAATTTATGTCCCACTTGTCATCTCCGAGAAGGAAAAACTTTCCAGTTTGTCGAACAATTGTGGAACCCAGCACATTTGACAACTGAAGGCTGAGTAACTTGAAATGTCAACAATTAAATACAAAGATCAAGCCAGTTATCTGAATATTGCTTTTTATTATTTACTATTGTTATTGTAATATTGTGTCTAATCTTGCATAAGCTTGAATTTTACTGTCAACTGTGTTTGATCATAAAAAAGCAAACCAAAACAAAACACCTACTAAGTAGCAAGATCTTGTAAAAATTTAAAATACTTTCTGTTCAGGGAGAGAAAACAATAAACTACGTGACTCTGACCAACGACAGCTTAGTCAACAAAACACAAATTTGTTTTTCTTAAAGAATTTGACTTTGTGTCTGTGAATTAAGTATCAACTTATATATTTAAGGATACGTCTGTTTTCTTTTAGATTACTTCCATTTTTCTACACATATTTTAAAAACAATTTTGTCTGTGTAAAGACCCTGATGATTGCTATTTGCAATTTTTTACAAATGTGAACTGTAGAGGTTGTGCACATTAAAAGTAAGGAAGTCTCTTTTGAAAGAAAACCTTGGTAATAGTGTCCTCAACAGAAGAGTGAGGACTCCGAAAATTGAAGGGAGCTAGTGAAGGATGGCCATAAATAGCATTCTTTAATGAGGTATTTTGATTCACCATCTTTGTTAAATCTCATACTGGCTGGGATACTGTGAGGGAGTTTCAGGACAGGAGCAAATATATATGGTTGTGCTGGGCCTTTTTTTTAAACTCTGGCAATTCCTTCTTTGCACTGGACAAATCTAACTCAAAGTCTTTCCTTGTGTTAATTGTGTGTGTTTTCTTCTCAAGGAGGACTGATGGCATTTAAGGTGTTTAACGAATAATGACCTGGCTGAGATTTACAGTATCGGAGCATATATCTTAGGTTGGTCTCTTCAGGGAGAAATTGAAGCACATTCTTTCATCACATTCCTCAAGAGAGAGGTTAGAAATATCTCATAAGAACCACAGGCACCATGGGGTAATTATTCATTCCCAGTCTAGTTGTTGCAATAGCACAATTCGCCAAATTAGTTCTTGCATTTTAAGGAAGCTGTAAATTAGCATGTTTGAGCAACAGACAAATCTGACTACATGGAGAGGCCTCCTCTCATGTTGCAATAATTACATTTTCTTAAAGACATTAAGCTCCTTTTTTAGCAAGTAGTTTGTCATTCCTTCTTACTTTTTTTAGCAACCTTCATACTTACACTTACTAACAGCTTGATTAAGGAGCACAGTAATTATGTCTACGAAAGACAAGATCGTTCTGCTACACTCTCTGTTTGAAACCAAGCCCTAAAGAGATTGGGATGTGGTAGAGGAAGTTGAATGAGTCTCTTTAGAAAGGATGCCAGTTTTTGTCCTAACATCTATAGCAATTGCTTCATCTGACCTTACCTGTTGATTACGTTGTATGGTGCTGTTTTTATATACTATTTCTCTGAAGTACTCACCAAATGCTTAAGGACTCTGTTTCTTTTTCCACTCCGAAAAGCATACATCTTTTGCTGACACTAGGCAGGGTTGTCCAGTTGGACTCTATTCAATTCACTTTAGCCTTCTAGAATGTGAAAACTCTGAAGCAGTTTCAGAAATTACTCCTAATGTAAGGATCATTTGCTATTACAGTTCATTCTAGTATTCAAGTCCAGCTTTACTAATTGCATTATTACTTATAGCAGAGATTGTTGCTTAAAGAAATGATTCTTCCAGGGCACAATACCTTCCAAAATGAACAACGGGCTTTCAGATGAGATGTACTTACATTTTACAGAAAAATGCTCTTTTTTTTTTTTTCCCAAGCACAGCTTGTTCCCTTTATGATCACAAGAGAAGTTCAAGTATAAATCTTTTTTCTTTGCCTTTAGTTGAGAAAAGTTGAGGAAAATAAAGCAAAGGTCTTCAGCTAGATCATATTCCGTAAAGAGGTACAAATAAGATGCAGCCTCCTTGTTCTCTGGTTTAAAGAATTGTTTTTCAACAGTTCACTTGGCACTAAAAATTAACTGCATGGGACAAGGGTGTGTATATGCATACGACTGCAGTCCCTGTGCTTCTTGAGGCTTGTGTGCCCACCACTGAAGTATACACAGTCTTTCAGTTGTCTGTCTCTCTTTGTCATCTGTCTCTTGGCTGCCTTTCTGTCTCTGTTACCTCCCTGCTGTCTCTCTGCCTGTCTCTAATGTGTTCTCTTCCTCCATCTCTGTCATTTTCTGTCTCTCTACTTCTTTCTCTCTTTTTTTAATAGCACCTCAAAATATTTAATCAAATTTGACCTAGAGATTTACATGTGAAGCAGTTTTGATCTGGGAAATTGTATTTTTTCTTCCCTATGAAGACCATATACATTCTGCATATTAACAGATAACTTGAATAGGTTCCCCTGATGCATCTGAATTTGAACTAGAGCTTGGGGACCCGAGGCAAAATTTTTAATTTCAAAGACTTTAGTATACATTTTCTCTGTGACTATGGCACAGTTGAGATGTGGCTCCTGTTTTATGAGCTGTGGAAACAATTGGTTATAGACCTGTATGTGTGCATGGTTATTTTTTAAGTGTTGAAGTCATTAAAAATCTGGAAGATTTGCTTTTTTTTTTATACACTCCAAAAAATATGTTAACTGTTATTTCTAATGTCCGTTTCAGTGTGAATATTTAAAAGCTTTTTATAAATGGTTTTTATTCTTCTCTGCCTCCATCCTTCCCTTCATTTGTATTACGTAGTAGTGAAACATCTGTAAACTAAGAGTCAGTTACCTGTGAGTTTGAATTTCAGTTATGACATCAGACTTGCTCCAGTTCCCTGCTTTCTTAGAATGTGCAGAGGCAAGTAGTGGTTGCTGTCTTGTGAAAGAGCTGTGAGCTGGGAATTGAAGGCAATTAGTACCATAAAGGAGGCAGAAATATTTCTGAGCAGCTTGTTGTTAACATCAGTTATTCTCCTAAAGACTCCTTAACGAGTCTGAACCAACAGCCTTATGAATTATTATTGTGTCCTGAAAAAGTATAAAACTGAATTGTGTCCAAGCACTCTTAATACTGACATACAACATCAAGTAGTATAATCTGCATGACAGCTTGAGCTGTATGAAGTAGAGGCCAAGGCAAAATAATATATATATATATATATATTTTCTCTAGAAGTACATCAACTTCCCAGTATACATAGCAGTCCTTTTTCTTTAATTGAGAAGATTATACATAAGGGAGCTCTGAAAAGCAGAGTTCATTACACTACCATATTTGACAAATGTATCCCTTTCTTCATTTTAGAAATAATATTATTGTAAGTTACCTAACAGAAGAAATTTTTTTTTTTTTTTTTTNTTTTTTTTTTTTGACTGGTCTGGTGTCAGCCCATCAGAAATACAGATTTTTTACTTTTTAAGGGACTGAATAAAATGGCTGTTATTTATCATTGCAATTGCTTTAATGGTGTGTATGATTTGGTGATCAGTACTCCTGAATTATCACTAGTTATTAATTAAACTGGGTGTGCTATGGATTATATTAGAGTGTTTCTGATTCTAAATAAAGTGAACTTAAAGAACTATGAAGTGTGAATTCCGGTTAATACACTTTTTATATGAACATAAAAAGAGCAGTAGCTATGCATCCATTCATTTTTCTGAATAGCTATTCAAAGAGCTGTGTAGTGAAGGATGAACTCAACAGCTAACTATATTTTTCTATGGCATATTCACAAATATATTCTAGGAGTAGTAGTCAAAATAACTATTTTTTTTCTTTTTTTTTTAGAGAATAACCAGATATGTTGTTGCTGCTTGTCTGCAAGTTCTGTTTAAATGAAAGAGTCAGAGGTCAAATAAAACATATTTGTAATTTTCATAAAGCTGAATTCTGCGACTATTCTTTCACTAAGAAAAAAAAAAACATTCTGTCAAACAGACAACGTAAAAAAGTACTAAAAAATTATTTGGAAAAGGAACAGAAGAAATTAAACTAGTTGAAAGTAGTCTTGTGTCACTTCTGGACTTTTAGAAAGCAAGTCAATAAATAACACCTCATCCACGGTCCATTAACATGGGTCTATTACTGAACAAGATCAGATGTTGAGAATATTGAGCTTTAGTCTTGATTTTAAGATCTGATCCTGGGAAAAGTTAAATGTCTAATTGCCTGTTGCTAAGAAGCTAATAAAAGATACAGGCTTACTAACTGAAGCATTGGAAAAGATGTGTTCACTTGATTGACTGCTGCGTGATCCAAAGGATTTGGAACATGTAGAAACTGAATGATTATGGAAAACTAATAGCAAAAAAGAAAAAAAAATATTTCAAGAATTTTCTTGATGAAGATGATCCTTGGAACATTGATAGCACAGAAGGATTGACCATTCTCAGTATTTCTACTGAGACCTGTAAGAATTTTTACCTTTTTTTGTGTGTTGTGTATTTTTTTTTAACCAAGTCTTAGATGCTAAAGGCCAGGATTAAAAAAATCTTTATAATTTATTCTTCTTTATTTATGTTTAATTAGGTCCCTAACCAGTATTTTTTTATATATTACCACTGTTAAATGTCCCATGTTTTCAGATTTTTTTTTCTTAGGGAATTATGCAATTGCTATATAAATTTTCTTGTTTTGAATCCAAAAAGTAACTTTAAATTATTTGAATTAAAAAGCATCTACATATCTTCTAATGTCTTTCCTACAATTTAGTTTTTAATTTCTAATATTTTACCTGCTTGAACTATTTTTAGTATTTATTAATCATTAATGCTTCCCACTTGACATTCTCTGGTCAATGAATTCCAGTGAATTCCAATGAATCCGACATTATAGATGTCGGATTCAGGTCTGCAAACAATGTAGGATATACAGAGTTATACCTGGTGAAATTTGTAATCTAGTTTAAAGTTTGAAGTAAGATTCAGAAAAAAAAAAAAAGAGGAAAATCTTGCATTTTATGCAAAATTTATCCTAGCTCTGAAGTGGTGAAAAATGGTTATTAAAAAGGAAATGTAAGATAATAAATTTGGGTAATGTCTATACTTATTTTTCCCTGAGACTTTCCATGCATACTTAGCACAAAACTCTTGAAAGTCTTTCATATCAGTTGAAAAAAAAAATTCCTAAGCTTTTGACAGAACATCTGCTCTACCAGACAAAAGAATGAATGGAACTTTACAAATTCAGTTCAAATACCTTACTGGTAAATAGATGTTATTTGGTTTCAGATTAAGAAGTGATCTTGAGTGACCTGAGGGTGGGTTGGTTGTTTGTTACTTTGAAAAAAAACAAATATTTTCTGCACTAAAAAGCTGGGACGACTTTCCCCAGTGTAATCTGTCTCATTCAAGATAACTGAGTTCTTTAAGGTTCTGCACATTCAAACATAAGAATGCTTCATCCCAATACTTAGAAAAATGCGTATATGTATATCAGGAGGCCAGCTTGGCTGAACAGTGAGCTCATGACCAAACTCCAATACACAAAGGGCATCTTCTGGAGACTGAAATGAGGGCAAACTGTGACTTAGAAGCATTGCCTGGGCCTGCAGAGATGGTGTCAGAAAAGCCAAAGCTCAGTTAGAATTGAAATGACAAGGGATGTTGCAGGCAGTAAGACCTTCTGCCGCTACATGAGCAGTAAAAGAATAAATGAAAGTGTGAGTCCCTAACTAAACAGGCTAGGCATTTAGTGAAGTAGAGGATGCAGACAAGGTAGGGACATTTGTACCTTCTTTGCCCCTGTATTCACTATAAGGCTTCCAAAACTTCTGTGCCTAGGCGTGGGGTTCAAACAGAGGAACAACCAGCAGTGGAAGTTAAGTCAGAGATCTCTGTTAGTTTTAAAATGGTGTACAGATTTTGGGCTTTTCCAATGACTGCAAAAAGGCAAATGTTGGACTAATTTTTCAAAAATGAAAATGATGATAGAGTGAACTACAAGCCAGTCAGCTTGTGTATATTTTCTGTTAGCACAATGTTAGTGCAGTTTCTTTGCGTCTTTAAGTCATGTTGTCTTGTATTTGAAATACTTGAGAATAGTGGATTTCAATACAAGTAGCTTTGATAAATCATTTGCTTTTAAAAGCCTTTTTAACGTCAAGATTTCCACACTTGCTTCATCTTAAACTGAATGTCAAGCTATTTGTAGAATATGCCATACGTTATTTTTTCTTTAATGTGTGTGAAAAATGTAACATGGGAGAAGTTGGGCAAGAATTACTTTCATTTTTGCCAGTGGGTAGAGAAAATATTTTAATAGAACCTGCTAACTTCATCACTTTGAAGCTGCTCGAATTCTTGTGAAATAGGATCAGAGATCATACTAATTGTGAAATGCAGTGCATTATATCAATTTAGAGTGGATAGCGTGTATTCCATGCATAACTGTTGTGAAAACTAATGTTGTGTCTTGCCAGGAATTTGGAGATTAGAACAAGGAAGTGATAAAACATAAAAGTAGATACACTGGCTGCTAACTCTATCTTCAGAAATGTCCTATAATGTTTCTGAACCTGCTAGTTTCAGCATTGTGTTCTATTCAAAAGAAATAATTAACTCTGAAGACATTATTATGAATTGTGAGTCCTTTGAGGAAATAAGCAAGAAAGGGCAGGCTGGTCCCTGAATGTGAGACTTCGTCTTGACTTCTAGCACTTCTGTGCTACTATAAAAACAAGTCGCACACTCCTTTAATCTGAGAGATTTTTCCATTGCTTGAAATACCAGTTGTTGGATCACATCTAGAATACTGCGTTTAGTTCTGGGCCACCCAATACTGGGATAATATTGATAAACTGAGGAAAGCTTGAACTGAGTGTGAGGTGGGTCTTTGTGAACTTTAGAATTCAAAGTTCCCTTAGATAGACTCCTCCTGGAACTGGTCCTCCACTTGTATGGACAGGGATACTTTTATTTTAAAGTTATGTACATTAATTTAGCCTGATAGCAGGTTTTACTTGAGAAACATGAGACATTTGCAGTAGGAGTATAAGCTTCTTTGAATAGGCCTTAGATGTGTGGCGTTAAGGTTTGTATTTACAGAGAAGTGATAACCAGTGTTAAAAGGAAAAAATAGAGACATGCTAGCTGATACAAAACTGATAACAAATTACAAGTCTTTGGTAAGTCAAGCCTTTCAGATGTGATCTTCCTTCATATCAGCTGAATGGTTGGCTGATCTATTTATTATTTTTATGTATAAATTAATAAGTGGGTAGATATTGAGGCAAGGCAAGAAGAATGACTCATGCTTTGAGAAAAGTAAATGTAAATTGGTATTGCAGAGGAAAGGCCTCAAAATATCTGTATATGCTGGTGAATAACACACCTCATAAAAGTTCTGTGCTTTTTTACCTCTACAAACCTGCTTTTAATTCATTGTTGTTGTTTTTTGGTTCTCTGAGAATTACTGTTTTTCACATATCCATACTGTTGTGGGTTGTTTGGGGTTTTTTTTGTTTGTTTTTTGTTTGTTTTTTTTCACCCGCCTTTGATGTTTTTACCTTCAACTTAAATTAGTTATAATAAATCAAGTGGCGCAATGTGACTACTAATGTTGGATGACATGAGAAAGACTCCATAAGGAATACAAAAAGATGTTGTGGGGGTGTGCTTTAACAGATATGTTGACAGACTTTTATGAATATCCATTTAGATAGCTGATATCTTCAGAAAAGCTCACCTAGCTGACATCTGCATATCTTATGGAAATATTTTTTTTTTGTTCCCCACCTTCCACCCATTTAATCAGATGTTTAAACTTCTAATCAGACTATTTCTGGCATTTCCATGCTGTACATAACAAGAAACAAAAAGCAAAAAGACAATTTCTGTTGTAACAACCTCAGGAAGGAATGTACTTCTGAAAAGACTAGATTTCTGAAATTAAATAAGGCAACTAAATATACTTAACAGACTGATACTAGTAATATAATGTAACATTGCAGTCACATGGAAGTAATTTCCAGAAGAACAAGCAAATGGGAAAAGTCCAGCATGGATTTACCAAGAATAAATCAAACCTGATGAACTTGATTGCTTTCTGTGAAGAGATGGCCAGGTCTGTGGATCAAGCGTGAGCAGTGAATGCACTATAGCATTAATTGTTTCAAAAGTATGCAAAATTCAGTATTTTATCTGTCTCTATATGAATTTCTAAATTCATGTTCTTTATCTCTGCCTCACCTACCTCACAGTGACTCTTAAGATTCCTACTTTTCAAAGCTTTCATAGTACAAAAAAGTCTGTATATTTACACATGAGTACAAATTCACATGACAGTGAATAATGGGTGATTGTATTTTCTGTGTAGTTTATGGTGCTCTCTGTAATGTCAGTCATTATTCTATCTGACTTGGATAGTATTTTTAGATTGATGTGTTTAAAATTAATGAGGCATTTATTTTCTCAGTGAAGAAGCTAATAAAGAACTTTTTTCCCTATGAGTTATGTAGATGAATTAATACAAATCAACTTAATTTTAAGAGTTTTGTGACTTTCTTCTCTCTAGCAATTCTAACATTCTAACATTTAGAGGTTGAAAGAGCTGCAGTGACTGGAATACTAAATTTCAATGAAAAAAGTTTTTTAGAAAAGTGAATAAAATGGTTTAATTCTTCAAGGAAGAAAAGGAAGAGCTTAATGATATACACCAGCTTTCCAGTCTAGAAAAAAAAAAGTTTAAAGTTACTTTTTTTTAAGCAGAGAATAATTTAGAAGTTCAGTTATCTGCATAGTTGAATATGCCTTTTAAAATTTTTTTTTTAAAGAATATTATTACTATACTGAGATGTAAATTCAGCAGGTGTAGAACATAATCCCGTATGTCAGAACAGTGGTGCATTGCCCAATCGTACATATTTTTCTTATCTTCGTAGGTATGTTGTTGGATGAAGGCGTATGTGTGACAGATTGCAGAGAATCACACACAACATTAATTCTGGAATAACACCTGAGATTAACCTTAGTATTCACCTTCAACTGTAGAGTGTTTCAAGGGTTCTTCTTGTTGAAAGGATCACAAGAGAAGAGGGGAAGAAATGGAGGGAGAAAACCTTCAGTGCAAAAGAGTACAGGGGTTTTGGTATCTATTTATTGTTTACAAATAGTTTTACCAATTTGTTGCTCATTATAATAAAATTTTGTGATAAAAAGAGTCTTCAAATCCTGTCTCTGAATATCAATCATAGAACTAAAATGCACCTTACTGTCTCCTAGAGAGCTGTGTCTACATAACAGGTGCACTAGAATACTGTAAATTCATCAATTCAATACATATAAACAGAATGTTTTAATGCAGTGACACTTACCAGTTTTATACATTTTTGAGAGTTTATTTTTCCTAATAAATTTATTCTCCAAACAGATGATAACTGATTCATTCCACTGTATTTGTGCTTGGGAAAATCTATGAATTTCCATTTTTGTTGTTTTCATCTGATGACCCTTTTAATGAAGGATATCTGTCACTGTCCCATTTTCTTGATTTCAGAAAAGCATGCCTAAATAGGCACACCAGATTAACCTTTGGGTATTCTTTGGTATCACGGAAAGATTAGGTTCAATTATATGCCAGTGTGTGGCATTGGTTTTCAGCATAGCATCTTCACTCTTAGAGAGTGCCTACAAAATTATTTCCAAGGTGTAAAACAAGTTCCGTCTGACCATGCTGCAAAGTATCCCGTTCTTAACTGCAGCACTCATTGTGCTCATTTACTTGGATAAAGCACTATGTTTAGATATGGCTTCAGGTTTCTGGCTAAGAGCTGGCTTAGGGCAACACTGCGCCCAGCAGGTATATCTGTATTTAACCTCATAAACCTTATGCTTGCAGTTTTTACAAAAACAATAGGTTAAAACCAGCTCTGCTCTGAGATATTTCATTCACTATACGTGTATCTATAACCACTTGCAAGCATATATTTGACTGTTCTGATCTGGATGATAAGTTTTTGTTTTTAATGATTTATGCAATAATGTCACTGATCTGAAGTGAAAGGGTGAACTGTTTAGCAAATAGTATATTTGCATATTAAATTATTTACACATGTAACGACACAGTATAGATGTGAACGCATACTAGTTTTACGCAAAGACAAGTAAATAATCTGTTTTTTAACACACAGGAATTCCGTAAGAGATGCGCCGGATGACTAACACTTGGTTGAATGTTTTACACATGTGGGTGACTTGGTCTTGCTAGCGATAAAGCAAGCTAAATTACTTCAGTTCCCATCTTCTTCCATCACCCTCCAAAGCATCCAGAAATACTGACAAGTTATTTCACAGTTTATTGGGAAGGAACTGGAACAATTCATGCACAAAGAATAATGGAGTGTGTTTCTATAAGACTTTGCAATAGCAAAGTGCAGTGTCTGTAAGGAAATGGTTGCTCTCAGATATATGTTTTCATTTTGATGTCCCACACTAAGTAACCTCGAACACTCTAATCCTCTGAGCTGACTTTGTAATGAATTAGCATCCAAAAGATGGCATGCTTAACTACCATCAGGTGTTTGACTGAGTTCTTTTGCAACTTTGTAAACTTCAGAAAGAGCGATATCGTAAAAGTCCTTTTATAACGTTTTCTTATTTTAGCTCTTCCCCTAGATTGCTAACGGATTTTGAACACTTACAGTATCTAGAACCTACATACCATCTTTTTTTTCTCATCTTTTTTGTTCCTTAAAGCCTGCCCTTCCTTTCTAAAAGTCATCTTGTGCAGCTGCCAGCTATACAAGCATAAGCGCAGTGTAAGTCCTATAGCTGTTGCCTATTAAATTTACTTTGAATTTAGATGATCCTGTCATTGAGACAACATCTGGGCTGCTACATTCCTATTTAGTTCTGCCAAACAGTTTGGAGCAACAGTGTGAATAGAGAATACTTTTCTGCTAAATATGCAGTAATTTATCTTTGTTGCTCTGCATGTGTAATTATGCAAATATCACCTTTGGAAACTTATTACATTGATTATGAAAGAGAATACAGGTGATACAATGTTCTCACTACCTTAAATATACAAAAGACAGTGGTGGAAGTGAGAGAATTTATTATGATAATGTTCCTACGTATTTCTAACCTTCCTAGAAGTACACCGAATAAGCAAAACATAACAAAACCAGCTGGAAACCTCTTCTGCTTTTATTATAAATGTCATAGTTCTCTCCCACCTTACCTTTTCTGCCTTTTAGTATTCTTTAGCCATTTTGAATTCAAATTATGAACAGCTTGAAAGGAGGAACTGTCTCCTCCACATTAGAAAATCTTCCTGTTTTGGATTTCCTGAAGCTTCTTAATAAGAATTATAATTTAATATACAGCATTAAAAATTTCAGCTCCAGTACATTAATTAATCTGCTACACAAATTAGAATATTTAGGAGTACCGCTCTCATGTTAGAGAGTAGCAGAGAAGGAACTTCTAGAAATCTAGGTCAATATTAAGCTACTCAAATCACACTTTTAAATTTGCAGAACAGTTACTGTCAATGAGAATTTATCCTCTTATACAACAAGGATGCAGCAAACTGGATTACATTTCCAATGATGTTATAATCTCAGCTGCAACACTGGTGCAAATCTTTAGTGATTTCAGTGATTAATAAAAGACAATATAAAAGACACCACTATCTAAA
The DNA here is from genome assembly GCA_013399365.1 of Pampusana beccarii. Lineage (NCBI taxonomy): Eukaryota > Metazoa > Chordata > Aves > Columbiformes > Columbidae > Pampusana > Pampusana beccarii. Next base: position 42,549 of record VWYH01011056.1, read on the forward strand.
ATTTAGATTCTTAGAGGGCTAAGAGGAAATTTAGATAGCTGATTAGTTTTAAAAATACAAGTTTATTGGTCCTGCTCTCTATATGTAAGAATCATGGAACTGTAATTAGGTTTGGAAGGGTTGTCCAGAGGTTGGCTAGTTCAAACCTTTGCTCTAAACAGGTCTATTTAGATCAGGTTGCTCAGGCCTGTGTCTTCTGCCTCTCCTCCCATTGCTATGCACCCCCAAGAAGAGTCTGGCTCTGCTTTCTCTGTATCCTCCAGTTACGTATTTGTAGACAGAAGTAAGCCCTCTAATTGCCTGAACCTTCTTTTCTCCAGGATGAAATGGCAGACTTCTCTCAACCTTTCTTCATAGGTCACATTCTCCAGCCCTTGACCATCCCAAGATGGTGGCCCTCAGCTGAACTTGTTCCAGTATGTCGACATTGTACTTTTACTGGAGAGACCCAAACTGGACACTGTACTCCAGTTGAATTTGCCTGGACCAGCGGGCTGCGCTCTTGCCAGTACAACCCAGGATGCTTTTGGGCTTCTTTGCTGCAAAGGCACACTGCTGCTTTGTGTTCAGCTTGTCTTCCGCTGCGACCTCCAGATCCTTTTCTGCAGAGCTGTTTTCTACATAGTCAGCCCCAGTCTGTGAGTTTGGCAGTCCAGGAAATTTTCTGTCCGCTTCCTTACTTATCCAGCCTGCAGCTCGTGGATGTAGTGATAAGGACACTATGGGATGTTTTCAGAGGAGTTGCTGAAATCAAGTTATAAAACATCCACTGCCCTCCCCTTGCTCACAGCACCAGTTGCTTCATCACAGAAGTTGATGAGGCATGAAGGTGATCACGCATGACTTGCCCATGAAAAACCCATGCTGGCTGCTCTTGATCACCTTGTCTTTCACATGTTAAAAAACCTTACAAGAGGACTTGCTCCATAGCCTTCCCAGAGACTGAGGTAAGGCTGACCAGCCAGTAGTCACCTGGATCCTCCTTCTTGCTTTTCTTGAAGATGTGTATGTCCTTTGCATCTTTCCAGTCAACAAGGACTTCCCCAGCTGCTGTCACCTTTCAAAGATAGTAGAGGGTGGACTTGCAAAGACATTGGCCAGCTACTTCCTCACCCTTGGATGCATCCCATCAAGTATCTGGGACTTTTTCATGTCCCACTCTTTTATTCTACTACCCTCTCCTTATGTCTCCTTTTCTCTTGATGTGCACACCTTTCATTTTGCTTTTCCCATTTTCTCTTAGTAATTTCAGTTTCAGCTGACCTTTGGCTTTCTTGACTCTGTTCCTATGTCTGCAGGCAATGTCTTTGTACTGCTGCTTCCACCTCGGATCCTACCCACTTTTCTTCATCTAAGCTAAGACAGGAGCTCCATGTTCACCCATGCTGGCCTTCTGCCGTGCATTCTTGCCTTCCTGCACACTGGGAAGGACCATTCTGCTCTGAGGAGACTGTCTTTGAAAAGCAGCCAGCTCTCCTGCTCTGTTTTGCCCCCTGAAGCAGTTTCCCGTGGTATGCTGCCAAGCAGGTCACTGAAGAGGCTAAAGCTTGTTTTTCTGAAGTCCACGATTATAATTTTGCTGTCAGCCTTTCTCACTTCCCTTAAACTCCACAGTCTCAGGGCCACTGCAGATCATATTCTAAGGATACTGTGATTTGAAATACCCATAATAAGATTAACTGTTGCTCAGAGCTATAGCTGTGAAAGTATTATGTATAATGTAAATTAGTTTACTAGAGAAATATTTCTTATAAAAATATTGAGAAAGATGACCTCCAAGTGGCACAAGAAGGAAAGCTGTAATGATTGCCCCAGTGTACATGTTGTATTAGTTTAACACATAATGCTAATTTTACTCCCTTGAAATTGCATGAGCAAGCCAAATAACTAGAAACTGGGTTTAATTAATGGCAAAATGATCTCTGCATCCAGAAGTTAGAAAGCAAATCATACTCAGGTTGAATTATTTTAAGGGAGACAGATTACAGACTAGGATATTATAAGGATGGGTAAGGATGCTACAAACATATGGCCTTTCCCCTGCTAGAAGATTAATTTTAATTCTGAGTTTTAGAAATTAGTGTCTAGAACAGTGTAGGGTAGTTGATCCTGGTTTGGGCTACGGGATGAAATGGCCTATTTTTAAAAAATGTTCTAATGGTTGATGACTTGGCTTCTCCCACAACACTCCTTTTCTCGCATAAAATAGAAATTATTAGTTCTTCCTGGTTTTATCTACTCCTTCTGTTGAGGAATATATTAATTCCTTTATCAGGATTACAATTTTTTAATGTACATTCAAAACACCCTCCTCATATTGTTACATGGCTTGTGCTATTTTTAGCTTGTGTCCCTATGCTTAGCTTACCAGTTCTCCTCAATTTGTAGTTCCTGATTTGCATGCATTAACATTTTTATCCCTTCTGCCATTCATTGCATGCTTTTAATTTGGCTGCACTTCTAATCCATTGTGATTTTTTTTTTAATCCAGTGTAATCTGTTCTTTGTGTATCTTGTAAAAAAATCTTAAGTTATTTATTTTTTCTGGATGATGCTTGCTGAAATTGTGAAAGTACTAGTTCTTAAAGCATCATGTATCCGTGTTTCAGCACTTTTTTTTTTTGAATGAGTTTAAATCATAGTCAATTGTTTCTGAAATCTCACAAATTATCCTAAGGGAAGGAGTTTCTCCAAACCCTGTGAGAACAGAGAAGACAGAATTCAGTGTTTTACCTTTTCCTGAATGTCAGATGTGAGAGAGGTACTGTGAATGTTTCATCTATGAAGATGTTCAGTCAAAGCTTGCATCATTTTATATGCTAGAGAGCTCACCTTAAGACATGAATCTATAGAAAAGCACAGTTTTGGTCCTGCCCCTCCCAGATTCACTTGTCAGTGCTGCGATGAATTCCTGTTCTTAATAAAAAAAGGTCTGGGCAGAATGTTACATCCAATGAAAAGGAAATTTGAGATGAGAGGATCTGTCTCTGTCAGAGTTCTGAGAATTTTGTTCCAGAACTAACATTAAACTTGATTAACAAGAGTTAAAAAAAATCACTACTGATCATACTGAAGTTATTTGTGGCATCATATGCACTTTTTGCTCGTTACAGATAAATGTTAAAGCACACTGTATTTCCTGACTTTCATCCTGACCTGTTAGCTGCAAAGGACACTGAAAGTTCTGAATCGCACTAACTTTCTAACAGCACTGCAAGGTAAAATGTCATATGTGGTGAGGAAATCAGCTCGCCAAAGAGCTAATACCTGCTGCCAAATAGCTGATACCTGCAGAGGTGATGAGATAGGTCAAGTTTAAATTAACGCTAAATGTTACAGTGGACTGAAGTTTTCTTCCCTGAAGTATTTCAGATGCTGACTGCTCCAGCCTGAAGTTTCGATTCAAACACAAATGTGGGCTGACAATTGCTGTCTATAGGAGGCCTGTCTTTAGGAGGAGGAGTGTTATGCCTTCCATGGGTACTTGTTCTACTTTGGATAAATTGCTAGAATTGATTTCAAACTGCTGTTTGAGGCCTAAACTCTTTCTGAGTTTTCCAAAGAACATTCAGGATTATAAGAAAACTAAAATAATTCTCATGTATATTTTTTCTCATTTTGTCCCCCCACAATTTCACTCTCAAACTGTTATAAAATGTGCAGTTTGTCAGTATAATATATATGGAATTGTATGTGCAACTTGTGTAACTTATACTAAATGTAAAAATTGAATTTTATGAAAGGCAAGACACATTTGGACATACATTATCTCTTCCTTACCTTTGGAATTTTTAGTGTCCTTAATTTTGCTCTCAGACCTCAAGGTTAACACTTCAATACCCTTTCTCATAACCTAAAAAATTACTGTTGCTGCTGACATACATGTTTCTTCAATACCAAATCTTAAACGAGAAGAAAAAGTTATCTTTTTGATATTTGCATACAATTTTCACTGGTTTCCCTAGTCAGAGATAGAATACGAACTTGAATAAAATTATACTGAATAAATCCTTGTACAAAGCTTTGTATTTTTTTGCATACAAAATTAGCTTAAGAAAAATAGAAAAAAAATCTAAAGTGTTTTTCTTTCTCGCCCTGCCCCCACCCCTGTGTGGAGTAGGGTGTAACTGCTTTTAAGTGTTATCTAAGCATGTGTTTAACTTAATCTGTTTCATAGTATGTTCTATTTTTTTACCTATCCAGTTAGTGAGTTTAATTATGTATTAAATATTGTATAAAATATAAATATATAATATATAATGTATAAAATATATATAAAATATAATATATATTTTAAAATGCGTATAAAATGGAAAATTTTAATTTTACTGTCTTTCCTTTTCTTCTTTTCATTTTGCTGTGTCATCTTTTTATAAGAAGTAACACAGTTTCAAGCTAGATTTTTTTTCTTTTTAAATATTATTCTGCAGGATATAAAAAGGATGCTTTGGTAGAAAAATTTCTTTCCCCTTCCCTTTGAAGAAGACATTGGCTTTTTTATTGATTTGTACCAATGTAACTATTTAGAAAGAAATTTGTTTAACCACTACCAACTAGTCTAAAGATAACAGTTGTAATGCAGACAGCTCTTTTTCAGCTCGTTATATGATTACTTTGGTTCTTTTAAAAATTGATTTTGAAAATAGTGAAATAGAAATTCACCATGTGTTCAAAGTACATAGTGTGGTCTGCTAAAAAAATAACTTTCATATTCTGTCATTAATTCTTGACACAAATATGCCTAAGGAGTAAAATGTGANCGACTATTTTTTTTTTTTTTTTTGAATGAGTTTAAATCATAGTCAATTGTTTCTGAAATCTCACAAATTATCCTAAGGGAAGGAGTTTCTCCAAACCCTGTGAGAACAGAGAAGACAGAATTCAGTGTTTTACCTTTTCCTGAATGTCAGATGTGAGAGAGGTACTGTGAATGTTTCAGCTATGAAGAAGTTCAGTCAAAGCTTGCATCATTTTATATGCTAGAGAGCTCACCTTAAGACATGAATCTATAGAAAAGCACAGTTTTGGTCCTGCCCCTCCCAGATTCACTTGTCAGTGCTGCGATGAATTCCTGTTCTTAATAAAAAAAGGTCTGGGCAGAATGTTACATCCAATGAAAAGGAAATTTGAGATGAGAGGATCTGTCTCTGTCAGAGTTCTGAGAATTTTGTTCCAGAACTAACATTAAACTTGATTAACAAGAGTTAAAAAAAATCACTACTGATCATACTGAAGTTATTTGTGGCATCATATGCACTTTTTGCTCGTTACAGATAAATGTTAAAGCACACTGTATTTCCTGACTTTCATCCTGACCTGTTAGCTGCAAAGGACACTGAAAGTTCTGAATCGCACTAACTTTCTAACAGCACTGCAAGGTAAAATGTCATATGTGGTGAGGAAATCAGCTCGCCAAAGAGCTAATACCTGCTGCCAAATAGCTGATACCTGCAGAGGTGATGAGATAGGTCAAGTTTAAATTAACGCTAAATGTTACAGTGGACTGAAGTTTTCTTCCCTGAAGTATTTCAGATGCTGACTGCTCCAGCCTGAAGTTTCGATTCAAACACAAATGTGGGCTGACAATTGCTGTCTATAGGAGGCCTGTCTTTAGGAGGAGGAGTGTTATGCCTTCCATGGGTACTTGTTCTACTTTGGATAAATTGCTAGAATTGATTTCAAACTGCTGTTTGAGGCCTAAACTCTTTCTGAGTTTTCCAAAGAACATTCAGGATTATAAGAAAACTAAAATAATTCTCATGTATATTTTTTCTCATTTTGTCCCCCCACAATTTCACTCTCAAACTGTTATAAAATGTGCAGTTTGTCAGTATAATATATATGGAATTGTATGTGCAACTTGTGTAACTTATACTAAATGTAAAAATTGAATTTTATGAAAGGCAAGACACATTTGGACATACATTATCTCTTCCTTACCTTTGGAATTTTTAGTGTCCTTAATTTTGCTCTCAGACCTCAAGGTTAACACTTCAATACCCTTTCTCATAACCTAAAAAATTACTGTTGCTGCTGACATACATGTTTCTTCAATACCAAATCTTAAACGAGAAGAAAAAGTTATCTTTTTGATATTTGCATACAATTTTCACTGGTTTCCCTAGTCAGAGATAGAATACGAACTTGAATAAAATTATACTGAATAAATCCTTGTACAAAGCTTTGTATTTTTTTGCATACAAAATTAGCTTAAGAAAAATAGAAAAAAAATCTAAAGTGTTTTTCTTTCTCGCCCCGCCCCCACCCCTGTGTGGAGTAGGGTGTAACTGCTTTTAAATGTTATCTAAGCATGTGTTTAACTTAATCTGTTTCATAGTATGTTCTATTTTTTTACCTATCCAGTTAGTGAGTTTAATTATGTATTAAATATTGTATAAAATATAAATATATAATATATAATGTATAAAATATATATAAAATATAATATATATTTTAAAATGCGTATAAAATGGAAAATTTTAATTTTACTGTCTTTCCTTTTCTTCTTTTCATTTTGCTGTGTCATCTTTTTATAAGAAGTAACACAGTTTCAAGCTAGATTTTTTTTCTTTTTAAATATTATTCTGCAGGATATAAAAAGGATGCTTTGGTAGAAAAATTTCTTTCCCCTTCCCTTTGAAGAAGACATTGGCTTTTTTATTGATTTGTACCAATGTAACTATTTAGAAAGAAATTTGTTTAACCACTACCAACTAGTCTAAAGATAACAGTTGTAATGCAGACAGCTCTTTTTCAGCTCGTTATATGATTACTTTGGTTCTTTTAAAAATTGATTTTGAAAATAGTGAAATAGAAATTCACCATGTGTTCAAAGTACATAGTGTGGTCTGCTAAAAAAATAACTTTCATATTCTGTCATTAATTCTTGACACAAATATGCCTAAGGAGTAAAATGTGAAACTTCTGTTTGATTTTTTAAATGTTGTGTATGTGTATGTATATATATTTATATATATGTATACATATTTATTGTTGAAAATAATACTAATAAACATAGAGGGAAAAAAGGATCAAGGTATTATAACTTTTTCTCATAAGGCTTTGATTTAGTACCCGTGTATATAATAACAGTACTGAATGCCTCCAGATTGTCACATCAAAAAAAAATATCCCAGAGATAGGCTGAATGAATCCTCTCTGGGTTAGACCTGATCGTATGTTTCATAAAAGAGTGGTTGTTATCAGCATAAGGCTCAAAAGAAAGTATTGTCTTGCTCACATAATACTTTTAGTCTTGGTTTAGAAAACCTTGAAAGACTAAATAGAGATTTATTGTCCTAGGTGAGATGAAAAAACGAAAAATGTTATAAGGATCCAGAATATTTACATTTTTCCTTGAGAAGATCTCTTAAGGTTCTTGCAATAACAAATCCTCTGGAAATCTATATGGTTGCAGTAACTCAGTATTGGTTTTTGTGGGCAGAAAGTCAGAGGAGTAGGTTTGTTGCTTAGTGAAGTAAAGTTTAAAGCTATGCATCTCATGCAAGCTGAACTGGAACATAGTTTTGAATAGCTAGTGAGTCTTTACCTCTTTTGTGCAGAGTGTAAAGAAAGTGATAGACCCCTGGGTGAGAGGATTTGGCTGACCCATTATTATAGAGGTGAAGAATGAAGGATATGATATGTATCTTTGTACTGCACTACACACATAATCCAGTTGCTTCGATTTTATTGTTGTAAATGTGAAGACAAAGACTCAGATCCATACTCTTCACCAAATTCTACTAACACTTTTACAGATCTTGAGCAGCAAAGTCAGTTCTGCATCTGTAAGCACATTGCCTATCATTCTGAAAGATAAATTGAAGTGAGGAAAAAAATAGAAGGCTCAGTCATTGATTGTGATTGTGAGGGCTCACAATCGCTTCATGATTTAAGTAATAGTAATGAATAATAAACAGTACCTATGTATGAAGAAAGTCAGAGAAATAGAAATGGTGGAGAAATAGGTACTTCATTTTCTGTCTTTGAAAATGCTCGAATGTTAAGGTTACAGGAGGATGTAGGACATGAAATATAAAAGTCACTGCCTAAAGAAGAGAAAATCTGCTCCACATCTCTTATTTCAAGCTGTCTGCTGCACTGGTAGTAACATGGAGCCACATAACTTTTTTATTCCTCTTTAACAAATGTCAAGAAATAACGCATAGTACGGAGTTTGTACTGTAGTGACAGTCTTATGAAACTAAGTGGCAACCTCAGATTTTATCCATCAGCAGGACGTTGTCTGATATATGCTACAGGTCTCTGAAAAGAAATTTGCTCTACCTTTATTTCTGTTCATATGTATGTCCCCAATGGTAGTGCAGGACTGCAGAAAAAAAAAAAACAAAACAAAATAGCATGAGAGATTTTTACTTCCCCACCTTATTTTCCATAATTTCAGAGGCTTTAAAAGGGTGAAATAAACCCTTGACAGTTCTGCTACCTCAGCTACCTTTTATGTTAACTTCTAGACTTAAATTTGTGGCAACTATTTGGCTAGATATCACCACCATGGAACAAGGGAAAATTACAACAGCATCTACTGAGGGACTTTCCTAAACGATATACAAGTGTGCAAATGCCTCACGCTAGTTTCTTTCTCTACAGCACATCTGTAGTACTGTAAATAATACTGAAAGGGGATTGGTTTTGTATTGTATACTCTGTTATGACATCTCTACCAGAAGAAATCTGTGAAAGAAGGTATGTTTCACCACCTGAAATAGGCTGCTACCTTTTTGTCTTATAAAAATTTGCAAAGGTGAATGCCCATGCTGTATAATTCTGGATGCTTTTGGTTGTGGTCTTTGGGGAACATTCTTCTCCATTGCCAAACTTATCATTATGAAATCTATGAAAACAATTTCGGAAAAGGCAAAATGTATTTCTGTTTCTTGCCATAATTCATAGATTACAAGGAGTATTAAGTAAAAAACCTTTTCTCATGGCACTAACAATGACACTTTTTTGCATTCTTCAAGGAAAAAATCTGTAATAGCCCAGAGATTTTTGTTATATTTGCTTTTTTTGGATCTATTAGACATGAGTTCTTTTTTCCAACTGATTGCTGAACAGGTTCAACAGCACTAGATTATTTGGTACAGTGAACCTCAGATGTTATTAGGAGGTCTTTGTGCTATAGGACTTATGAAATAGATCTAAGGTTGTTTATTATGTGGTGAAGGTACCTATGTTTTGCAACTATGGAGGGACATCTGACCAGCAGATCTGAAAATATCTGTATGCTAGTTGGTATAACTTACCTATACACCACAAGTGGGACTATTCTTTATATTATCTTTAGCATCTTGTGCATCTCTAGATCACTTCGATGGGAAAAAAACTAAACCTCCAAAAATCATACCGAATGTTGTTTCTTCTCATCTTTCCACACTCATGTAAAAAACTTCACAGGATGGAGAAAAAAAAAAAAGCTAGTGTCTTTTCTCTTAATGTTTACATCAATATAATTGTAATTTAGTTTTGATTCACAAGAAAAATACAAAAATGTTTTAATTACAGGTACACCACACAAATGATGTGCCGAATTTTTTCCAGTGTTTTGAAAGTCCTATTGTCCCAATAAACTTTACTGAATATCTGTGGAATAAAGATACACTTTTCTAGAGTTATAATTATCATTTTTAGAGGGCTTTTGATTATTAAACATTGTATTTTTAATCTTGTTTACTTTCTTCTCCTCCTAGTTTATAATTTGGGTTATTAATTCTACCCTCTGTGTAGTCCTCTTAACACTGAAATTTGTAGCAACTGGGAGAACTTTTGTTCATGTCTAGGCAAATATTTTCCTTGTTGTGTTAGGCTACTGCTCCCACTTTCTGAGGCTTTCTTCCTTAAGACTTACCACTAATCCTTTCTGAGTAACTCTTATTCTTATTTTTCCTTAAATATAGCATAGGCTAAAAAACCATAAATGTTACTCTGCATAGCTGGTCTGCTGCCACAAACAATAGTTGGACAAAATTCCAGCTGTTTCTACTTAGCATCTTGAATAATTACAAAATAAAGCAAAAAATGGTCTCTTTTGGATCCTTTGGCGCAATCTGATAGAACTGATAGATTCTAAGAACCCTTAATTCTCTAGAATTCTTTACCACATATATGTTTATATGCTGCTATGGCAACTCTTCCATAAGGATCTAAAGCAAAAATACTTATCACTTGACCATCTGAATACAATGGCCAAAGAACCATCTGGCACCTGTCATTTTAAAGAAGAGACAAACTAAGACATCTTGAAGCCACAGGACCATGTGAGGCTTTTAGCTGATCACTGTGAAAGATGCCATTGCACTATTTCTACACAAACATGAGGAAAAGAAATACAAATATCAAACCACTGCAAAAACCCATATTTAGAAATGCGTAACAGGACATCTGGAGGAAGAGTGCATGTTTAAGTAATTCTGTTTGTGGGAGACCGGGTGCTTTACTGTTCACAGTCCAAAATATTCCTGTGACAGAGGTTGTCAATGTCATTATTTCAAAGAAATACTATAACTCACTGTTCTTTTTTAACATGGTGGTAATGGAGAAGATCTGGATTCTATATTTTTTTCATGAAATGTCTGCTGTTAAAAATGCTTTCTAGAAATATAAGAAGGGTGATTTCAGCCACCTTCTCTGCTGAACAGACTCAAACACCAAGTTCTTACTTTCCGAGAGTATTTGGAACTTAAGAAGCTAAGCAATGAGTACGCATCCCACTGTTCCTACTGATAGTATGAGGCTGTACAGAAAGACATCTGTAAAGACACAAGAGAGACCCAAGCTCAACTCTTTTTCAGTGTGGAGAGAGCAAGCATTGGTTCCAATTCAGAGCCAAAAGGTAGGAGCTGACAGGTATGTGTATCATGGGCTTTTAGCTTAGAGGTATTTGCTTTTTAAGCTTCAGGTTCTGCTTGAGTCTCTGGTAGTGGTGATGAATGTACAAGATCCTGCATATATTTTTAACTGCTGTGGAAATGACTGAGCTCTGTGCTATGGAAAGAAAGAGACCCCACTCTTACGCAACTGCTTCTCAGTTTGACATCTGAGCTCTGCTTGGATTTAGGTGGAGAGAATTTACAAGAGCTCAGCTCGTCATGAAACCGACTCAGATATTTGTCTTATGGATGAAAAGTCATTGTCTTATGCATGAAAAATCTTACTCTGGATTTCCAAGTGGAATTATGCTGATACTGATACTGACTTCTGCTATAATAATGCAGAAAGAAACAATTGATCTTTGTTTTCTATTGTGAAGCTGATTAAGAAATACAAATGTTGACTGTGCGGTTTTGGGTATTAATATGTTTGCTAGCATGTTATGAACAATATGCTACAAATATAACCTAGCAGAACTAGAGATGTTAATGTTATTAATTAATACTATCAAGCTGTTAATAATAATTTCAAATTTTAGGTAATTTTTCGTTGCAGTGAAGAACACTGGCAGTTTTCCCATGACAGGCTGTTCTGAAGAAGTGACAATTTTGCGATCATTCTTGTTTCCAAATATTGAAGACAATTGCAACTGTTCCAAAAATATGTTAGAGAAGCTACCTCAGGCAATATTTCATGTTTAACATTTAAAATTCATTAGAACAGTGGAAACTCATTAGGTATCGTAATACATATCTTTTTCTGTTAGAAAGGCAGACAGATGGAATTGATCTTGAAATTTTGCCTGTTGTTAACATTAAAATGGAGGTACACACTGGACAATGCTGTTATGTCTGATATTTTAGAATACTGAACTGACAGCAGTTGTCAGGAGAGACTGAACATTTGTCATGGCATGCACACAATACCTACTAGTAGGCTAACCTGGAATTCCAGTTCAGCAGTGTACTTAAAACGTGTGCTGAATTTCAAATGTCACTGAATTTAACAGGCTTTAAAGATGAGTTTAACCTGAAGCAAACAGTTAATTGATCTACCGAATCATTATCTATGTATGTGTTATTTCATCGAGTGGAAAAAATTAGCTAGGAAGACAGCTTTTGTAAGTAGTCCTGCAAACTCAAACCCCAAACTTTTCTGGCTGGCAGATAAGGTGGGTATCAATGATACTCCTGTTTTTCTCCTTCCTGTTGACTGTAGCAAAATATTCATGATTGCAGAACTTTAAGGGTGAGAACAGAGACAGTGAGAACAGGGTGCTATGATTTCTGAAACAGCAATTTGAAGCCTGGCTTTACTGTTTTGTTTATTTTTAGATAGCGGGAAAAAAAATCCTTAAAATCTGAAGGAAAATATTTCCAGTCAATGTCATCCAGTTTGACTGCACATAAGAGAATTTATCCTACATGCATATCAATGCTATCTGGTGTTGCTGATTTAGCTTTATAGTCCTTGTTATCGTTTAAATGCTACCACCTTACTATTTTTTCATACAGGCTACCTAAAACAAAGATTTTTTTGGTGTATGTTCAGGTTTTTGTTTTGCTCAATAATTTTTCATCTAAAATAAATCAAATTTCATGTGCAGGTTTTCATTCATACTAAGGACTAATTTATTTTTAGAAAAGTCTTTTGGAACTCTGAAACAGATATATATGTTTAGATACATACAAACTGCTCCAGGAGTATTGAAGGTGCCAGTCACGTGAAGAGCATTGCTTGGATTATATCATCTAAGAATAGTTTGCGATTTGGAAATGGAAAGAATGATTTCAAACAACCTGAAAACATGGCAAATGAAATTCCTAAGAACTAAGTACCTCTAAGCAACTTCACTGTAGTAATTTTTGTTAATGTTACTTGTGCTAATTTTAATACATATTGGCAAGTGTAAAGAGATGGCTGTTTACATTTTGTTTATTGTAAGCATTAAAACACAGAAAGTTATATGGTTGTTCTTTTGTCATCAGTCTTAAAGATAATTATTTCCTCATTCTCTCTTGTTTTGTTGTAACTTGCTGTTGCTAGTGATTCATCTTCAAACCATCTCAATAATTTTCCTAGATGAATACCTAATTCTACTTATAAATAAATACAGTCTATATCATTGACATTTGAATCTTCATGCATTCATTAGGCCTGCACATTGTTTAAATGATGATGCGATTTGAATATTAATAAAAGAAGCTTTTGGGGTTGGATATCTCTGTACATACATTTTGGGGGGTGTTCATCATATACTTTATATTTCAGAAGTCAAAATTGCCATGTTATTTGTATTCCTATGTAAGTGATTGACTTTCAAAAGGAGCAAATGGATTGATGGCAAATCCACAGTTAGGCAGAAACGAAAAACCATCACTGTGGTGATGAGGATGACTTGTCATATGTTTGATTTTGAGATTATTTGGTACTGGCATGGGTTCTAATGTAGGTAACTATAGTGAACAAGTATTTGATAGTAACAACCTTCCACTTAATTAACTGATTCCTGAACCAGCCACTAGAGGTAGGAGAAGAGACTGTCCTGCAGCTGGCCAGCCTTGTCAAATGTGACCGAGAATGTTAGGGAAAGATGCTGACGAACAGAGACAACTTACTTTTTTTTCAGACTGAGTAGAATAAGCTGGGGAAGGAACTAATGTGGAAAATTATTTTAAAGTGTTACATAAACATCATATAAACAGCTAGAATTAAGTCAGTCTTTACTGGTAGATCGTCACTTATCACCTCACCCCCACTGAAACCTTTCAAATTCAAACCCTTTTCAAAAACGTCATGAGATTTCTATGCTATGACTAGGGTGAGCTTTATCTGGTAATTATGAGGTTCCTACTAACAGAAAAAATAATGATTGGAATTAGTTTAATGAGCCCATGATTCATATACATTCAAAACTTGAAATGCATAGTCAGGCTTTGGCATTAGATGCAAAGTTGGTACTCTTGAACATAAACCCTAACCTGTGGCAACTATAAGATCACCTGTGGTTGCAGTCAAGTAACAGTGAAATTTTGGTTCTTATTTGGAATAACATTTTGTAATGCTTGAGAAATACTGAAAGTTAAGAAGACATTTGGGCCAGGATAGTTAGCCTGTCATACATTCTTATTTTGGCATTCAGCCTTACTGAATACGTCAGTGTAACAGGGCATGATGTGCTGTCAAGATAATTTGACAAGGCTGGGAAATTACTGCATGAATTTTTTAAATTTATTAATACACTTCCAAGGAATTGTTTAAATATGCTCACTACCATGTTTGCATAGTTCATTGGAGTTTGTGCGCACAGCAGCATCAAAATGTTTGTTTTCGGCAGCTCTGAGCTGGCAGCGTACAGGGAACTACTGGGAGCAAATAGCACAGGATCTGTGGCTGATTTCCCTTTACTTCCCTGACTCTGTATTTTTAGCTTGCATAATAATGGCACATGGCCTGGGTCTTGATTAGATCATCCAACTGTTACAAAAATATGAATACTAATTGTGGAAAACTTTTTTTTAATTTAAAACTTTCATTTTTTTCAAACTTTGGCAAACAACTGGGAGACAGCTCCTATGTTTTCCTCAAGATGAATTGCTGAATACTTAAGCTGAAAGGCCAAATATCTTTATACCTTTCTTTGCTGCTGAATGCTCTCCCTGCAAGATTAAATGACAGTGGGAAACACAAGTAAACCTATTCCTTTTCCCTTGACAGACAAAACGTTAAAAAAATCCCACCAATCTTGTTTAATTATATATAATTATAGATCATGAGGGAATGGTAGTGCAAGTTCCCATGTTATTAAACAAATTCAAATGTATTATACAGTTCCCACAATTTGTATGTTATAAATGAACAAGGAGTTATTATGAATAGAGAATTACAGGAATATAGGTATATCTAATTTCAAGCCTTCCCAGTCTATTGGTGCATGAGTAGGGGTGCCATATACTAATTAAGGCTCTCCTAAATGACCATAACATGCTGTTTACCATGTGTGCAGTAGTCCAGTTCTTTCCCGAAGCATCAGACCTACTCTGTTTTTGCATTGACTGTATATCACAGATTATGGACATTATATCCAACATTTTCAGAAAATGTAATATCTTTGATGCCCTACAACTATGGTGTGTGTTCATCAGTTGTTTCTGGATGCATGCCAGCCACTAGTGAAAAGTTTGATGCTATTAGCTATATACTAAGTAGCATACAGGTAACTTGCTCGTCTGGAAATACAAGGCAAAAATACGAGGCCCTGAAAAAACAAGCACAAGTGAGGTAAAGCAATGCTATGCAATTGAAGAGAAAGCTAGTCAGATTATGTGTGACAAGTAGGAACAGCTTTACTTTCTTCACCAGGAGAGCCAAACTGTTAACAGTTAAGGACATTCTAGTAATTAATTTTTTTTTTCCCTAGGTATGAAGTCATAAGAAGTAAATGACAGATGTTTGTAGGGAGAATAGTAGTCTATTTGAATGGAAAGCCAAACCATCCATCCCCTTTTACTCTGCATGCCTTTTACTCCTAACAATAAATGATAAATGTAAATAATGATCGATAAGCTATCTTTGGGAAGCTAGAAAGAACATTTTACTTGCTGAATAGATGTCATATTTGGTTGGCAATAGTAAATTGCATTTGCCTATGAATGGGAATACAGAGTAAATTTGCTCTTTTTTATGAATGTCTTATAAATAGTGAACGAAATTCAGATAAAAACGGAGAAAGCGGCTGTAGTGGTTCCTCTGTAATAGTTCTGTGGATGCGTGGTGGGAATAGAACTTTTTTGGGGATGTTATTCTGTTATATCTCACTAACACTGGAGTTGTTCTCACCAGAAGTTAGATGGAGCTGCAATAGCTTGAATGTCACCTACAACAAATCCACCGTGACACTGTGTCTGGTTATAGGTGTATACCACATTTTTAAAACTTGTCTCTTACCTAACTGAATAGTTACAGTGCTTGAGTTCTATCAAATGGAAAAATGAAGATACTTAGGTAACGTTTTGTCAAATTAAGCTTGCCAACTGAGGGATATCATTTCATGCATGAGAGGAAGGTTTTAAATCACGTGGCCTTTATGGGTTGAGTTTTAGTGTTGCATTAACGCATTGCATACTCATGACCCTAACTTACAATTCAAGACAAAATTCCCTTCTCTAAACATCTCAAAACTTTGCTGGCGGAGTAGTGATAGACTGTGCTTGGTGGGGTAGGATTACAAGCCTGTATGTTACTAGTTCTGGAAAACTGCATGTTGCATTTTGAACTCATTTTAAATTCACTTCGTGTCAGCTTAATGATGCAAAATGCAACAGAGTGGAACCAATTTGTCCTAGCTAATACCAGATCTCTAGACATGTATCCATGTTTTTAGGCTTGTTCTAGGATTGCATCAGCAGTTACTATCTTTTCGTTTACCAATGTAGTAGTTTATATAAACTTTCATAATCTGTTGCTCCTGATTCCATAAGAGTCTAAAGTAAGAGAGGTACTTGTTAATAGAAAAAAAATTATTTGTAATTAAAAAAAAATACAAAGATACTTAAAAATTGAGAAAACGAATCATTATTCTGGTGGCTTTGTTTCTCCTTTGGCGAAAGACTGAAACACCCTGAACATTTTGTTTTTCTGTTGCTTTCAATAGAGTTTGGGTTTGAACCTAATGATCAGAATGGCTTAGGTCACTTCAGTTGTATTGCAGGGAGTGTGAAAAATTATAATCCTTATTCCCAATTTTAATTCTTCTTGAGATTTTTTTTTAAATCAGTTTTTTTTTCTAAGACTTTGTATCCATCATGACTGAAAATTGGCAAGGATAACACAAATTTCTGATTAATTCATTTTAGTTGCCAAAAATAAACCAAAAGCCATAGAATCCTGCTGCGCTAATATGTATCTTTGATGTTGTTAGTAGCTTAAACTAACTAGGAAATCGTTTCCAGAAAAATCAGTTTTATTTTTTCCATTGGATTAGTCTGGTTGTAGTCTGGTAAAAGCATATTACACTACGACATTTTGAATTTGGTCCCTTTGGTCTGGCTGAAACTATATCTATCACTTCATTACTTTTATTGTAAATTTCATTAATGAGATCAAGGAAGAGTCTTATGTTATTGTTTGAGTGTCTTTTTTATGAATTAATTTTGGTAGGAATCAATTCAAATCATTTTTGCTATTGCTTGTGTGAGTATTTTGCAGGCTGCATTAATTAAAAAAATTGGCCTATAATTACTGCAGTTACTCATATCCTACCAGGTTTCAAAATTGCAGAAATAATTATGATCCTAAGAGAGCCAGGCAACTTTTCAAATGCTGCATTATACATGCTACACTAAATGCCATGAAAGACTTGACTAAAATATTAATGTATCTCAGCTGGAAAATCTAGTGTGTCTTTCCGCAAAACACTTTGCTTATAGACAGAATTATTTTGGTTGAATTTTCAGAAAAGTCTTCAGTTTTGAAGGTCGGTGGATTTTGTTTTTCAGGTTCTAAATTGAACTGGTTGATACCCACAGAATACTGTTTTTCATAGCAAACACCTAATATCAACTTCATTTGTGTTTGCTTCTGCATAAACTTCAAATGCTGAATGGAAACATCTATGGAGACACTTAAGCCAGGGAGAAGAGGAGAAAAAGAACCTCTTCTTAGAAAATGGCATTTCTCAGAATCTTCAACAATGGTGAAATACCTGGATGATTTTAACAGCCTGTATTTTACTATATGTACTATTTTAATATTTCTCTCTCTTTTTTTTTTTTTTTTCTTTTTTTTTTTTTTTTTTTAAAAAATAAATTATATATTTTAAATTTATTTAATTTCTTTTTTTTTTTTTATTTTTCCCAATGGTTACTCCTTGCCAAGAATATCAAATCTGACAACTAGGGCGAGTGTGTTGTAAGAAAACAGAGAGATGCCATGAGGCGCCTTGGTACAAAGGAACACAAGGAGAGACTTGACAGAAGACCTGGAGGGGGTTTGGGCTGCACTCAAGACGGACACAGTGCAGAGCTAGCAGATGCAGAGAGTTAAAGAAAAAAATAATAAAATTGTGAAGTGAAATGAAGGGAAGAGATCAAGAGACTGGAAGGAGTGTGATGGATGAGCAGAGTATCAGAGACAAGCTCTTC
>VWYH01011056.1:71863-97899 GCA_013399365.1 Pampusana beccarii
TTTTTTTTTTTTTTTTTTTAAACTTGAATTAGCTCCCGGAAACTCCTTCAGAGTTCATAAGACAAAGCTGACACCTTTTTTTTTTTTTTCTTTAAAGGCTCCTATCTTGTTTCCAACTAGTCTTTTGGGAGAAGTAATATTTCAAAATGCATTTCTGGTAATGTACTAATTTCTGTAGTACCAGCAAAAGCATCACAATTATATTTATTATACCCTCTAATGTGAGTTCTAAAATATTGCAATTCCTGTAGAAAGCCCTATTAAGCTTTTATAGCTAAATAAGTAGATGGATGAATGCATCACTGCACAGGGCAAATTAATCATTGAGTCCCTCACTACTAGAACAGTTCTGATCCTTCTTCTGTTTGAGCTAGGAAAAATGCTGCTTCAGGTTGAAAACACTGGTGATCGTAAAACATATTTTACATAGTTGAAACTATGCTGAACTGACTGTAGAAGCTTTAAAAGGCATGAAAATATATTCAAAAATGTGCTTACACTTTCAATATAATTATTACTCATCCTTAGCCTGATAGCACATTTTTTTCTCCAGTGGATGATTTTATAGTCAGGATTTGTTCAGTAGAGATTTTCATACAGAAGGTTGTTTTAATCCAATAAATGTCTGTTTCTTTGGAGTTTGTTTTGCATATTTATTTTAATGTTTCTGTTGAAAATGGTTTTGGTTTGTTTGTTTGGACTATGGCTTCAGTCCCTGTGCCAGACTGCTAAAAATGTAACTTGTAAAAATGCATTTGAAAATGAAGCTATTTCATTAAGGTTCTTCCTCACATACCCTTTCATGTTTCTTCACAGGTAGGGATGTCAATCATTTTAATATAAAGCACTATCTGCTATGTAATAGCATAGTTTTGGGTAGGAAGGAGCAGAGAAATTCATGAAGCTACAAATAATAGAAGTTCCAGCTTAGATAAAATATCAAAAGCTTATTTGAACCAAATCTTCTTTTCCTTAGTGAAATTATGTTCAAGACTGAGATACCTATATTTAGATGTCCAAATATGAGCAGTAGGTGCAAGAGAACTGTTCAGTTCACACTCCAGGGCACTCACGACAGGATTCAGTTGCTTTAACATCAGTGTCAAATGCTGTTTTAAATGTCCATGACTGATGCCTCCCATTTCCAGAGGTCTTTACAGAAGGATGTAGGTCTCCTGAAGATCCTGTGTCATAGTAGTTGTACCTAAAGGTAGCTTCCAGAAAGTTGTTTTGCTCACTAGTCAGTAAAGGTAGCCTTTATGTGCCTAAATCTAAGTATAAGGTGCCATATCAGAGAGACTCAGTACCCATGACTACAAGACGAGACAGGGACAGGACTGCTGAGTTATCACGGATTTGTGCCTATGGCTGCAGACTGAATCTTTTTTCCTATTTTGACATGTTTTCTCTCTTTTTTGGAATTATCTTCTCAGAGAAATAATCTGCTAACTTGAGTTTAGCCTAAGTATAAATCTTTATTCTTAGTTTTCAATGTATCCACTGCTTTTTGTTTTCCACTGATGGGAGAGATTTTTGTTTGCTTGTTTCTGACTTGCTGTTGTGATTCCTCCATAAATCCCTACCTAGGAGACTATCATGATGCAATATCACAGGATTCATTTGTCTTGGAGATTGGCAGTAAGGGAAGAGATTCTGGAAGCAGAAAATGCATCAAAAAGTCTATGCTGACTGTGTTATGCTCCATATCTTGTTTACGGGCAAAGAGGAAAGCACACCTTATATAAAAAGTCAAGAACAGATTGTTAGTGGAATTCCGATCTTTACAGACACCTGGACAGTTAGAAGAAAAAATGGTGTTTACTGATAAATCAGGCAGTTCAAAAAAGTTGAGACAAAACCAAACCTGTCAAACATCAGTCCTAAGGTCTTGCACACTGTATGAAGCTTGCAATCTTTCTATTAACAGTGTCAATACTGTATTATGGAACTATAGGATTATAGAATTATAGAATAATTTAGGTTGGAAGAGACCCTTAAGATCAGAGTACCTAGAAGCTCGTATTTTCCAGAGAAAATTGTATATAATTTATACTGATGAAAGATGACTTCTTATAAACCTTGCCCTCTTAGGTATTCTGTAGGCAAGTGTAATAGAGGTAGCATCCAGGATGACTCAGCACAAGTCATGCTGGTTCATACATTGGATAAAGCAGGAGGTTGAGAAGACTGGACGATATTTACTAATGAAGGACGATGTATTTGTGCTAGGAAAACAACACCTTGTGCTGCAAAATTGTTCAAAAAAATTCTGACCAGTATTTCATACTCTGAAAGTGTAGAGACGAATAGGAGAAAGGTTTCAGTGCATCTGTGATTAGCAAAGTGATTTATAGAGGAAATATTTCTTACAGTAGTACTTCAACTTCTATTCAGTGCTCTGTATTGCTCCTCTCTGAGCAGCCAGAATTAACTGCTTTTCAGGAATAATTCAGCAGTTGCTTTACTCTGCCTTATATGTCTTTTCTTTTTAGGACACAGCTCTAGTCTTCAATGTTCAATTGCAAAGCTGTTGAAGAGTGTTTTAAAGTGCTATGAAAGGTTTTCCTTATTCCTCACTAATTAGCAGAATCTAAGTCTTTTCTCAAGCAGGTGAAACATCTTTTGCAGAAGGATATGATGTTGGAAGATACTCCTGTGGCCATTCACTCCTCCTTAGAACTCAGAAAGGAATATGACCAAGAAGGGTTTTCAGGAAAAAAAAAATTATAAACTTTTTATCCTCGAAGTTGCTTCTTGCTGGCCTTTTATTATTCCCTAAACTGTTATCTAACTCCAATACTTTCACAGCAAGATATTCCTAGATGTGAGAATCTGCTTTATTTACCCATAGTTTTATGCTTCTGTTTTTCTTGTTCCATTATGGTTGGACTTGACGATCTTGAAGGTCTTTTCCAAACAGAATGATTCTATGATTACTTTGGTGTCTTTAGAAAGGATTCTGGGCAACTACGATGTTATGTTCTATGAATGAGCATAATCACCTCCTAATACAGTTGTCATTACAGTGTCAGACAGTAATTGCTGTGTTTTCTTGTTGTTGCTGTTGTTGTTTTTGGTGTGTGTGTTTGGGGTTTATTTATTTATTTATTTATTTATTAACAATGAGATGTGCCTCTATTTTCGGATCTCCTGCTCTCTACTCCCTCTACACCCTGGCACATCCACACACACATTTCCAAACCTGACTTCCATGATTTGGGTGCAAAGGAACTAAGAGGGGTCTGAATGAGCCCTCATCTGTAGTTACTTACTGGACTGAAGTGCTCACGCTGCTGAAGTGTTTCCAGTCTGAATGCTCTACATATACATAATAAACACTGAAGTACAAATGCAGATATCTGCACTGACATAAATAAAAGAAACATGTTTTCTACAAGGAAATAATTCCTAGCAAATTAATTGGACAGCATACTGAAACCAGATCTTACTGAATCCTTCCCAGAGATAGGATTATCTCCAGTGATTTTGTAGCGTGAAGTTTTCAGGAAGGGCAGCCAAGGCTGAAAGAAAAAAATTCTCCAAGAGAATTCATTGTAAAAAGTTATTAACCTTTCCACAGATTTTTCTTTCACTAGAACATCATTCAGAAACCCAGACTAAAATGCTACTGAAGCTCTTAGATACAAGTAAAATAAATAACCTGGGAATCCGAACAGTGATTTTTGATACCTTTCCCATTGCCATGTTTAAAGCATAAGGCTCTATCAGTTTTTTAAAGCCTTGAAAACAAAATACTATGCCGATGATATTAAGAAGCACTTGATGCATCTGTGAAGGCATATACTTAACATACATAAACATGATGGACATCTTGTGACTATTATTACTAGGCAGTTTTAGTGTTGTCATTTTAAATGAGTGCAGCTTTATTGAGATGCCATTACTTTTTATTTAATTAATACCTTGGTTTTAAAGATTAGGATCATTCTGAAACCACATTATTATTCTATGCAGCAGCTTACTTGAGGCTCATTTATTTTCATGTCTACATTCTTGGGGAATGTCAGATTTGTTTATTCAGAGCAGATAAATCTGCCATGTGGTAAATGATAAAAGGGAGATGGTCAAGTATGTTATGTTTCTAACCCTCTGAGTCCTGTCAAAATTATTGTAAAAATGTGTGATATATTTTGAAAGAAAAAGAATAATGTGTTGTTTTATTCTGTGGAACACTTATGAATTTCATATATAATACTATTAGTCTAGAAATTGGATATGTCAGTGTGCTATAGAGAAATGAGTTTTTGAATATAATGTTCTGCATAAAATGAAGAATGCTATTTTTCATAATATTTGGCATTTAAATAGAACTTTTTTGAGTCTCTAAGCATTTTATTAACATTTATTAAGCAAGGCACATGACAGATTCTTTGACGTAAGCAATATTACTTCCATTAAATTAAGAAAAAAAGATAACACCATAAGGATTTCATGATTAGTCAGAACCATCATCATCTGCCTTTTCTGTGTTTCCTGCTTTGATTTTGAGACCACATTCCTTCATTTATTGAAAATGGACAGTGAGTGCTAACAAGTCAATTGGCAAAGTTAAGATTAAGTTTATATCAGGTCACAAAACATTAGAAGATGCTTAGTTTCTTAGTTTAAGTTCTTTTTTTTGGTTCTATAATAAGAAATAAAATGTTCTGTTAACTCTTGACAGCCTGGTGGGTGATGACCTTTTAAACTTGTGCTAATAATAAGAAACCAGTCTTCCTTTAGTTGAAGACATTTCTTAACATAAGAAATATGGTGCCCCGTCATATTTACACAAACTTTCATTTAGAATAATACGTATTTAGTTAAACATTCTTTTAGTAAACAGCTCTAATGACCCTTAGATATTCTAGATACAGATTTTCAGACATTACTGACAATTATCCCGTTTTTTTTTTTTTTGCATATAAAGCATTTGTAATGACAACAATTTAAAAATAGTAAGGAATCTGTTTTTTGTGATATACTTGTTTCTTGAGACTGAATTTATCTTTGACCTCTTTAATACTTCTGATTGGCCAGGCACCAGCATGCCCATGGTATTTAAAAATGGAGATTTTACTAACAGAACTGTGAATTAACTTGCTGCTGAGGTAAAGTATGTCATATCCCAGAGAGTTTCTGAGTTACATCATGTTTGTAAGAGCAGTAAGTAGCTGCATCTCCATAGTTTGCTCTGAAGGTCTGATTGGAAATGTGGGTTTAGAAGTCTCTGGGTCCCTCAAGGAGAGAAGATGAAACCACCACTTTTTATATTGGGGTGAGGAATAAATCCAGATGGATTTATACAAGTGTCTTGTAAAACTGGTGCTTGCCCAGAAAACATTTTTTTCAACTGACTGACTAAAAGAGGGAAAAAAAAAAGTTTTATCTAGTATTCAAAATGTATGAGAACAACAAACAACTAAAGATTCCTATGCTAATAAAACTACTAGTTCCTACTAAGCCTTATATATAGATGCAGAGGATTATCATCTAGAGCTTCAGAAATAAATTGAACCATGTGCTTCCATTTCCAAACAGTATTATGGAACCCTAGAAATTATGTTTCTGCATATAAATGTTATATAAGTATGAACTAAAAAATAGATGGTGTCTTTCTATGAGAACATCTGTGAGAATGATTTTGAATATGAACAATGTAATTATTTGCCTTGCTCGTTTTCATTCATGTAAGGCAGAATACTCTGTCCATTGAATTTTGCCTTGTGAGTACTGAGATTTGATAGCCTGTGGAGAAAGAATAGGCTGCATCAGAACAGGGTCCCTCTGCCTCCTTCTTGCGGAAATATACTTTAGGTTATCCTTGTCAAAGTAGACGTGACTAGTTTTAGTCTTATAAAACTAGTAATGAGGTGAGGAGAAAATCCAAAATCTTATTCTTTGCTAGTTCTTTTCTGTTTTACTTGCCTCTCCCCTCTGCCTGTCAAGTTGGAGCCTTGAAAGAGATTTCCGCAACACTTGGCTCACAGTAAGCAGTTTAAAAAAACCCACCAAAACCTAAAAGCGTGGTGCACAGTCACTGAGAGTAGACAGGGTGACACACTGTTTGTTAAAGAAAAAAAATGGCATGTAATCCACAAAAAAAGTAGCTTGACCATTGCTTATTGTATCTTTTTCCACTCTTACATAGCATTTTATGCTAAAAAACTCAAAATAAAGTGAAAATAGCAAACCATTTCTATTCAGAATCACATCTATTTTTATATGTTAACTAAGTATTCGTTACGTTACACTTTTGTCACCTCTGTATCTCCATAATCTTATTAATTGCTTAGTTATTCTTTAACCAAGAATAGTTTGACCGTTGTATTTCACACTTTTTATCAACTGGCTATTGTTTCATTATGCATATGTAGTGTTTCCAAAGATGATGTCGTTGTACACAAGTTTTACCGAGATTGTGCTTGATGATTTCTGTTGTAGTTTTCCATGAGATAGAAGTCTAGTTGGACTCCTACAGCACATTCTTAGTCTTGGCCAGAAAAGATATGTGAAAAACATTTCTAAACTCAAATGCTCACGCTTTTAAATACATTATTTTAACCAAAATGCATGCAACCTCACAATAGGCATTTTGCAAAGTTTTTAAAGAGTAGATTTTTTTTTTCCAGGTGTTTTTCCCTTTTAAATAATAAAAAAGAAAATTCACCTACCTATGTGATTTGTCTTTCCCCCAGTTTTCTCTAAATGAAGAGTGATGAATGTGCTTAGCATAATATACAGTCTTTCAACACATCATGGACCATGAAGGACTAGGATGACTTTATCTGGAGTTTCCTGTGTAAGAGTATTAACTAGAACATATCTGAACATGGCAATAACACATCCTATCCACTTCAAGAAAAATATTTTGTTCTCTTTCGCGTTACTTTTAGAAAGGAGATGAACAAAATTGATTAAAAAAAATAAATACGTGATAATTTTCTTCATGTTGTCATGAAATGCAAGGTTTTTTTTGTTTGTTCGTTTGTTGTTTGTTTGTTTGTTTTTAAAGTTCTCTAAAACTACTCTGACAAAGGAGTGCACAGGGGTTTTTATCCAGGTGCAGGACTTCACGCTTCTCATTGTTGAACTTCGTGATGTCCTTGCCAGGCATTTTTCCATCCTGTCCTCCAGGTCCCTCTGGATGGCAGCACAACCCTCTGATGTGTCAGCCACTCCTCCCAGTTTGGTGTCATCCACCTGCTCCAGCACGATCTCCTGCATGGGTTGCAGGGGAATCTCAGTCCCTGCACCTGGAGAACCTCCTCATGCTCGTACTTCTCTATCTTGGCGTTTGCACTTTTCTCACTCCTCTCTCACAGTTGCGGTGCTGTGCAGATACACCCAACACAAAGTTTGTCTCAAGCATGTTTTTAAAATTGCAATTGTATCTTCAGAAAGATTTTTTACTGTTATCTTTTTACTGATATCTACAGCAGTCAAGAAATTAAAGAGGAATAGATACATGTTTCCATTCTAGCTCCTAGAATTGCTGCGTCTGTTAGAATTAAAATAAAATACACATGTAAGTGGGTGGATTTATTTAACAACCTGTGGATTTATATTTTTAACATTGTCTACTATTGAAAGGGATTAGCAATTCTCTAAGGCCAAATTAAAATTTGTGGTAATTCTATAGAAGTTAGACAGTTGGACTGCTTCTACCATTTTTTTTTAAAATAATTTTTATATTTCTGAGTGGTACATTCAATATGTCTAGTTTTCCCAACTACAAAAGAAAACATAATGTCTTTTTGAGAGAACAGGAAGGATTAACTTGTCCACTGGAGATTTTTCAAGTGTTTATTTTCATAAAGGCAATTATTTTTATCCTTGCCTCTGTTGGAAAAATCTCATCTAGAATCTCTAATCTCAGTACTGCAGGTTTGCTTGGCCTCTCTGTTGCCGAAATGTAGTGCTGGTCATGGTTAATGTTTTACTTTAGTAAAGACAGTTTTTGTCTATGTTGGAAAGTAATATCCACCATAAAGGTCACGACTTGCAAAGATACATGAAGTGAAGTGAGTGGCATGAAACAGTAGGTAGCAAAGCATTGTACAATTCAGTGAACAACAAGGTCAATTACTTCATATCTACTTGTAGTTCAGCACAGCTGGACTGAAAATAATCGTAATGCCTGACTGGCATTCTGCAGAAGTTTAATGCAGAATAATAATGGAGTTTAAATCACCAGTTTACCAAAAAGTGTCATTCTGAGTGGACAAGAATAGAAATGAGAAGCAAGCTGTCTATCAGAAAAGTATTACAGAAAGGACTGAAAAGTATTAGTAGAACAGAAAAGAAAGAAAGAAAATAGCAGACAGCACATTGCTTGTTAAACTATGAGTTTGACATCCTACTTTTTAATACCATTTTTTGTCTTAAAACTAACTGGTCAGACTATTACAGGAACTCATTGCTATTCAAATACTGCTGGTAGCTTTTCATAAAGCCAAATTATGTCAGTAAAGAATTTCCAAATAATCAACATCTGAGTTCAAAAGTTCAGTTGCCCTAGTAAAATCCTTTAAAAAAAATTATGATTATGTACATTACTTCAAGTACTGCACTTCACTAGAAAATAATTTGAAACAGTAAAGATTAAGTCCCTAAACGCAGAAGAAACATGAGGCAGTACTTTAATAAGGGGAAAGATAACTAATAAGGAATAGAGGAAAGTCAAAGAAAAATTTGGCATATATTGATAACTATGCAGCAAGCAGCTCAGAATGTGTCTTTAAGATCATTATAAGATGGACCTATCGGGTAAAGCCATATATATCATTTCACAAACTTTGTAATTTTAAAAAGTTGACAGGAACTATTGCAGAAGATGCATTTGAGATATTGCATTTGAGATGTTCTTCACAGATTTTATATCAAGTCCACTGCCACATGTATTTTAATTCTTGTATGCTAATTAGGATATAAAGTAATTTTAGAACTTGGATAATATTTTTATAAGAATATTTTTGGCATTACATGAAATAGATTAAATAAAATGGGATATCCTCATTAGTATAAAGAAAGCTCCTGTAATTTAGTTTGTTTTAGATATTCACACACAGCTTAGGATACCTTCTGAGGTTTATTTTACCAGAAAATAGCTGATAAAATTACTAAGGCAATTTTTATTGTTTAGGTTGAGCATGATTTTAGTGGTGACTCAGAAACATAAACGCATTGATAGGATTTGGAAAACAATTTTTCCTTTCAATATTGTTTATTTACCTGCCCAGCCAGCATAGGGCTGCAAAATTGTAAGAACAAGCTTGATTGTGAAAGTTATGCTTTCTCTATAGGATTTCTAATTTTCTCCAGCTAAGACATCCCTCACAACATCCTACCTGGATTGATTTTGCATTGGAATTTCCAGCCGTCCCATATAAAATAGGATTTCTGTGTTGCAAGTTCAAATCTTGGGCTCCTTATTAAAAGCTATGCAGCATAGTACTCTTTCAGTTTTCCTGAACCCACTGGCTTCTGGCTGTTTTGATGTTGCAGGTGAAATAACTATGTGGAAAAGGGTCTTGTCACCCATGTTTCTGCCTTACTCTTCACATCATTGTCCAGCTGTTTCACTATGTCAGATGGAAATCAGGAACAGTAATACCAGAAGCAGGTGATGTGAAGGATAAAGATGGAAATTAACAGGGCATCTGAGGGCAGAAAGCTTTTGTCTCAAACTGCTTATCTTCAATTAGAGTGGCAGCAGTGACTACACAGATCAGAGGCTAATGTTCTGGTTATTTTTAATAAGAAATCTGGCAACTAGATTTATACTTTATGCCATTTTAGAAGAATGTTTGCCCTCAAACATGTAAAATATGAAGTTCTTTTCTCAGTGGAATGAATTCTATGCATCATAGGGAATTCTTTCTCACAAACCTTTTCAAATCAAACTGGTATAATTTCACATGCTTGCTTTTTCTAAGCATGGTAGATGCCAGTTCACCTACCTCAGAAACCAGATTAGTAACTAAGGATACTTCTGTTATTAGCACAGTTTTTACTTTCATACTTTCAAATCATTAAATTTGTCTTGGCTGGTTGCTAGGTCAAATACTAATTATAAGTTAGTTTTCCTTGATGAAGAACCACAGGGTTTATGCCAAAGATATTAAAATCTCATTCTTTTAGGCAGAGGGTGGTCATTGTACTGTTAATGAAAGAATTGCTTCTCAGGCGAATCTAGTAATTCAAATTTGTCTTTTTGCAGCATGAAAACATTCTTTTACAACAGATATTATCCATTGCTAGAAGTGTGCTGTCAGATTAAATGGATAAATGGTCTAATCTAGTGTGGCAGCATTCCTAAATTGACTAAAACAAAATTAACTTTAGTACTGTGTACAGTGTACTTGGCTGTTGTGTATAGGGCAATGCTCTGGGAAAATGATGATTGACTGCTCTCAAGACAGCAGTTCCAATACAAAGTGTAATGGCCACAGGAAAATAAGACAAAGGTAAACAATACTGTGTGTTCTTCTGGTTAGTGAGATGGCAATTTCAGCAAGTTCTGATCCTCTGATTCAGTCTTGCAATATACATAAGGTTTTTGACAAGCTGCCAAACTGTAAGTTTGACTGACTTTAGCTACACAGTCTTTCTCAAGGAATAACTTTTTTTTTTTTTTTTTAATAACCTAGGTAATACCCTTTTTTTCACTAGTGTGTAGAGGCACCTCAGAAGTTTCTCACTGTAGGTGCAACTCTGAAGTGGTTCAATTATTTACAGCATTTTGAGGATACACAAAAATGTTCCTTTTCTTTTTCCTCTAAGCATGTCTTTTTCTGAAACCAAGATCAGTCGTTTGCTTAAAAACTTATTTATTAAATTAATTGATGTAAGTTTTTGGATATTGTTTTGTATAATTTTCATGAAATCTATTTTGAGAGATTTAAAATGAGAAGAATAACCAACAATGTTCTCAGGTATAACCTGAGGGAAATATGTATTGCAGATTATCTTTGATAGATGACAACAGACATCACACACTATAGTCTGCACCCATTAAATAACCTACTAGAGACAAGGTACTACATAATGACAGCTTAATGACATGTGATGTAGAAACTTTTAAACACACTGGACCTACATCTGCTGCCAATAGTACATCATTCCACATGTAGTCCCACTGAAACCAATTGTGAACAGAATTATTTTATTAAATTTGGAAGACATACATCTAAACCACTTATGTTTGGACTTATGTATTTATCTTGTATTAAATTTCAGCATGGGACTGTTAAATGACCATGTCAAAGTTGATATGAGTTTTAACTGAGCAAAGACTAGAGGATCTAATCACTTTAATGTAAATTTTCTGTGACTATCTGAGAGAAATCAACTTAAATAAATAGAGCGAGATGAGGAAGAAAAAGTGACAATTAACTGTCTGTCCTTCTGCAAGTGAACAAACAGCTCCAGCAACCTGCTGTTAAATTATTACACAAACCCTCAGGTTATAAAACGAAGGTACAGCCATTCCACATTACTTTTTCATGTCCTTTTGAGAGGTCAGAATGCCATTAAGTTAGAGTGATGGATCTGCTGGGAATCTTTCCAAAGCATATTGCCCTCTTGCACATATACTGCTGGCGTTTTCGCAGATGTGTGGGAAATTATAGCACAGCAGCAGTAGCAAGCTTGTAGGGGAGATCAAGGGACTCTGGAAGTCCTAGAACAGAAAGAACACCTGGGTTTTGTGGAAAACTAGCAGTTGGTACTTGAATTTGTTAGCTGTAACCTCTCCACAAAAGGATGGTCTGCTTAGTTAGACTGTTAGTATAGTAAATATATGTAACTACTCTTCACATTGTTAGACGAGAAAGATTTTCAGCATTTTGAAACAATTTGAGAACTCAATATGTACTTTTGCTTTAATTTTTGCTTTGTAAAACGGAATAGAACTGGAAAGAGATGACAACAGGAAGGCCAGAGAAATTAGTAAAAAGCCTAAATGAATCTTCTTCATTTTAGATGCGCGTAATGACCTCCAATGTACTAACATCATTTTGTGAAAACCACTGTCCTCTGGGGCCCTGCAGATCCTTACAGATTTGGTGCCACAGTCTGTAGCTTAACTGCTAACCTGAATGGAGGGCAAAACAATGCTGCATTGTTTGGAAGAACAGGGGGAAGGCTGTGGTAAAGGCACCTTCCCTATCAGAATGCAGGGAAAGTGGTGTTAGCTCCATTACTCTTTCTAATGACCACCTGCTACCTTTCCCCATAAGCATTCTCTCGGGCATTGTAAACCACAGCAGGCACTTTGGCTGAGCAAGAAATCTCTTCCCCTTTCTAAGCACAAAACCTGTAACTGAACCTAGGAATCTGCCTGGGGACCATCAAGAAAATGGACTTCCATTAACTTTTTTTGCTAATCTATCCTTTATCATGTCTGATTATTTAATGATCATTGTAAGTCTGTGTTGGCAGACAATGTGGCACTTAGTTTCATTATAGATTTTATTTGAATATAAAATTTTGCATGCTGTAGCTTTTGCACATGAGAATTCACATCCATAAAATGTGTTTACACTATCTATAAATACTTTCTTCAAAGGAATGTATATGCATCGTGAAGTATTTTTTTCCAAATTCGGTTTCTTAATTTTTTCTTCTCTTCTTTCCATCACAACTCAAAAAGCTTCTCTTTCTGTGAATATAAGGGGCAATTTTCAATGCAAATGAAAATTAGAACAGAAGATAAATACGTTCTATGCCTTATTTGCCTTATCATAAAGTAAATACAAGCATATCTTCTACAGGATAATTGTTGCTTGGTATCCTTATATGCAGTAACCATCTTCATTGAGTTTTCAAATGATCTTCTGAGCAGTGACTTATAAAATGTTAAAGCTAATACTATAATTGAAAGTTAGGTTTTGAGACATAGGAGGTACATGTTTGGAAAACGTGCACATTTAGAAAGAATGCATATATCAGCCCAAATACACTTGACATGGTTGTGTAGTAGTCTTAAAAGTAGTGAATGACATGTCAAAATTCTCAACTCCTTTGTGCACATCCTCTCTTGCTACCCCTTCAACAAGAAGTGTTGCAGCAAATTATATTTGTGGAGTCTCCTTCTCTGGAGACATTCAAAACTTGCCTGGATGCCCTCCTGTGTAGCCTTATCTAGGTGTTCCTGCTCCGGCAGGTGGATGATCTTTTGAGGTCCCTTCCAATCCCTAACATTCTGTGATTCTGTGAAGGGCTGTGGGTGCTGGGTCTTTTTAGCTTGGAGGAGACTGAGGGGTGACCTCATTAATGTTTNTGGAGGTTGTGGAGTCTCTGGAGACATTCAAAACCCACCTGGATGCCTTCCTGTGTAGCCTTATCTAGGTGTTCCTGCTCCGGCAGGTGGATGATCTTTTGAGGTCCCTTCCAATCCCTAACATTCTGTGATTCTGTGATATTTGCAACTTCAGCACTCTATGCTGTATCAGTACCTCACCATCAGAAAAGGAAAAAAAAAAGTTTTCTTGTGTGTGTGTGTGTGTTTTTTTAAACAAGAAAATGAAAAAAACAGGCCTAGTGTCAGAAGACTTTATATATATGTATTTAAACTAGCACAGGGTGATCTCTAGGTATTCTGTTCTTAAAACTGAAATCTATTGTGGGACAGGTGGCATATTTCTATACTTTCTGCTCGCATTTTTTTTCCTAAATATTGCCATGTCAACGTCATAGGTGTTCCTGCTCCAGCAGGGCGATTGGACTAGATAATCTTTTGAGGTCCCTTCCAATCCCTAACATTCTGTGATTCTGTGATTCTGTGATCTGCATGCAGTAACTTGTTGTCTCTGCAGACCAGGTATCCAACTGTTTTTCTGCCTGAATAAGAAAGAAATGCAAGGTCTTTCAAAATAACGAGTATAAACAAATTGTAGCAGATCCTTCAGCTAATCCATCATCAAGGTATAATTGTGAACGGAAAAAGTAAGTTTTAAATCCAATAGCAAAAGTCATATTTATTGAGATGATTATGGCCCAATATGGTGAAAGGTTTTCTTATAGAGTTCATCTATACTGCTTTGTAATGCCAGCATATAATCTCCTATTAATACCCTAATTAGAATGTCTCATGTTTTGGCCTTGTGACTTTAAGTATCTTTGTCACTCAATATAAAAATGATTTTCGTTTTTAAACAAGTCAGTGGATGGATGACCTTATTTGAGCAAACATCACATAGACCACAGGCTAGAACACAATCCAAAACCCTCTGATCCCTCGGTAGCTAATACGAGAGAAAGATCGAAACCTTTTAATCTCCTTCCCATCAACAAAAGCCCCACTTAAGCCTGGGCTATTTATTTTAGCCATCCATTTGGGGGTGATGGTGGAAGCTTGGGATCTTCTCAGTAGAGGGCTGTGCGCGTAAATATCTTTCAGCAATGAGCCGTCCACATTGAAGGCAATAGCATCCATGTCTGCTAAGTGTTTTTAAAGGAGACAACAATCCAAATACAGATCAAATTGTTTATATTGTTGCACATTGAAAAAACTATTTTCACAAACACAGGGAGAATTCCTGTCTGTGTTGTGTCATCTACACAAATGATATGGACGCTAATGTTGTTGCATATATTTACGCGTTGGAACAAAAACGTCTAAATCAGTGATGAGAAGTGTTAATGACAAGATTATATCTTCTCTTTGTTTGCTAGGAATAAGGAAAAATCTTCTAAAATGCAAAAATATAAAGATACAGTCTTGCGTATGTGACACACAACATAAACTATTTTAAGGGATTAGTTTTCGGTGCTTTCTTATGGCTTGCAGCCATTACACTTCTTTAATGAATGTTTCACCTCCTCTAATTTGCCCTAAAAAACAAACAGGGCATCATCACTTCATGTACAGATGTTACCGCATACATTTAGGTCAAATTGAAAGTTTTCTCGGAGTCAGTAGCCATGATGTATGTATACCTGTGCACTTCTAGATGAGATTTTCCCTTTTACTCATCTCCGTCTACAACAAGATTTACTGGGGTAGAAATTCCATTTACACGTTCATTTTTTTTTTGTCATGAAGGACACACGAATCCTAAATTGACTCTGAGAATCCGAAGATATCATCTTTTTAAAATTGCTCGGCAATAATAATGCCAATTTTCCTTCCTTAGATATCTTAATTTCACTCAAGCAAAATTTAGTGGATCTTTTACGCTAATTGAGGGTCCATCAAACTGACAGTCAAAATAACCACATATCTCAGAGATTACAATAGGTGGTTACTGACATTGGTGACACAGCATGTTTCATTAGTAAGCCTTCTGTCACATGTTGGTAGATATTCTGGCCTTAAAATTAAAAAGCCCCTCAGTAATGGAATTAGACTTATGTTGTCAGTCAGGATGGCCAATAAATCAACTCTATCCACAATCTTGACTCAAATGTAATTTTATTGCCTGAATATGAAGACCCCTTAAAAAAAACCCAAGCACTCTTTTGTTTTGGTTTGTTTATTTGTTTGATTGTTTGTTTTCCTTGTGTATTTTGGTTAATTCAAAAGAACAATGTATTTAAAATTTTGAAGCATCAGCTTCTAAAATAAATTAATATATTAAGTTATATCTTTAATTATAATGTATAAATTTATTACTTTTATATATTAATATATTCATTATCTCAAATATAGTGCTGGCCAAAAGCAGATTTCAGCTCCATAGTTCATTCATATCGTGGTATCTCACATCTCTACATAAGTGGAACTCCACATCTTGATGCCTCAAGTACGGGTAACATATGATTTATATTGGTTTTGTACCTGGCATTTATTTGTTTCTCTTCTCTGACAAGTCGAGAAAATGATGTATCTTGTCTTGTCTCAACCCACACAACTCAAAATCCAGCTTACACAACTGGAGAAACATGTTTCTTTTTTGTCATATCCATGATTCACCTACAATAAATTTAGATATTTGTGGATGAGATTATACCCAGTATTTTGTTCAGTATACACTGTGTTTTCTCTTTTGCCCAAAGCCTTTAGAGTGTACAGGATAGATGCTGAGTTCAGTAGTTATTTTTGTTCCTTCAGATTTTGTAACACTATCTTGCTTTTGACAGCTCGTACACAAGTTGTGACAATTCAGCCAGGTATGCCACTAGTGATGTTCTTAGTGAGCTAGTGTATAGCTTGACCACTGTTGAAGAGACCTTTTTCATACATCTTGCCAAAAAAAATTAGAATACATTTCAGAAGAGTCAATGAAATTTAGGTTAGACTGGTGGAGATTAGCATTAAAATTATTTTGAAGACTTCGAAAGCAGCATAGAGAACTGAATGAGTTTAGATGATAATAGGGAGAAACACAATTATGCATGCAGAATATGCAGAAATGTCAGAATTATACTCTCTTCCCTGCATTGAAATAGGATTCAGTAACTATTGTAAAAATCAGTGATTCTGAGTGTCAAAAGTCAGAATTGCTGCATGTAGTATCATTTGCTTCACTAAAGACGACCAAATAGGGCCCAATTAACTCATGTTATCTTCAGTCAGAGTCAGGAAATCACTCAAGCAGAAGCCACGTAGCTTTTGTGTAGAGGCTGGATTGCTAAATTCAAAGCAATTGTTCACCTTGTTCATCTTAATGTGTCTTGGCAGGAGTAGGCTATTATGAAGACTAGAAACGGTAGTCTTGGGAAAGATTTGAGAGAATAATCACTTTAAATATATCTTTTATATTTTATTTATATATTTGTGAAATACATCAGATGTATTAGTTAATATGTTAAGATGTTCATTGCTGATAAACTTAATATAAGCAAACTATATTATTGTTGTGTTTTGAATTAGAATAACGCTATTAATTGACGTGATCTTTCTAATTTCTCTTTTCATCACTAATCTGTAGCCTTTCAGAAAAACAATGTCACCATTCTCTGTCAATGTTCCTAAAATGTTATTAATTTCTATAAAACTCTTAATTTTAGTGATTTACCAACTTCCTTTTCTGTGAAGCTGTACTTTAACAAAGGCCAAAACCAGCAACCATTCTTCTGGCCAAGACTTAACCATGCTGGTCTAAGCCAACCGTCATTTAAATTTTTCCTCAAACCCAAAAGTCAATAGCTGAAATAGGTTGAAACTGCAGAAAGAGCTCTGGCCACAAGAACTATGAGAAGAACAAAAACGAGGCCATATTGCTCTAAATCAGAAGAGGAAAGGAGAGATTTGTCTGACTGCTTTTTGGCAGGAGAGAGAACATTGGATGGCCTCAGTCTCCCATCCTACCTCAATATGTATACTCTCCAATGCAGTAATGTTGTAATTAAAATCTGTTTGGAAAAAAATGCCAAATGAACATAGGCTGTTAAAGTGAATAATTGACAATGTCTTTGTGATTGATAGCCTATTAGTGAAACCTGCAATTCACATCTTTCTACTGGTTTTCAGTCATTTTCACAGCCGTCTGCTTTAAGTTACATTTTTAAATACTCTTATGCCAAGTTAATCCAAGTAAAACAGTTTTCAGGTATGCTGCTCTGAAGAAGAGAGAGAAAATCAGTCTACATGGTATCTAAAATGCTGTCAATATTTTGCATGTTTATACTTCAAATGCAATTGAAATTTTGTACAAGGTCAGAGTGGTTATATTTAATTTTACTATATTATATCATGCTGTATAACTTCATATAAAAGCTTGGCATATTTTTGAACAAAATTCCCTTGAAATTCAATACTTCAAATAGTTTTTAAGCAATAAACTGATGTATAGCTTGAAAATTAATCTGAAGTTTTTTCTGAATGCTATATAGCCACAGAATTACTGTTTTATACACCAAGCATTTACCCATGTAGACTAAGGGAAGTTATATTCAGAAAGCATCACAAAGGAAAATAAACTAACAACATGTAGATCCTGTCTTTTGCCTAGCAAAATATTAAAAAGATTTTCCAATTTAATTCAAAGGGCAGGTCTATGTGTGCTGCAGTTGCTCAAAGCAGTTCTGCTTATTTTACTTATTTACTGTGTAAAAAAACCATTTTTTGCTACTGCAGTTCAATGTAAAACAAAAATTTTTCTGGATGGCCTTGTTAGCAACATTTTTATTAATATAGCTTTACACTTTCAATGATAAGGTTAAGGTTATAAATATTCACTGAACAGTATGTATTTGAGATAAAATTTTACAGACCAAATGTATTATTAATAATATTTTGTGTGATTTTATTGTTATGTTCAGCTGACTGATTTCTCAGGATAAGTTCAAGGAAAGCACACCACATTTTTAGGAAGAAACACGACATAGAAATAACACATTACACTTGCACCTACAAGTTTTCTACTGAAACCATGAAAAATCTACTTCATTTTGATACATTTCAGGAGAACACTGTGATCTGAATATACTCAAAAGAGATCTGTATGTATGCCAAAGGAGATATCTGTCCCAGTTGTGCTGAAAGTATTCCATCCTTGGACAACAGAAACCAAAAATTACTTTTGTTATGACTGCACCTCACAGCTGTCAGGGCTTGCTGTGTAAACAGGATCAAGCATATGAACTGAAAATGGAGGTATTATCTCTTTTTTGAAGAATAAGAAATTTGTTTCACAAATAAGAGTTACATCTTTTCACAC
This sequence comes from Pampusana beccarii, assembly GCA_013399365.1. Taxonomy (NCBI): domain Eukaryota; kingdom Metazoa; phylum Chordata; class Aves; order Columbiformes; family Columbidae; genus Pampusana; species Pampusana beccarii. Next base: position 90,472 of record VWYH01011056.1, read on the forward strand.
ACACACGCAGACACACACAAAGTCTTGGTTTTTCTTGTCACACTGAAAAGTAGTCTGCTTCTTTATTGAGATGCAAAGCATTGTGCTCATGCCTGTTACCAACAGAAGACTGAGTCATGTGCTTGAATATGCCGCAAATCGGTGCTGGTAGCACACAAGAACTGACAAGAAATATCAAAATAATTACGAGAAGTAAATTCAAGTTTGAGGCAAATTACGATTAAAAATCTTTTTTTTTTTTTCAGATCTCTAGGCATTGCTTGAGCTATTTTCTCTCTAACCGAAATTTACCATGGCACTGCATCAGTAAAATGCTAGTAGTTATCATACAATATTTGAATAGATTTTTTTTTTTAAATGGAATTACTAAGGAAAAGGTAAAGAAGAAAGAAAAAATATTTACAAAGAACACCAATAAATATTTTAAATTCATATAGGAGATGCTACAAAATAATACAGAAATATGTTACAAAGAGACCTCTGATTACAAAGGTACATGAAAAACAACAGTAGAAATATTAGAGAAAGAAATTCTAATGTTATCTATAGAAATGTGTGTATTTTTTGAATTCTATTAAAAAATCCTTGTTTCCTAAGCAAAGATTCATCTGCCTGTCTGACTGAGTTTAGATTAAATGCAGGATTTTCAAATTTTCAAATTTCACTTGTTTATACACTTGCCACTCTGTATAATTCATTTTTCATCCAAAGAGGAAAGTCATCTGGTTTCTGTTAACCTAACTGGAACATCTTTTTTCCCCAACTGGTTGATATATAATCAAATAATTTCTAATATATTATCAGGCATTTATAGAAAAATAAAGAAATTAAGGAAAGTCCTTATAAAACAGTAAATGAGAACAGTAAATTATATCAGCAAGAAATATTTGGTGTTACTATTCCTCTTTTTGAGTTGAAGGAAGTAATAGTTGACCTTTTATTTGTAGAGGTTGTAAGCAGTGCTTATACAACACACTTCTTTGCAACTTATAGAGTGATTCCCTGAGCTTAAGAGGTATCACAGCATTTGGGACACCAGAGAGAGATGGTGTCCATGCTGTTGCTTTGCCACCTTTCTTGTCCTGTGCAAAGGATGTTCTGCCCCCTGGAATCTTCATGCCTCAACACATGCACATTGGCATCCCGGGCTTCAGACAGGCCTAACTAACAAGAGCTATAGAAGACTCTTACAAAAACTGTACTTGATTTACAGGAAAAATTATAAAATGCTAGTTCTAACAGCAGGTGAAAGGAAAACATCATGAGAAGAGCTGAGCTGGACTAAGACAGAGAGAGCTGATGTTAGAGAATTCTTAAAATTGCTGTTTCTAGATGTAATGATTGTCCAGTGTTTCATGGGTCAGACAAATCTTCAAATGACATTTCAGGACACTTAATTTAGACACCCAATCTGAATTCTGCATTGAAAAAACCTCTCTTTTTGTCCCTTCTGACTGTTGAAAAAAACCCTCTGGGAACCATCTCCTTTCGTCAAGTTATCCTTTGAAGGTATTTCCATTTAATTTAATTTGACCTGAAGATAATAATAGCTAGCTGCTTCTTCTAGCAGCAGCTCTTCATGCATTGAATAAAGCTATTGATGCCAAATTTTTTCAGGAGTATTTGAATGTAAATAGTAATGTTTCTTTGGAATTAATTAATTTTATTAAATCATGCATTGGTTTTGTAGTCAAGAGTTTGATGATGATGTGTTCTTCTCACATTTGCTTTAAATATGAGTGCAATTGAACCTGGCCAATCATGGCTAAATAGTATTCTGGCTGTGTAGAAGTGATACGTAATTCTGCAGTGCACTGCTAGCTTGACTGAACAGTACACTTTTTAGTTGAGAATAGGTAAGGTATTTTTCAAATTGCATGAGTAATCTGAATAAGATTTAATAAGCCTGGACAGGCATTTCTGTAGAAATGAGATGAAGAATACACTTAAATGGTATTACTTTGAATGCCTCTTCATCTTCCAGTCTATGTTCAAAGTTAGATCAATGATAGGAAAAGTGTGCTAATCACAAAACAACATATAATGCAGAAATATTTATTCACACATTGGCAACTGAACATAAGAGTAAAGAACTGGAAGTTCAGCTGGAAGTTCAGTGCAACCGCTACCACAATGGGCACCTAACTTGTGGGATCTTTTATAAATGTATGAATTCCCATGGGAAAACTAGAAAAACTATTAGTAGGCAGCACCGCTGGATAGCAAATAAAAAACTTCATCTTCTGCTGGATAGAAATCTTTTGATTTACAATTTGAATGTATTCACGGTATGTTTCTACTCACTTGCTCTTGTGCCAACAGTGCCCTTCACCTTAAATAACTCTCACTCCTTTCTAATTTTTGCCCCCCAGTGTGTTAAAGATAGCTGTCATATTCTCTCTCACTGTTTGTTTTGTTAGGCAAAATAAGTCTTTTTCATTTATTCTCCACTTATAAGATGGACTGTCAATTCTCCTGCTGAGACGCAGGGTATGATTAGCTCAAGAACTGTGCTACTGCAACTGCACAGCTTCTGAGTGGCACTTGGGTTGAATCTGCCTGAGTGGAAGCGTGTGAATATATATGTCCACCTATGTGGGCTAACCTTTCTTAGCCTTTTCTGTATCTCAATTTGAATTAATCTTTAATGAAGATACATGGCCAGAATTGGAGAACATAGGTGTGAAAGAAACAGTGTTTGAAGGATGAATGGACCATGAGAGCAATGGCTGAATTAAGTCTGCTGAAAGAATGGGCTGTCACAATATTTGCTTATTTTAAATAAGTGCTTAAAAACATTTTCTTTCTGAGTGGAATTTTGAAATTTGTTAAGAATCAGCAATAACTTGCTCTCATGAAGAATTCACGCAATGGATGAAATTAAGCAAGAAAATTATACTTCTGAAACCAATTTGACTATAATGAGGCTGCAATGTGATCCAAGCTCTTTCGTCTGCAGGAGGAAATGACTGCAGGATTTTTGATATATAACATAGTGGTACATATGTCAAAAAATCAAAGTGAAAGTAATTAGAAACAAGAAAGAATACTTTCAAATGGGCATAGTATGCTTTCATTAAAAGGCGATACAAGGTTCATAGCTTGATGTTGAATAATTTGATTTATGTGGAGATGGAAGTCAGGTGTTGTTGTTGTTTGTTTTTTTTTTCCCTTTTATGGCCACGTGTTTTCCTAAAATTATAATCTCCATATTGAAATCCATATTTAGAAGGTATAAGTTCCAAGTCTTTATTTTCAAATTGCAAAACTTTTTATTCACTTCACTCTTAGGCAGCCAGATCGACTACATTCTTTCTGTTTCCATTCTTCTAAACCAAAATCAAGGTTGCCTGAACTTTGCTGAAAAGTTGCTTATCAGGGAGAATTACAGAGTGAAACGAATGCTAGTTATGAAAAGTTTGGCCTACAAATTGATTTCATTTTATTTCAAGAGGATTTGGAGTGAAAAGGACCCAAGGAATAATATCTGAGTTTCTCCCTTCCCACACTTGAACGCTCAGCAATATCGAGGTAAGTATAAGAATCTCTTATCTATTTAACCTCAGTTTCAGAAAATGTGTCTTGCTAACCTGTTTTTGATACAGTGGATAAGGTAAACAACACTAAAGTAATGCCTGAAGGAGCAGGAGGGTTAATAAGCCTCTGACATTTAGATTTCACATAGAGCAGTTCTAGGCAGTTCGTTAAAAAGCAATATTGCCACCTTGGAGAAAATTTTGCTTCCAGTAGAGATTATATCACATATTTGTAGCTTTTAACACAGCTGATGAGAGAGTTAAAGGAAGTAGTGAATGGGATGACCCTATAAAAGAAAAATGCTCTTGGTAATGTTAGTCCAACGAGGACCCTCCTTTTTTATGTACTTCAGTGTCACCAAGCTTGTTTTAGAGACTGATCTCTGCATTTCTGTGCTAGAGTTATACAAGCACGGCCATAGATGTGTATATAGTCACTTGGGAAAGCTTGAAAGATAACACTAATTTCTATTGTATTCCTAAATCCCATATAGTAAAAAATTCAGATTTTTTTTTTTTCCCCTGATTGTGAGACAATAATCTGTGAAGACTTGATTTGTTATACTTACATGCTGTTAGGACTCCCCTGAAGCAACATTTCCAGAAACATCTGTCTTTGTTAATTGGGAGCTGTTGATTTAATCTAAATGCGCATACATAGAGGAAGGGTAGAGAAGAAAGAGGAACAGTAAGGAGTGAAAAATATTATGAGTATAACATCTCTTTCCATTAAATGTAATTTTATATTTACTGCTCACTCAGAAGTGGCCTGTGACACAGGGTTATTCCTGTACAAATTACCATTCAGTTAGCAAAGACTATTGCTTTATGACAAGATGTTCTGCATTGTCATAATGTCATTGTAAAGCTTAGAGATGGATTTGGCAGATGCAATTTCTTTCTGGAGACATATGATAATAAGAACAACCTACATGTTGTGTGGTGTGAAAAATCACAGTAACCAAGGTCTTCAGCTGACACAGTGACACTGACAGAAATATAACAGAGATTTGTATAGAGATAGTAAAAGGAAAAAAATCTTGCTAGGATAAACATGTGAATGAGTTTTCCGGGAAAGCCAAGGTGATATTTGTTTCATTTTTTTATATCATGCCTTAGTATCTAACATACTGTTAGAATTCAAGGTATCTGGTGAACTACTCCAAGTTGTGACAGAAACTGTAATCACTGGCAAATAAGCAAAAGACTTCTGTAAGTCTACAGCAACAAAGCATATGAAATGGTACCTAGATTTCTAGAGCCTATTACAGGATCGAAACTATGGAAACAAACAGATGACTCTTCATGTTCTTCAAGTTGGACGTAGGATACCCATCTAACAAACAAATGCTTTCCTTTTGGCTTAAAGAAAACATAGTGTTATTAAAAGTAAGGCGAGAACAAACGGAGGATTTTTTTTCTAGGAGGTGGATATGAGGAATCCATAGTTTTCAGCAGCAGCACGCTGAGTCAAAAGGGAGAAAAGAAAGTAGTGTTTGGATAAATCATTTAATTTAAATAGTTTTATAAGAACAAGTTAACTGATTTTTCTGATTTGTCTGTGATTAGTGACATAGTTGGCATAGGTAAATGCTATGCAATATTAATAAGATTTTTTTTAACCTGTAGTGTGAATTCAAGTAGTATCTTAGGATACAGTATGCCGATTGCCATGTTTAAAGGGGAGGAATTAACTCCTCCTAACTCTTTCACCTGTTCTCTTTTATTTTTTGTTTGTTTGTTTCTTCCAAAGATATTATATGAATGAAAAACAAAATTATATTTGTACTTTGGGTGGAATTCAGTTCTAGACAGACACCTTCATTGATCAACTGACCAGAAAGTACATTTCAACTTGGACTGAGCTTACCACTAATTATAACAGAAATTTACATACCGAGCTTTTAGGTTAACGCCAACATTTCATTGTCTTCATCTTGAATGGAATCATAACCTGTTTAGAAAGCTTCTGTTATAAACAGAAACTCAGATTTTCTTAATAGGTTGCTTTCTGATTTGAATAATGTACTTTTTAGCAATTTAGCAATTTTTGCAAAATGTCAAGAAAAACTTTTGTGGGTTAATGGAACAATTTTTATAAAGACAAGAAAAATGCAAACAAATCTCTTCACTAGCATCATTTAGAGTGATACAGTTCTCCTCATTTGATGAACTCCAAAATGATTTTTTAAAAAAATTAGTCTAGCAGGTAAACTTACGTTTTAACTGCAGCTGCGTATTTGCTGAATGTAAAGCCTCTTGGATCTTCTCAGTTGGGATTTTTGCCTTTAGGAAGCTGTGCTGATGAAAAGAAATTGTCAATAGAGTGGCTACATTTATGCCATCTGTTATGATCATTTTCTGCCTGCTAATAGGTTGTTCAGACCCGCTCTGAAATGCTCAGGTGTTAAATAATAATTGGTTGGCAATGAACAAAATAATGAAAGTTATATCTTTTCTTTATCTGTGTCTTTCTTTGTGCCACCAGTGAGGGATGGTAGACAGGCCTCCTTTCTTTGGATGATGCCTCTTGAAAGTGATATGCCAAAAATGAAGATTTGAAAACATTTTGTACATTTGATTGCCAGAACCACAGGTTGCATTACATCAGCTGGCTGAGAAATCAATGGCCTAAAGATTATTTAAACTGTTAAAATTCACAGGCAGTATGCGCACTGGGAAAATAAATGAAAAGCTAAGCCATGAATACAAAGCTTTTGTAACACATCGTATACGTATGCACAAACGAAAGTTTTTGTTAAAAACCTGTGTCTTCTAGGTTCAATAGAATTTCTTTAGTGAAGTTTCACAGCAGGAGATAGAGGGAATGTTGAGAGCCAAATTACCAACCCGTTTTAAGTCCTTAGCCTATTCAGAGTTATTTTCCTCATTAGGTTAAAAACCTTGGTCAAATTCTACTCTCAGCATAAAAGTGAGATAAAATGTTTTTGTTTGTTCAGGATTCTGTTTGGCTAACTTTGGACGGATTAAGAGGAGTCAGTTATGAGCTCTTTATGGAGAAAGCTTACAATTTGTCCTCTTCTTGTTATAATTAGAAGTTGCTAGTGAATAGTTTGCATGCCAAATATGTCCAGTTCATCTCTAGCAGTTCTCACACTGCTTTTTCTTTTTGACTGCATTCTATTACTGTATCCAAAGGCACCTAGGGAAACATCAGCATCGATGAATATGAACTAAGTCTTCCACTGACTGCAATCTTTTGAATTGTGCGTTTGCTTTGAATGGTGGATACTGTTGCGAGTCACAAGTCACGCTGAACAAGCAGTATGTAGCAGAAACCTCTTGTTTTCACAGTTGAAGTTATCAAGTATATGCACTGGTGTCTTTGTCTTTTTTTTTCCTCTTAAGAACAAAATTAAAAGGAAATACCCTGCTAAGTGGCCAGAAGTATTCAAAATTTGTAACTATATCAGGGGTGTCAGCACTAATCTGCCTTCTTGGGGGAATTTGAGGCTAAAATTTATAGTAACAGAAAATATACCAGAAAAGTGTCTTTCTGACTCATACAATATTCTCTTTACAATATTGTATTTGTTCTCAAAAGTTCTGCTGTTGACACGGAAGTCACGGACTCGTCACATGATCAATATGATCAGAGAGAAGTCAAATTTAGTGTAAGAGCATCAGACTATATATAGTATTTTGATCCCGTACATGGCCGCAAGTGATTGGATCTTTACAGTTAGCACAAACCCTAGTTTTTAGCATTACCTCACTAAAAAGTTGCAAGTTGCTGGTCTGCTGACTTTTAACTTCTACACTAAATTCATTGTCTTTCCACACTAAACTAATTTTCTTTTATTCTAACTCAACCCTGCTTGAAGTCGCGTTAGACACCTAGGCTGTCTTGCTCTCTATTTTTTCTCATGGG
>VWYH01011057.1:0-60507 GCA_013399365.1 Pampusana beccarii
ATATATATATATATAAAAAGCTTAAAAAAAATAAAATGTCAAAAAAAGGCAGAACTGAGGGCTACAAGATTGGGTACTTCTGTGATATATTAGAAATACCAGAGTAGGCCTGAGAGAACGTGACCGAGGGCATTTCCAAAATGCACTTATCAGACACATCTGGTAAAAGAAAAATTATAGTGCAAAACGAAAGTCCTTCAAGCAATGTTGTGTTGGGTTTGTTTTTTGTTTTTTTGTTGTTTTTTTTTTTTAATAGGGAGCATTCATACTTTGTTGTTGCTTAAAAAATCCCCCGAACAAAAAATCTAATGTGTATTAGGGAACAAGAAAGGTTTCAAAGCACAAGAAAGAAAACAGGCCACTTTGCAAAGCAAGCAAAACAAATACGAAAAATCAGCCTGCATTGTGATTTTTTCAACTAGATGAGCAGACATGCTAAACTAAGGCCTTGTTTCTAATGGAAAAGCTGTCACAGTTTATATGCAGTGAATTCAAAACAGGTACTTAAATTGGTGCAAGAACCTTCCTGTAGAGGTATCTTAATTGGTTGAAGCATTTCTTACGCTTTAGCTTAACTGCATAGGATGCCAACGCAAACTCAATCCAGGCAATCGAGTAATAGGTGCAGCTACAAAGTGATTTTGACTGACTATTTTAACATAGGGCAGCTTCCCTGGTAGAGACATGGCCTTGGTAACAAAGTAGTGTTTAAAGCAGTGTTTTGATGTACTTCCAGAATCCGACAGGCCTGGGGTTTACAATACAGAGCAACGGGTAAAATGGATGTTGCAAAATACAAAGATCAGCCCTTCAGCCCTCAGGCCTTCCAGGGACTGCGTGTTAGCTTTTCATTTCCCCAACAGCCCAACAATAAAGGCTAAAATTGTCACCTTTCTGTCCATTCTAGTTCACTTTAAGTGTGTACATGCTAAGCCCTCGTCCCCCTCCCTTCCCACCTCCCCTCCCCATCCCCAAATTTGCAGCCTACTCATTCACAGTACACAGCAACATGTATTTCCCAGCATCGTTGAAAACTTTCCTACAGAAGCTGACATGATTTCTAAAATGCAGTGGCAACAGCAAGTGCCCTCCCTAAATCAAAGCAATAGGCACGGTTGGCTACTACAAACTGTGAGTCAGTAGCTCAGTCTCCTCTTCTGTGTAGGTATATAGGGTATATACTGGTGTCCAGCCACTCCCACACAGAGACAGCGTGGAGAACCTGTTTTCTGGCAGTATATAGACGTTAGGACCAAAGCACTTTAAAAAAAAAAAAATCATCAAAGCTTTCGTTTTGAAAACCGCAAAGAGTTCCAACTTTAATTATTACACCAAAAATGCCATTAACAAGCATCAAGGAAAACTATAAAAACCCTGTTCGAAAAATGACACCTGCATTTGGAAGTTTTCAGGTAGGGAAACGCATTCTTGAGGTGATAAAGGCAGCCTACCCTCCATCTCCACATTTTTAGGTATATAATTTATATATACAACTACATTATTATATATATAACTTATATAGTACATCTTGGACTTCTTCCTCTAAGGGAGGAGGAAAGTCTCAGCTTTACAAGACAGATCTTAGTACCTGGTAGGCCAGATCTTACTGTTTTTACAATGCTAAATCTTGTCACTGAAGTCAGTGTAGAGCTGTGGAGGGGAAAGACTGCAGTAGTCATCCCTAAACTATTAATAAAAAGAGACACAAATGTGACAAAAGGAAGAATATTCAAGCTTGACCTGGAAGGTGTAGATTCAAGAAGGTGTAGATTCAATGCTAATGAAAGACAGGGCAGACTTGTCAATGATTAGTTGTAGTATCTTAGGAGAAAATAATTTTCATTTGTTCAAGACAAAGTTAAAGAGAGTTATTGTCAAGCATTGGTTTTGTTCTTGGCATGTAGGGATCTTCGCAAGTGCAATTATATCTGAAATCAGCAAAAAGTACTTTAAAAGAGCGTTGGGTTAGAGGCGTCACCCAGAATGTGAAAGCTTAAAAACAGTCTTACTGGATGGTGTGATGGGATGTGCCAAGTCCGGAATGAAATCAAGAATAAAAGCCCTTGAGCCACTGGGTGCTGGCCTGCTAACATTATTTACAACATTTTCGTCTTTTTAATTTTTTTTAATTTAAAGATTTTGACACACATTAAGGGAACAGGCAAAGAAAAGGAACACTTAAGCAAGTTGGATTTTCATCAGTTTTGTCAAAAGCACCGATTATGACATCTTTTGTACACAGATGAACTATGTTAGAAGGGAGCAACCTTCGTGTTAGAGACAGCTAAAAAGCCCAAATTGTCTAGGGCCAGGTAAAAATGAGGGAGAAAGCCTGATTCTGCAGATATCAGACAGGTCACAGGTAAGATGCACTCAATCACTGCAGCTATCATATCGATCAGCTCCAATTTAGCCATACACCCTAGTGATTAGTTTTCTTTTTACTCCTCAGGTTAAACCAGTTCTAAAAGTAAGGACCTGGGGGCTGCTCTTGCATTCAGGTTCCTCTTCCCCATCTGTGTTTGGTCAGTGCTTTCCGTGTATTAAGCGAAAATGTGCTAGCCTAAAAAAAACCCAGTAAACCCAATTCCAAAAAGTCTGAGGAAAATAAGAACAAATGAAAAAAAAAAAAGTTCACCTTTGTAGAAATATATGTTGGCTTGGATTTCAGGTCCTGGAAACCGTTTTTCAGACATCACATGGGTCTTCCAGACTAGCAAACTTCTTTCCATAATATTTGGTTGGTCCCTGCAGCTGTGATACATCTCCTAGTATGACATTGCTTCAAACTGGTTTGCTAAGGGTTTGGGTTGGGTTTTTTTTAAGATTTCCTCCTCTCCAAGTCTCCCTCATGAAGAAGCCTTATAAAATTTAACAAGGATGAAACTGTCAGAGTTTGAGAGAAACCCTACAGGCTGTTCCACCAGCACAAGACTGGAAAGAACTAGAACCAGTTCACATTTAATGAGCGAGAGCTCTGAAATGGATCATAGAAACACAGAAAAATTAATGTTGGAAGGCACCTCTGGAAGTCACCTAATTCAGCCCCTGGTTTAAAACACAGTTTAGTTAGAACAGACTGCTCAGGACCTTGTCCAAGACATTAAAAGAATCTGGGATTTCAGTCGTTCCTCTCTTTTCTTCATGTGCCAATTTACCCAGGTAACACAATTTTCTAGACTGAGTACTGGCTATTGAAAAAGAACAACTCTGGGATAATGAAAAATACTCTGGAATCCTCTCTTCTGTTAGACCAATCTTTATAAAATATATGTGGTATTTTAGGTTACTCTTTATCTCCTGAGGGGAAAACCAAACAGTACAAAGATGCACTGAAGTGTTATTTTTGTCTAGAAAGTGACTGAAATACAGCCTAATGTATCTTCATACTAGATATAGTATGAGTGAAACAATACTTTTTTTAGTTTAAGGTAAAACAGCAATGATTATGTTGGGAAAAGAGAATTTTGCTTGCCAGGCCTCAAGCTGGCTGTATAGAAAGCATATTTCGATAAGCATAATTTTATACACAGATTCAACAAATCTTATTAGAAAAATCTTGATACTGGTGTTTCCTAAAATCTCATAATGGAGTATAGCTTGTTTCAATTAGATAATCGGAAAATCTAGAAGAAGTAAATGATATCAACACTGTAACATGTGAAGTACTCCTTGATCTGGAATACTGTCTGGTTTTGGTCTCCTCATTACAAGAAAATGATGGACGCGTTGGAGTCAGCCTAGCAGAGAGTCACCATGGAGATCAGCTTCTGGAACACGCGATGGATGAAGAGAGGCTGAGAGACAGGGTTCAGTCTCAGGAAGAGAAGGGCAAGGGTAGATCTTATTGCTATCTATAAATTTCTAAGAGGGTGTAGAGAAGCCAGGCTCTTCTTGGAGGTGCGGAGTGGAAGAGGCAACGAAAACAAGTTGGAACATGGAAAATTCCTACTTGACACAGGGATTTTTAAAATTTTTATTTTTACTGTAAAGGTGGTCAAATATTGGACCAGCTTGCACAGAGAGGTTATAGAATTTCCATCCCTGGGGATATTTAAAACTCAGGTGGATATGGCCCTGAGCAACCACCTCTAGTTAGAGGTTGGCCAAATTGCCTCTGGAGGTGCCTTCCCACCTGCATGATTCTATGGTTGACTGCTCTACTCCAAAATATTATTTAGCTATTCATAAAAAGTCATATTTGCTTTAGATGCTTCCTCTGCATACACTATTTTGCAAGACTTCTGTCTCAATTTGTTCTCATCCTATAGTTTCATGGTCTTGGAAACCACAATCTGACTTTTTTATAATGGCTCCTCTTTTGCAAATACGCATAAATCTAGCATGAAGGAAACACAGATAAGCTTCTCCTTTCTACAGCTGCATCACTCGGTCCTCAACTTTTACCAAATCATCTATTTATGGGTTCACTTCCAAGAAGCCTTACGGAGAGGATTAGCCTTTCCTCGTTAGCCTGTTTCTACTCATAGTTTACAAAGAGAAGACAACTGTACAACTTTAGCAAGGAGACACAGGCCTAAAGAGCTATAACAGATTACACAAGTTTGAAGTGCACAGCTTAAAATATCTGTGAAGACACAAAACTGGGCATTGTAAACAACAATCCTGGAATGTGTCACTAATTACGCCTTTCCAAAATGGAGATTTTTTCTACAAAACAGCAGTGATGGTTCAAAATTTCAGTAATGACTAAGACACTTGCATATGAGCACCCTAAAACTGAAGTCCAGAGATTGAGTACACCATGTATACAGGTGAAAAATATCTCCATTTACAACAGAAGAGATAGTCCCAAAGCTCAAAATTTGGCTTCAGAGTTCAAGACCTGCTACAGAGAGAGCCTGAGAAATCTGAAATCTGGTTCAGTCTCTTATCCCCCTTTTCTTTTACGTTTTTTAGGCTGTTTGGATCCACGATTTAGTTGTAGGCCTGCCTCTAGAACAACAGAATCAGACATCTCAGCATGGTTTTTTCCATGGGGCCCTTGTTCCGCCATATTTAAATAAGATGTCAACAAGACCATAAATAACAAATGGAAGTAAATAAACAGTCTTGCTTGGGTTTTTTTTTCCCATTTTAAACAGAGTCCAATATTTAAACTGTCACTTAATAATTAAGGTTTGTAGACTGCCCATAGCACGTCTAAAGGCAGGTGTGTTCAGAGGTCAAAGGAGGATATGTATGCAGGTTCACAGCCAAAGAATATCATAGTGGGGGGGTTGAGAGAACACACTTTAGGACACTACAGTAATGAAATTCTAGGACTCTCTTACCTTTTTTTTTTTTTTTGATCTAATGCACTGACTGGATCCTCTACAGTTTCACACAGCTGAGGTTTCAGTTCCCATTAGACATCTGGCAGGATGCTCTATATATTCCAACACAAATTGGATTCTAGGGCCCTCAGTCCCAGTGGAACAGCTGGGTGGAATGGCCATTACAAGTATGCAAATACAGAAGTAGAGAAATACGAGATTGTCAGCAAGCAGTGCTCCATAATTTTAAATGCATACATATATATATATAAGCATATATATATACACACATATAGAGTAGGGTTAGTTTTAAATCTTTGGAATAAACTCAATATTCGTTCTCTCTTTCTCTCTGTCTTTCTTTCTTTTCTTTCTTCCACTCTCCCTCTTGATCTCTCTCATGCTCTTATCACAAATGTTACATCATTGTCCCTAAAAGATGGTTAGATTTTGGTCCATATTTCATACCATATGGGCCAGACATCGTATTTCCCCCCTGTCCCCAAAGTGTTCAGTTGACAGTCACAGTGTTTTGTGAAAACTGTGAGGAAAAACAGCATCTTTTGAGTAAATTCAATCTCTCACTGGAACCAAAGGTTGCAAAAAGCTGAGAATTCAAGTGCCAAGGATCCCGGTGACAGCTCTTAAACATCTATTGAGTTTCTTGTTTGTTACTTTTCCCCTAAGAGTACAGTTTTACCTCCCAAAACATAAATTAAGGGAAATATTTAACAGTCAATGAGTCAAAACAGTCAAAGAAGGGCAGTTGGCTAATACAGTATAAAAAAGCAGCAATCATTTGTGGACCACGCGCCATTTTGTTTCATTTCTAGACACATCTTGTAGGGATGGTCCCAGAATATACAAAATATACAACCTAATGACCACCTGCCTGCTTGCATAGGCCATTTTTATGGTCCTAAATGCAGTCTTTGGAGTCAGGGCCAGTGCCAAATAGTTTCAAATGCAAGTTATGATAAGATACATTTTTTTTTGTTTTTCTTTTGTAATGAAGACTTTAATCCACTTTGAGCCAACGAAATCAAATTATCAATAGGACTGAAGGGTGAGCATGAGACCTCCACTTCTCCTTGATGGTTCATACAGTGGGCCCAAATGGACCTCTAGGTTAGCAATACTTTAGACCAACCATTTGGAAAAGCCTCAATGCTGTATGTAAAATCCAACCCTTCCTTTACTGTTCATACTGTTACATTTTTTCATATAGGAGTGGGCTACAGCATCAACTTGATGAATGGAAAAGGAGGACTTTGATAATTTCTTTAAAAGGCTAAAGCTGAATGAAGCCATCGTACTTGGAAGAAGTTCTCGATTTCCCACTCAGAGACTGGAGTAGGATTTTTGGCTTTGTTTTCTTTTGTTTTGTTTTTGTGTGTAAGATGCTCAACAAACATTAGCTTTAAATTAAAACGTCTGCAGGTGCTCTTTACACAAACAAAAGTCTAATGTTTTAAATTGGTTAATAGAAGAACAGTAAGAAAAAGCAACATAATTCATCTCTAAGTCACTGTGGGTCGTGGCTAACGTGCTCACATGATGTGGAAGGAATCCTGTAGTCATGCCTGTGTGGCCAGTCCCAGACCGATATCCAGGTGAAGACAAGGAGTTCTGAAGATCACTTGTTCGTGGAGAAAAGAGAAAAAATGTTTGAGCTTCCAAATAAGCTTTTAAAGGTTTTTGTTCAACAAATAAACAACGAGTCCTAGCTATGGCAATAAGGTGAGGCCTACAGAGATATTAGGTGCTGTTTCTCAGGGGTTTATCCCTTGGCCACTTGGCCATCATGGCAGCAGCTTCCAGAGTCCCTAGTGCATATGTTGTGCAATAGCCAAAACAAAAATTAAAATAAAAACGACCAACAAAAATATAGTCCTCCGTGAAGTCTACATAAACTCAGGCCAAAAAAAAGGATATTTGTGTCACAAGTGTCACTCCACAGTCTACTGCCATTAAGGCCACTGGTATTGACTTAAAAGGATCTCAATAGCTCAGTTCTAGGAAGAAGAACCAACACCAAGACAGGTCAAAGTGTCTGTGAGAAGTCTGATGCACTGAACATTAGCAATTCTCAGACAAAGGACAAATGAACCAAGAGGTTAATTTTGGCTACCAAACTGGGATTTGGTTTTCTAGGTCATTGTTTTCCCCCCATCTATTTAAAAATAAAGTTAGTGCTACAAATATGCAACTTCAAGACGATTTATTCTCCTATTGAGTTGCACTGAGAAGCGAGTTAAATAAGCCCCTCTTCCTGCCGTCCACCTGCAGGGAAGCCTCCTCCATTTTCTTTGATTTCCACTGGCAAAACCAGGAAACAAATCCGAGAGGGACGAAGTACTGTAAGCAATTGTTCCTTCTCATTGACTTCACCTCTATACCATTTCCTCGCCTGCATCTTCTCCCATCCAGCTGGGGCAAGGCATAAAGAACCGATGTACGTATTGAAGTATAATTGGGTGCCCGACGGTGTGAGCGTGTGGTCTCTGTACAGAGGATTACACGTGATCGAGTCCTCTTCTCTGCAAGGCAGCGCGTTGTAACTTGAGTTCCACTTTCAACTCACAACATTGAGCTCAGGTGACATCCATGGCAAGGTGACTGATCTTTAGATGTGTCTCTTCATGTGGAGGGCGAGGTGATCAGACCTGGAGAAACACCTGCAAAATAAGGTAAGTGGGAAATGAAATAAGTACAGGATTTGGAAAAGCCAGTTTCCTGCTCCTTCCTCCTTATGTACCGGGGGAAATACATATCCATGTTTAAAGACATTCCTTAGATTATCCATGGATCGCCACCAAACCCTGTGCAATTGACATCTGTGACCACAGATGGCCAACTACCCTGGCTCTTGGGCAGCTAAATAGACCTCTCTTTTCTCTGTTCCTCTCCCTCCCTCTTCTTTCGCTTCTGTCATCAGGGAAGAGTGCTCATCCATGCACCTATAGTACAAAATCATATATTTAGTATAAGTGTGTGTATGCATATTAAAAAAAAAACCAAATAAACCAAGTCAGTTTTGCTCAAGTACTCAGCAACACTGGTTGAAAAAGCCTCCAGCTTTCTCAAGTGCGCAGTACCTGCAACAAGCACTGAAGTATGATGCCAGTTTTGAAAGCTGGATTCTCATTTCTAACTCCAAACTGGAAGGAAAGCTGGTTCAGAGTTTGGAGGCTGACAATCCATCAGGCTACATATCTCTCTCCCTTTCTCTCTGCTGGGAACCTGGGTGGTAATATGTGGCTGTTGATGAACGCTATCTCCCTGAAGGGTGTTGAGAGAAGATAAGGTATTATGCTTATTTTGTAAGAGTGAAAATTGAGAGACAGAGAAGGCAAGGAAATTGTGAATCACACAAGAAGTGTAGTAAAAATAGAAAAAAAATATGCCAGGACTTCAGCTTTCAACTTGTGTTCTTTATCCACAAAGCCATTTTAATCCAGCTCATAAGAATACGCAATGTTTTGACATTCTGAACATGCAGATGGATGCTGATGAGATGGACTTAGAGCGGCAGCCCTAGAGAACTAGTTGAGTTTTAAGGCTGGTCTAAACACACAATTAATTGAGAATAAGGTAGGGCAGGAATTTGAAATGAAGCATCTATTCTTGATTAGCTTCCTCTCTAAAGGCTTATGAGTGCCTTCTTCTGAAATAACTTGAGCCATTTGGGAAGTGGGCTAAGATAATCAGAATAAAACACACTTACTCCAGGAGAAGCTCAACCCCACAAAGAGTTAATCAGGAATTACTATTCCAGAACAGCTGCTTTGTGGTAGACATGCTGCAGGGCGCCCACAGCAGCGGGAACAGTGCCAAATTCAGGCACTTCACACCACCAAGATATTGTCAGAGCGATCAGAGGAATAAGTTCTCAGGAGGACAAGTGCTTTTCTTCCCTGTCATTCAATATAAGCCCCATTTTATCAAGACTGCCAGTAAGCAAGAACAGTTTTTTGACTTTATACCCATTAGAAATGGGATTGAGACCATCAACTCATTTCACAGCCACTGTCGCGGTGTCATTGAAGACACGTATGGCACCAGAGAGCAAACTGCACCCCAAAGCCCTGACGTGGAGTCAGAGCAGCGGGACTCAGACACTCTCAGAAATGTAACTTCTACTAGATTCTTCAAGCTGAGCACTAAAAACCAGAAGGTTTCCAAGTCCCCTGCAAATCTTGGCTTGCCTTCTTTCTACCCTGGACCATAAGACACTGTCTTATTTATTTTTACTAATAGCAAAACACATACATTCTAAATATCATACAAAACCCCACATACCTGTGGCTTTTGAGTAAACTGTTTTTATTGCCTCCTAGGGCACCATGTAAAGCTACTTCCAGAACTGACTTGCCTGGAATGTCTTTTCACTGCCCCACAGATTTAGAGTATAAAAGAGCCACCAATACGGGTCTCAAGAATATCCAAATGGCTTATTGTGCGAATTTGGATAGCTCACATGTGGTTACTTTCCTAAGAAAGCAGTAGTTGAGTATTTTGTATGTTTCAGAAAGAAGGTTAAAGAATGAATTGAACTACTCAGTAAAAAAAGCCAAAAACCAAAGATAAAAAAAGCACACTCAATCTAAACACCCAGAGGATAAACACCCTAAGCAGAGAAAGGTTGAGAACTGTAAAAATGAAGAGATTCTAAATAGTTAGGGGATCTTTGCAGTATTCCCCTGCATGAGCAATCCAGCTGCATCCACATGCAGAGATGAGTGATCGAAAGGTGCATTTTTAAGACAAAGAAACTTCATAATAAGCCAACTTCTGCAAGAAGAGCTCGATGCTCATCTTCTGTGGACGCGCAGAGCTCTGCTCGAGTCAGCTCTTCTCTGCTGGTTTGTAGCAGTTTACAAGGTGGTTAATAGCTTCAGAGCGGCAAAAATCAAGATAAGACTTCAAAATAGGATGGAGGCTGCATTCCTCCAAGCTCCTACGTGAAGCACAGCAAGAAAGATGCGAATCTGACAATGGACACTTGGCTTTCAACACCGCAGGCTCAGCGCAGCTCGAATTTTCTAGCCCTAGGGTGTCAAAATACCCCCTTGGACCAACAGCTCTCTCGTCACTCTGAACTGAGAAAGCAGCATCAGCTGGCTACAAGGGCTGCCAAAACAAAACAACAGCTTGAGTGGCTGCCAAAAAGACACGCACCAGCTGGCACTTCTGCCTAGGACTAGTCCTAAGACCACCACTCGAGCATGGCTTTTCCTCTCTGATTGTCCCTGTTAGAGATGCAACCCAGGGAGAAGTATGCTGACTCACAGTACGGCAAGATCTGTTAAAAATATGGACGCAATACATTGTTTCACATCAATAACCACAGTATTAGCATCTACCATATTTTTCAGCCCTAGAATATTTTTATAGCTAATAAAGTGGTATCTTATTTGCTAATTTGTAGCTAATAAAATGGTACAATACTAATTCCTCACATTTTCCTGCTGACTAATTTGGTTAGTTCTATCTCTTGGTAAGGCTGGTGGATGCGGACATTTATTTTCAACACTAAAACAGTCCCCCCAAAATTGTGCAGCTAAATCACACTGTCAGGAAAAGCTATTGATCAGTGGACGCTATTTTTTTTCCCCCCCATCTGGAACTAGAGGCAGCGGTGGAAGAGGCTCCACAGGGTAAGCTGTCAAGGGAAACTCCTTTCTTGAGAAATTAAGAAACAGCAGCTTGCTGGTCTCTAGTCCTGCCCATGAGACAAGACCTTGCTCCGCACCTCTGGCTTTGCACCTCTTCCAGCTCCAGACCAGCGCTGCACATTGTACGTGGGCCCGTCACAATCTTCTCCATCATCCCTCCCCAAGCCCAGCTCTTCCTATAGAAAGGACACTTCATGCTACAATAGGATACCCTAATTCTGAGAGTCAAACAGTGATGCATGAAACACAAATTCCTTGCTCCCACACACGATTCCTTCCTTTCTGTTTTTGCTCTATCTCCTTAGCAACACAGTACTGCTTGGCACTGAAGCCTCCGCAGGAGGAAGAGGGAAGGTGACTACGATGAGAAGAGAATATTTTGCTCAGCCATCTTTCTTACCAGCTGTGGATTCTCCACTGTGGGATGTGTTTGTTCGAGCTAAGTGTGCTCTTAGCTTCACGTCAAAAAGGAAACCACACATACGCGCGCACACACACAGAGAAATATATACCCTAAGAGTGTGGCACTAAGCTGCTATCTCCCTAACACATACTTAGGCAGAATGAGCGAGTGTCACTACCCTGTCATCCTGCTCCCCTTGGAGTGCTGAGGGCTTGCACTGCGTGAGGAACATAACCCTACCCTGTGTCTCTGAAAAGTATAATTCCTGGGGAATCATAGAATACCAGCTTGGAAGGGACCACAAGGATCATCTGGTCCCACCTTTCTTGGCAAAAGCACTGCTAATAACCAGCATGTCCCTGGTGTCTGGAAGGCAATGGGGACTTGGACGCTGCTCTCTGCACCACTTCAGCTGATTCTCCTTTGTCCCCTGCTGCCACCAAACCACACAACATTTGCAGTACATGTGGTGCTACTCAAACCAGCGGTAGTTTGCCAGCTATAACTAACAATGTGATCTGTGGGCTGCATGGTGTTGGGATAGGGCTGGCACAGCAGGAGAAGAGAAATATGTCTTCTCATCCCTTTTGGTTTAAAATTGACCTGTGCACAGAGGACATGAATACCCCTTTGATGTATGCCAGAGGGTCAGAGACACAAACGCATCTGAAAACAGTCTGGGAAGGGAATTGCAACCAGACTGTGTGCGCAACATTCCCCTTCTTTGGTATTTGAATGACCACTTTCATGCTCTGATTGCCAAGGTATGGCCTTCACCTCTAAACAACAACAGGCACGTGCTTTGTGCTATGGCAGTGTTGCTAAAAGAGCTCCAAAAGGCTCCTTAAAGTTTAGCAAACCAGGATGTCTGAGAGGGTGACCACAGCTCCTGTCAAGAATGGTGGGTGCAATAAAGGGTGGCAGTCCAAACAGAGAGAAGCTGTTCTCCAGCTGGGACCCCTGGCTCAGGAAGGGGCGTCTTTAACATTATAAGCCTGCCTAAATAGCTAAGGACAGATTTAGGCACATGTTTCAGTGCTTGCTTGAGGTGACATCTGCAATAGGTGGTAGTAGAGAGATCTGAGCAAGAGAAAAGAAGGAAAAACAGTGGCATGGTAGAGTGGGCCAAAAGAAGAACAGGCACCGTCACTCTACAGGCTTGCAACAATTGACTGGGAGAGTAAAGACAAATCTGTCTCCTACCACCACACACAGATGGTATGTGCATGGAATTTGACAGTGCACAATCCACAGTACTCTTAACTTATTAATAAATATTTTTCCTTCATCTACAGATTCAGGGGAAGAGCAGAAAATGCATTAGATGATTGCAGGAATCTATCTCTTGACTGCAGTGACTGAGTTGGCTGCCAAAGAAAAAAAACCTGAGTAGGAAGGGATAATATGTAGAGGGAGAAGAATGAATACTTAACAAAGGGCTGAAAGAGACCGAGAAGTTGAAAATACCAACTGTATTTCTTTAGATGTCTGCTAAAAATATTGTCTGTCCTGACATAGAAACCCTGGGGCTTTGTGTGTATGTGTTGGGGGGGTGTGTGTGTGTTTGTGAGGACAGGATGGTCAGTTTGTTCTTCAGAGGAGAGAAAAGAGAAGGGCAATGCCTCATAGTTAAAAGGGAGAACATAACTGTTCTCCTTCACAGAGATGCTGATATAAAAGCACAATGCCAAGGTCCCTACTTGGCTTATCCTGTCCCTCATTCTGAGCAAACAAAGGATAATCCAGGGCTAAAACAAAAGATAATCCAAGAGGAAGCCCTTGGTGGGGGAAGGGGGATGGGAAGGAGGGAGACAAGGGGAGAGGAGCACTTAAGGAGATGAAGCTCTTGGAAAGGCAGGATGTGAAAATGATCTAATTTCCTTCCCATAAAAGGATGGGGTCCCTTGTTTATGTCCCACACATCCTCTCTCCATGCATGTTTGCTGCTGGTCTGGTGTACCCAGAGGCTTCCTAGAGCCTTTATTGTATTACAAAACGTCTCCTTATCAGAGCAGAGAACCTTAGTGCTGCATTAAAAAGATGGGTAATTTTCTTAAGCCTCTTTTAAAAATATATATAAATAGGATTAGCTGGATAACATGTTCAGATGCAAGCACATTATTTGATTACTCAATAGTGGATCCAGGTTTCACCCAGGGCACTGCCAATCTCCAGCTGGGGGGGTGGCAAGGGGGAGAAGTGCTCATTGTTCCATCCTGTCAATGCTGTCAAGAGTCATTACAGGGGTAATTGCTCCTGCTCCACCCTGATTTCTTATCAATTGGGACTGAGGATGGGAAGCAGGGTTTTCTTTTTGTTTTGTTTCAAAGAACCCAGCTTTCAAAAACACCCAGCAGCAAGCAAGGATGACCAGATTTTTCAGAAGAGCTCTTCACTCATTTGAGCAGCTAAAGCGGTGAGGACTGCAAGCAGGAATCGGTGGTGAGCAGCAGCAATGGTAGCTCTCGCTGGGAGCTGCGGGGTGCTCAGCTTGTTGGTTTTGCATTTTCTTATGATATAGTTCTATAGGTGGTTTGTTCCTTACAAAATCAGCAGGCAAAACCAGTCCCTCATTTCTGAGTGCCCAGAGAAGGCTCTGAGCACCTGTCAGGCTTTTAAATCTGGGTGCATACAGAATGAAGATGCAGAGTATTTCCCACATTAAATAGATGTCAAGGGTGAGATTTAAAACTGCAGGACAAGAGTCACTAATTAGCAGCAATATGTAGAGATCACTGATCCTACACAAAACAACCCCATAAACTTGAATTGTCAGATGTGCTCAAATTGCTCCTGTGCTTTTGAAAACGAAGGCCTTTGCTTGTCTTTCACTGACTTTTGCATCTGGGGAAGCATGGAGCCCTGGACTCAGTGGTAAGACAATAACTGTAGAGAAATTAAGTACTTTTTGTAGATTGTAGGGAAATTGTAGAGAAATTGTAGAGAAATTAAGAAATTAAGGAAACTCTTAGGAGTTTCCTATAGATTTGTGGCACAACAGCCTCACACATTCTCCACCCCCATGTTGTACACCCACATATTTGCGAAGCCCATCGGTTTTGTGAGGCCCACCCTGCCAAAATACGGGCAGTGAGTAGTGGTGCTTGGGGTAGCCCTTGAAACAGAGCAAATAGAGGCAGCTCTGCCTTTTTGAGAGCACCAGGCTCATAGGACCAGGAGACGGAAAGCTGAGATGCTTTGTCAAGCGGTCCATCACTGAAGTGGTGCAGGGCCCTCTGGATGTCTTCTCTGCTTTAAGAGTGTTAACAAGAGCTGCCCTGCGGACTGAATCCTGTGCCCACAACAGGCTTCAGTCACACCTACACCTGATCCCACGTCTCTGTGCGCTATGGGATGGAAGCAGCTTAGGCTGCTTAGAGGTATCGCAGCTCTGCCAGCCCAGAGGACAGGGGCAGAGCACAGGGTCCCTCCTCAGCTCGGGGATGGAGGCAGTGGGACAGGAGGCCAGAAGGGGCCTCTGCTGGGAGCCAGGGCTCTTGTCTGGGGGAGCTGGTGGCTCCAAGCTACTCACAACAACTGCACGTTGCTCGAACACGGTGTTAGGAGGCTGCATTACCTGTCACAATGGTTGCATTTAAAGGGCTTTGCACCCGTGTGCTTTCTGTAATGCCTCGTGAGCTCGTCGCTCCGTGCAAAACGCCACTCGCACCCTTCCCACGAGCACTTGTAAGGCTTCTCACCTGCAGAGGGGAGGAGAGAACAGTCAGCGTGGCAGCACGATTACTGAGCACTCAACTCGCAAGCCCTGTGTCCTCCCACTTTGCCTCTGTCCCGCTCGGGCAGGTTAGTCCGTCACACAACTCATGGCCAGTGTGGGATGAAAACAACTTAGGGCTTGCGACGCATTGTACTGAGGATGGATCCAGCCCAAACTTACCACTGCTAAAATTCCTGCACAACCTTATTTTCCATTTCTAACAAAACCAGTCAATTACTCTTCAAAGAAGCCCTCAGAACATCCCCAGATGCCTGTTCTGCTATGTGGCTGGACGCTGATTTTCAGTCAGCTTTTCAGTTCACTCTACCCTTGCCAGCTGAATTACTGTGGTACCCGTGAGTGGCTGTACTAACCCCTGAACTCACTGCAGGTGTGCACCAGAGTGACCAGCACCTCTGCATTGCATGCCTTACCCCTCCATTTACTCCTCTCCTCACCAGACACACATGTTCCCCTCTGCCCCCTAGGACTGCGCCTTCTATACTTGCTTCCGACAACAAAAACTGTTCCTCGGGTCAAGAAATTACACATCAGAACAGTGAGTGAGAGAGGAGAAATGTTTTCTTCTTTAAATCAGCTGGTCATTCAGGCTTTTTGCACTACACCTTTATGAGCCGTTATTCTCCCCCAAAATATCAACCATACCACTGAAGGCAGTGAAACGGTGCTGTGATAAGACAGGAGAGATTCTGGTCTGCCATGTTCACGTCTACCCGTCTTCTAATGCAAACCGGGCTCTGTGGGTCAAACTCTGCCGTGGTGTAACATCCCTGGAGTCACTAACACCTTCTGATGAAGAATTCCAAGGTCTCATGCCTCCCCTTTTCTTATTCAGTGCACATGTATTTGTGTGCATGCAAATTTATCATCTCCCTCCAGAACAAATGCTCTGGCAGGTCTCCTCCTATAGAAACCTCATGTCACTTTTCCTCACACCGTCAGTACCGTATGGATGCATTAGAAGAGCGGGAAGTTGAGATAAAATGCAGACAAGAAATTACTTTTACTACCAAGCTTCTAAGCTGGCAATTATAAACAGAGAAGGGATTATTATTTATTTATTTGATCTCAAAATTGCTAAGAAGGTGATCTTAAAAACCCCACCACTGATGGAACTGAAGTTGCAGTCTGTACGACCTCTCTATGCCAATCACGTGAAACAATCACTTGGCCACACAGACAAGTTTCTCAGCGCAGAGACAGAGGTTTCTATATTTAGCCTGTCTACTCAGCAAGTAAAGGAGCGCGATCTGATTATGGGAGACCTACGTACTTCAAGATGACAAACTGGAGAAGCCAGAAGAGCAAGAAAAGTGAAGAGGGCAAGAGAATTGCATCAAAATACATGGGAAAAAAGCTTCTCTCTAGTGAGTGAGTTTCTGCAGACTTCTTATTGCATAGCCAGCTCTGTTCACAGTGGTCATCTGCCCCGGAGCAGGCTGAGACGTAAACTGGAGCTGAGCCATTTTACCGCCCTCTGAGAAGTTTCTTTGGCTCAGCAGCTCAATTAAAGGATTCTTTGGGGTGAAGCAACGAAGTGGGGGCAGCAGCTGGCAAGACTTCACCAAAATATCCATTTGTCTCTCAGTCCCCAAGTGCAGAAAGGCCAGTCTGGATGTCTCTATTGTGTGCCACAGTCGACCATGAGAAAATGCCCTATAGGACAAAGGACTGAGCCAACAATAACACCACCCCACTTAGATTGTGCCCGTTGGTCATCTCTGCAGACTTGCCTTTTGTTCTTTTTTCTTTCAATAGGATTTCTTCATGGCGGGGGGGAAACAAAAAAGGCAAGAAACTTCTTGTTAGTGAGCCAAGTGCTGGTGTCGTGTTTCTGTGCTGGTTACTCGTCTGTAATTCAAACACTGTCACCATTGCTGACCCCAGATACCAGAGCTCTCCCCGCCAGCCCTTGACATCCTACCTGGCATTCTGCATCTGCTCTCCCCTTCTCAGAGACCAGGGATTTCCCCCAGCCCTGCTCATGTCTGTGATGGCACGCCAGTTCTGCCTGAACAGGTCCTGCATTATTTTTAAAAGCTGTCAGTAAACAAGCCTCGATGACAACTCAGCTTCCTCGGTTCTCTGACGCTCTCTAGTGCCTACCTTAGAGTAGACAAACCGCCTCGCAGAGTATGTTGGCTACACTCGCTGCACAGCAACTGCAGAAGATGACTGACTGATCAGCACAACCTGGCAGGTACAGCCAGTCCGATGGATACAGTCACCTACAGAGCACAAGGGTGAAGGGAAAACTCCCTGGGTTTTCTCTGAAACAAGGGCTATTAGGACTGAAGCCGAGTTTGGCTTGTTAACATTTGCCAAGAGCTTTGAAAATGTACAGTGCTACATGTAGGTTACAAGAGACAGGAGTGCCAAGCATGATTACTGGTAAAGCCATGGGATGCCACATATCTCTGTTTCCTTGCTGCAGGGGCTCCTCTCTCAAGGGTTCCTGGTCTGGCTTTACACAGCCCTGAGCTGAATTTTGTTTTCAGATGCTTTTCCTCTGTAACCCAAGCCCCGTTTCACGAAATGTCAGACAGTACCTCTTTGTGCTCCAGACAGCACGCTGGCATACACTGCTCCGCATGGCACGGCGACCTTTAAAGCCACGTCAGAGGGCTCCTTGACCCAGAGACCTCAAAGAGGTTGGATTTCCTGCCCTCCTGCAGCTACGTAAAAACAGGAGAGGGCAGGAGAGAGACCTCCGTACCTCTGCACATGAACACTGAGAACAAACTGCTTCTTTAATGGCTGTTTTCACCTTACCCGAGGCCGAAAGTGCATCTTGCCAAGGTGCACGTGTGTAGAAAGCACAGGGATGGAGAAGAGGGAGGGTCCTCCCAGCTCACTCCTGGCAACGGCAGGGAGAAGAAATGGGAAGGATCCTTTCCACGTGCCAGGCGGCTCTTCTGTTGTTGCAGGGGATTAGCGAGAAGCAAAAGAGAGACGGTGAAATCCTCCTCTGCTGAAAGCAGTGGCAAAACTCCCACTCACTTCTACAGGGCCAGGATCTCTCCTTTTAACAAATTAATTATGAGCTTCAAAATCCAATTAAAAATGGGAACATCACCAAGCTGTGCCACACTGACTTTTTTTCAGGCTCTAATTCTTCAAAATTAATAACTACACTTAAAACTTGTGCCCGCGAGCCCCTCCCAGGAAGGAGGCTCTGCTCCTTAAGTCACCTTTGCTGAACACAAGGATCTGTACAGCACTTAAACAAATCCATAAATCCACATTTATACAACTACACTCAATGGAGAAGCCAAGGCGTATCCAAAAAGAAGACGATACCCAGATATGCAGCTGTTAAATACTCAGCTGTTTCAGTTCAGAACGTGCTCCACACCGTGGGGCCGGTTCAGCTTTCACGCATCCACAAATGCAACCTGGGAAGGGCAGGCAGCCACCAATGCAGACTTCGGGCTTTCTCTCGAAAGCCAAAAAGTTGTCGTTTGAAAATATGGAAGGGTCAAGCACACAATCCCCCAACAACACTGCTGCGGTAAACAAGCATTAGGCTCCCAGCAAAACATGATTGACAGAGCTGGGCTGGTTCTGTGCTGGAGACACGGCACTGGTCCTGGGCACTTTTCAAAATCCAGAGCCCCCCCGTCCTTGCCACCTACACCCCCCAGGCACTCTCTGGGTCCTGGGGATATTTCTTTTGTACGAGGAGTAAGGCAGGTTTGCTTACAGACCTCACAGTGGCTGTTTCAACAGAGACATATTAGGTTAGAGGATGCAGAGGTACAGAACCGAGATCAGCTGAGGACACTGGCAAGACCACAAAACTGCGGCACACAATGGACACTGGGCCTTTATACATTAAGATGTATAATCTTAATAGATATATGCAGTATTTATTGCCAGCCCCAAGGGTTAAAAAGTCGTAATCCCATAGAAATAATGAGATTTTAAGGAAGAAAACAATAAAATTTAGAGATCATTTGCCTTCTGCTTTGCAGATAACCTAGGGCCACGATTTTAAACTTCTCTTTGCAGCCCCGCAGGCTTGAAACATTTATTACAAAACACAGAGAAAGGAGTTTGCTCTCTATTCCATGGATTTCAAGAGCGGGGACTTTAAGAAGAAAAGCCTCCAGATTTTTGGGATGCGCACGAGAAGATCGCGTGAGTTGACAATGCTGCGGTGTGAAATCCTGGCTCCATCAAAGTCATTGGAAAAGTGCCCATTAAGGCTTGAGTTTCACCCTGTATCTTTACAGAATTAAAAGCAAACAAAGATATTATGATTATCCATCTGTATCTATTTCCTTATCCCTCCCCTGCACCCCATCTTAAACACCACAGCACAAACATCTGTTGATTACGGTGCACTTAGTAAAACAATCAAGTAGTTTAAGCCCCCGGCCCTGCAATGAACTTCAGTAAGACAGATCAGCCCTAGAAAGGACGGTGCAGAATCACGGTCAGAATCCTCGCTGGCATCTCTCTGTGCTAAAATGTGGTACAGTCACAGGACTCCTTTGTCAGCACAACCGATTTAGCCAAAATGCTTAAAGAAAGTGAGGAAAAAACCTGAAATCCTGCCTTTGTGTACATTTTGAAGGCCATTTAAATAAGACATTTGTTGTACTATGTTTTAAGAGCTCCTTAATACCAGATCATGTTAACTATACAAAACTAGCATGCGAAAAGAATCTTTAAGAAAACAACAGAAACACCCCCTGAAAAATCACCATGTGTTCTAATCCACTGTGAATTATTTACATGTAGTTTCAGGATATTAAAAAAAAAATTAGGAAAGAAACACAAAACGTTTCCTTCCTTTTTAAAATCCGTGATTTAAAAACTATTCAAAACGAAACTAGTTCTAAAAGCCTCAATGTCTAAAAATATGTATTGAAAGACAGCTTTAGCTCCGCTTGCTCCAAGACTGGTGTTCCTGGAGAACCAGACAAGCTGCAAATTACAACTGAAAAAGGTATTAAATCCAAGATTTCTCGCCTGGATTTCTCCCATAAGGCTCTGGGGGCCTAAGCTGTGCTAAGAAATGTGTGAAGAATCAAGTAGTCTCACTGGCTTTTTAAAGAGAGCATTTTAATAACTTTTCCTTGCCACCCTTTCTGAGAAATCCTTTCGGGACCTGCTGTTCCTGGTGAGTGGGACCGGACCGTCACGGAGGTGTCACCGTGGGACGAGCCGAAGCATCCCTGGGAGCATCCCTGGGAGGCTGGTGCCCATGGGGATGTCGTCAGCGCAGCCACAAGCGGCTCAGAAATGCCAGAAGCTGGTGGGGTTTTTGATGAGCAACAGCCCCCCCAGATCGCCTTGCAGAGCAACACCAGGCGGGCTTTCGTATTTGCTTTGCATTTTATGACGAAAGCCTGCCACAGCACAATGGGACGCTTAATGTGGAACATCACATTAACAATATTTTATATTTATGTAGCACTCTTCATCTCCAAGGGTCCCTGAGAGCTTTACAAGCTACATACATGGCATACCAATGAAGCCGAGCCATAATTCTTCTAATTAGCTGAACATCAGCACATGGCGTAACAGAAAAACGTTACCGGTCACCCCTCTCTTCCTATGGAAGGAGCTACGTGATATTTAACAGAAGCACGTTGAAGGAGGACATTCGGTTTTAAGGACTCCTGGAAAAATGACATCGCCCAAGCAGACAGGTCTCCTTCCCACCCGCGCTGTCCTCCCTCATTACGCGCACACGCTCCGTCAAACACGAGACGCAGAAGAGGAGCAGCCCAAGACCTGCTGCATGTTAAATATTCCCACTTTCACAGCAGGTTCAGCAGCAAGTTACCATCACACGGCTCAGGCAGAAGAGCTCGTGAGCAGCTGCGGTTCAGCGCACAGCAACATCACCCCCTTTTTAAGATTAATAAGTTCATTTCTTCAGCAGAAAAGGAAGAGCAAGCTATTCAATACACACATCCTCTGGAGATCAATGCTAACATCTAAGCGTATGTGCCTGCAACCCATCAACCAGTAAAACTAATTACAAAAATCAATTTCAGATACTTTTCTGAGCCTTTCATTCCTCAATATACTCCTAATTGATTTTTGTTGGAGAATAGAAAGCCTAATTATTATTTTTATTATCATTATAAAGGCATGCAAGGGGGGGGCAGTGGTCAGTGCTTAAGCAGCTCACCAATGCTTTCTGCCCAAAAAGAGAAAAAAGAAAAAGAAAGGGCATTTTATTCACAGTTTTGCCACCTGCTGGAAAGATGGAAAAGCCTTTGAAAAGGTGACAAAGCACAAGAGAAAAGCTGGCAGGAGACAGGATGGGGCAGAAGAGGAATGTGACGGGATTGTGAAATACACAATGTGAGAAGGTTGTACCTATTTTTAGATGGGCAGGGATGATCAAGTGTAAAAGCGGCACATTTCCATGAACAAGGTACGGCTCCTTTCATCCAAAAAGGTCAGCAGTGCCCTCATTGAGAGATGGCTCTGATCATGTATTTATTAGAGATGGGTGAAAAGAGGTTAAGGACCAGACCCGATGTCCAATCAGTCTTTCTACAAACTTCAAAGCTCCGGATTAGTCCCTAAGGGCCTTGCCAAAGCTCGTCTACCGAGCCAGCAGCAGCGTTCAGCGTGTGGCCACCGAACGTGTGAACAGAAACCACGTTTTGCAGCATTATGTCTTACCCACACGTGTGCGCCTAACACACATCCACAAAGCCCACTGGCCTGGCTGAGAAGCAGAGAAAAGCAACGCACGTGGCAACATTCAAAGAAATGGAAATTCTCCGTTTTCTACTCAACAGGACGCATTTAACGAACGTCGCCAGAGAAGGTGAGCAGGAACGCCTCGCTTTATCTTCTCAGCTCCACGCAAGACTCCCATCGTGAATGATAAAGCTTTTGGAACGCTGCTCCCCTTTCGGACCCCTTTTCTCCGAAGGCAGCTCCTGGCTGGCGGGGAGCGGGGCCGGGGGACAGACACCGGCGCCAGCCCCGGCGTGCAACCCGCACTTCTGCTCCATTAATTGCCGGCGCATCCTCCTGCAGCCCCAGGCCCTGGGGACAGCAGCGGAGCGGCACCCGGCAGCAACACCGCCAGCAAAACCACCCAATTAAGCCTCCCGAATATACGTGTTGGGGGGGGAAGGAACATTTTTCAAAAAGAAGGATGGGGTTGCTTGGCAACGGGAGGGCAGAAGCAGCTGTGCAGCAGGTTGGGCTGGTACCCGGGCTGGCCCATTAGCGCCCTGCATCGCCTGCATCTCGTGCCGGGGTCTCCTGGTAACAGCTCACGCACGCCGGGCTGTTGCACGTTCCCCTCCTCTCCGCCTGTTTCTCCCCATCTCGCCAAGCATTGCTGTTTGCCCTAATTACACATTCTCCGCTGCTTCAAGCTGCCATTACTTCGGTCCCCAGAGGAGCGGCAAGAACTTTAAAAAAATATATAAAAATCTCCTCTAATAAGGGCTTTTAGTTTCAGAGTCAGTGGAGCTCTGTAAGCTCAAAGATGCAAAGGCAAGGTAGCAGCGGCAGAAGGAACAGATGAAAAAGGAGAAAAACGCAGCGGTTCACTGGGTCACATTTTTCCAGGACCCTGAAATAGATTTTTTCCTTTGTTTTTGGTGAATTGTCGCAGAGGGTGAACAATGAAGACAGCGATACGTGGGACGTGGCGTGTATTTCCATAATCCAGAGTGGTGTATCAAAGATGTGCTCTTTGGACAGCCATGTTTTAGGCCATGAGTTTCTGAGAAATCCCAGGCAAAATATAAGACACATATATCAGTGACTAGGACTGATAAAAACCAAAACAACCCTAAGAGGAATACACACCCCATTTCCAAATGCTAACACTTAAAATTGTTTTGCTCCATATTTTTGGTAGTGAATGTGGAGTTTTGCTTATTCAAACTATTACAGTGCTGTTGTTTTTCAGCATTTACGTGTTACTTCATTTTCTCCCTTTTGTCACTCAAAAATTGAAGATGACAAAAAAAAAAGATACATACTGGCAGAGACAGCACAGGAATAAAACACAAGGGGAAAACAAAATGCATTACCTGTCCTTAGCTCTAAGGGAGGGACAAGCACCCGGTTGGAAACCGGGTAACACGTACCTAAAGGAGGGCACAAAGGCACCATGCAACTCCATTGCTGGGTGATGCTGCATCTTCAGGGAGAACGTTTTTAAAAATAAAGGGATTTTCTGCATGAAACGCATTTCCTAACACACATTCAAAGCCAAACAAAGCCCAGGAAAAGAATCACCTCTGGGATTCTATGGGTTTCGCAAGGAACTAATGATAAAATTGAATCACTTGTACCACGCTCCCATGAAAGTAATTTTACAACAGATTATAGCTTAGACCATTCAAGTTAATTTTTACCCAGATATTCACAGATAGAAGTCTTCTACTCAAGACTATTTTCCATTACATAGGCCAGGATTTTAGCTAAATTGGTTGCACTAAGGACAGCTCTTTTCTCCCTGCCCCTCCCCAACACACATGCCACATTCTCCTAAAAAACAAATATTTTTCCTCCTGCTTCTAAAATAACAAACAGCAACCACACTGGAAAAAGACCAAATGTGGAAAATCTCACTCTGAAGAAGGAAAAGCTTTGCGAAGTTTCAAGTGACCAACGAGATGACGTCCAAATGGAAGTTTATGCAAAATTAACCATCGTGCAGTTCCGTGCAGTTACATATTGAACAAAAGTAGATGCAGATGTGCACGCCTGTATGTTTATGACATTCATTTCCAAGAACTAATACAAGCTTCTAGTGCACTAATGATCACTTATGGTCATCATAAAAAGCCAGAATGACATTGCAAAATTGTCCAACTGATCTATTAAGTTCTCTCCATCGGTGGCAAGAGACCAGACGTAGAGGAGGAAGGAATAAATCCCTGCTAAGCCTCTGAACGTGCACTGCCATACAGTGAGGACACCTTTCTTTCAGAACTCAGCCGGGGATCAGCTTTTATCTTGAAACACATGCTTGTCACTGTTAACTTCACTAGCACGCCTGCAAATGTTTTTACAGTGTTCAGTTTTTGCATCCCCAGCTTTCAGTCCCAGGTTTGGAAGGTCAGACACCTTCAGAAACAAATCTGCCCAACGCCATTTGGGTGGGCACTTGGGGACTGCTGGCAATGTGAACTGGCCTGCAATGTTTTAAAGGTTTTTAATTCTTAGTAAGTCTTCTTATCATGTATAAAGCTGGCCTATGGAAAAATTTGGGTTCTGCAGTGCCACGAAGGTTTTAGACACTCGGAGACCTGTGGATAAGACAGGTCCCGGGCAGTATTTTGTCCTGGCCTTTCCGAAATGGCTGCACTAGTCTTTACACTGCCCTCACCTGACGTCCTTGTCTCTCATTCATTTCAATCCGCTGCAGCGCTTTACCATTCACTGCTGGCACGTGGTAACCAACTGGCTTTTGAGAGTGGTGTTAGACAGTTGCTTTCTGAAGGCACAAACACACATTCTGCTAAACTCCAGCAAAACAGAAAGAGGCAATTTTATTCATGAAATCCACCCTGCACTTTCTGCATTACAAGTTTGCCCTTTAGCTATCTTTAAGTACATTTTTTTTAGTTGTTATTCCTAGTGCTAATGCAGGCCTGGCTGGTCCCCCTACCCGCAGTTGGTCTGTGCTACATGGTGGGCACCACCTACACCATGGCGCCCATGGTTTTATTTGGGACCCCGCCACCGTTGGCAGAAGCCTGGACAGTGTCTTTAGGTCCGCCATATTTAGGTCAGCTTCCACAGCTCCTCGAAGTTCATCTGCTCCTGTCTGCTGCTGCGCAGGTTTGCGGGACCGTGTCCGCCTGGGGTGCGAAGGGCCAGCTCTGGATTAGGAGATGTCCATCCAGGCTCCTGGCTGCTTGTCCAGATGCGAGCCAGGCTCAAATGCCCAAACTGTGCTTAGGAAGAGCCCAACCTGGCACGTGCTTTTGAGAGGAGAGGTTGGCTTTTCCTGCCCAGAGGACTCCAGCTCTCCCAGCCTGCTCAGCCCACCTTAGCCTAAACCAGCTTGTCTCTGATTCAGGCCTGGCGTGACCTCAAATACTTAGGAAGTCCCAGTACTTTGGACAAACAGACAACACAATCACAGCTTCTTGTTGTTAACCTGCCATTTGTACCCAGTGTGGGACAGCGGCAACACAAAGGGAAATGGGCAGAAGACAAGTTGTGGTTTTATTTCTTTGAGTTTTCCTCTGTGATCCCCATCATTCAGCCCCTCACCGGGTGCCTCACAGGGGCTGGGGGTAGATGGATATAAAGAAAACGCTACAAGACAAACTAGAGACGGCTCCTGCGTGCTGTGACACTTGGAGGTGCCTGCAGTCTCCCTCTGCAGCTGCTGAACAGACAGAAAACACCACTTTCCAGCTCCCCCTCGTTCCAAAAATCATCTCGTGTGGCAAAAAAATACCTATCTACATCTTCAAACCCAAGCAGTGAGACTGCCCCGTGCTATTGATTTGGCAAATGATGGAGCAGAAGCACGGGACTGAGAATTCAGGTATAAGCGACTAAGCAATGGATGAACACCAATTTTTTTATGTTTTAAATGGCAAGGCCTGGTTTTGGCAGGGCCCGTCCTCCTGCCGCCTGGGAGGCTCACAAAGCTCATTTCCTCAGTCTAAACTCTGGCTGTAATAACGAAGTGAAGCTCTGGCCCTCCACAGTGAAATCACAACACTCCCCTCCAAACTTGCCAAATGGCTAAAAGGCTTCATACCCATAAAGTTTTAAAGAGCTCATGATCAGGCTGGGCTTATTTTAATCAGCTTAGATAAACGCTTTGTACGTTTTTACCCAAGAAACGTCAGAAAACCTCAATCTCACAACAAAACACGTTATTTCAAATTTGGCAACGCTACTGCACCCCAAAACAAATCCAGCCCTCAGTGAAGGTTTTCCTCACACCCCCCTCCTTCCTCAATCCCCTTGCTCTCATTTCCAGTGGCAAATTTGCCTGTTGCTTCAGCTGCTGCCATAGGAGCTTCAGCACCCTCCATGTCCCTCCATGTCCCCTCGCCAGGATGCAGCCCCACACACAGCGCTGGGGACTCGCTGTGAAGCTGCAGGTCTCTGTACAGCAAAACACCTTGGGCTTTGGCTTCCGTTTCTCCTGTGCTACCCACACAGTTCTCCCAAATGCATTTCCCTAAGTCATTATTCAAAATCTTGCATCCTGCAGAATTGGTGCTGTGCTTGGCTATTTACTTTTTCTTTCTCTTCGTTGGCTTTCTGTTCACGGGTGCTACCACACTAACACAAGACAGCAATGCAGCTTACCATTCACGTGGTATCACTGACACACATCGCCTTACTTGCTCTATTATGCCTTTACTTTGTATTAATTGTCCTTATCTATCATCCAGCCTACTCTCTTCAATTTGGTCTTTAACAATAATTTCCAAATTCTGGAACTTTCCTCTTCTATCTCCAACATTTTGGGAAAGCTCTTCTCTGTTGTTTTAAATCCCATCTCAAAAACCTTCCTGTTCATTAATGCTCTTTCTAATACTCTTGTGTTTCTTGTCTTTTTCTTGCAAATGTAGTAATTTGTTTTCCTGCAGGGTGGATTTGTTTGTTTTTGTTGATCTCACCCAGCACTTTGGATCAAAGAACTATGTAATTTAAAATAAGATGTTCTGACAATGTGAAACAAACTCCACTTAAATAAGTGCTATCTTAAGATCACATGTAGATTCATAACATCTATTTACACGAGTATTTCCCAATTGTTTTAGGTTTCAGAAACCTAAATATAGATGTGAGGTGCCCAGCTGCTGTTTCTCAGACTTGAGCGTTGGTTATATCAGATCCCGGTTTTAGATGGATTAAGAAAAAAGCCCCAAACCTTCTGATACTTATAAAATGCAAACCCCAGCAGAACCCCCTAAGGGTCATTTTTTTTATCACTATTCCAATCTTAAGGATTTCCTGGTCAGTTTATATGTGATGCTTTATCTCTGGCCAGAAAGCACCCATGCCATCTCATACCTTCCTCTGCACATTACTGAAAGGAAGGCTGATATGAATGGTTTTGTCAGGAGATAGAAATCTCCTCCAGACGTCTTTGATCTGGGAGACACAGCAATGTCCCATGACTCATTTTTCCATAGGTCACAGGCCAGCTCAGCTCACCCTTAAAACTCAGTTGCATCCAGACACTCAACAGCAATGTCCTGTTTTCTAATTTAGGGAGTACTGATGAGTATACATGGTTTTTGGCTCATTTTAACTCCATTCCTTTCCACTCTCCATTACATTGGCAATTCATCTCCATCCATGTGTGAAGGCTGGATGAAAATTTCTGTCTCTCAAAAGGGACAAAATGTCATTGTTTGCACTGATGTCTGCCCCATGAATAAGTGTGAGAGAATGTGCTAGGGCTGGATTACCGTGCCAGTCCTGGTAGCTCCTTCTTTAGTTGTTTTTACCTTACCCTCACATTGGCAGCATGGTCTTTCCAAACCTACAGCCCACCTTTTCCTCCTGTTTACAGGCCCAGCTGATATTTCTCCCTTGAGTGGCTTCTTTGCTGCCCTCTGGCAGTCAGTCCCACCACTGCTCTTAGCTCCTTTACACACCCCTCACTTTAGATGCCCCAGCTTACTTTGAATTCAATCAAATATTTTCATTTCCCTTTCCATCCAGACAATGTTTTTCCCTTTCCCTTCCAGATTAAATTCTCTCCCACACAGATGATTGTTTTTCCCTCTCCAAAGGTCATCCAGAAGGTGGTTTCATAACCAGTTCAACCATTGATCGGCCTTACAGTGCTGTCCTGATTGTCTTAGAGATGAAAATGTGGGAGAGAAGGTTGTACAGCACCAAGTGCCATGTAGGGTCTGACCATCTCTGGGCTCCCCGGTAAAGCCCCAAGATCAGCTCCAATCTAACAAGCTGCTATCAGTCTGCATTGCCTCCAGCCCAGCCTGGCTCATGACGCAGCAGCGAGGAACGCCAGCCAGCATCTGTCTGGTCAGCCTTACATACAAACAAAAGGAATGCAACCTCCTTCTGCCGCCTTCCACCCCTAAGCTCCCCAGCCTATGGTTTTCTTGTTTTCACGCACTGCAGTAAATCTCTTTGATCCAGCGAGTGGACTTTGCACGTGCAAGTTGGGTGACCAGCCCGCATCTGCCTCCCGGCCTGTGAACCCCACACTGAGAGCTCTTTGTCTGTCAGGGCGCTCGACATCCTTTTACACAGAGCCCGCACTGGCAGACAGTTCTCGCATGACATACTCACAAGCTACCAGCCAAAGGAAAATATCTCACAATCATTTCAGACCCTCTGGCTCAGCCGCTGACTTAAGCCAAGTGGCTACCAGCCATTGGCACTGCTGGGTGCATTCGCAACCCACAGCGCACTCAGCTCACGGTGTGAAAAAAACAAAGCACTGGTGGAGAAAAGGGCTCCCTGTCCCCAGCCCTGAAGGCGTGCATGGGAAAGGAGGCAGCCCTGCCATTTATAACTGAGTCCCAAATTTCCATAGCTATTCCTCTCTGTCCCTCTCTTTTAGCAGAGGCAGAAGCTCCCTGCAGGGAAACCCCACTGCAGAGGTCAGCGTGAGCAGATTTAATGTCTTGATTGTAGCAGATCTGATTTAAGGCATCCAACAGTCAGTGATTTTTAAGGGAACAGAGCACTTAAGCAGGTTAAGGGGTCTGAATGACTCTGTGCTCTGGACTCAAATAACCTACTTAGATAAGTCTATCACACCCCTTCCCTTGATTCACTCAGATTGCACCCAAGACGTACATGTTCAAAGGTATTCAGACAATCTGCTTTCCATGGAGAAAAACGAGAGCCAAGTGCCTACCTGCTCCCACGTTCCGCATCAAAGATGTATTTTAACAACAAGGCTGCATCTAGTCCTCATCGCAAAACGAAACCACGCTTTCTACACAGCTACGCACGGCCAGGATGTGCTTGTGTGCAGGGTGGTTAGATGGCTGCAAAGACGGGAGAGCTCCACATCCAGGTTCGTATTCCCTCTTGTCTTTTGCCTTCCTGCTTTCCTAACAACCTACACCACCTGCTTAGGACTTGGTGGATGGAAACAGGAACACTCCCGTAAACTCCTAGATGGCTTGGAGGGATGGTTAAACCACTGATGGATTAATTGACAAGATCAGAGGGGTCGCTGAACCCACTCGGTGAGGTGCTGGGTGTGGGAGGTGTGGGCACTGCAGCCAGGCAGCTGCCGTCTTATCATCTGATACGGGTCTTCCCCACCTGCCAGCAAAGATGGACTTGCCTTTTTCACCTTTTTCACTGCTGTGGGTGGGCAGACACATACATACACATCAGTGGCACCAGGTACAGTTTAAGGCTTGTCAACAGAAGTATCACATGGCCATTAAGAAATGTTTCTCGTCATGGATTAATTGTAAACCAAGTTTTCACACGCTGGTGTTAGCGAAGGGAAAGGTTTTGACCTCAGATACAAAATTCAACCAGGGTGAGTTTGAAAGCATGCAAAAGCTTGCAAGATTTTGACTCCAAAGTGTGGAGGTATTGAAAGAGTAGTAGTTTTTGCAAGTGCTCTCTCAGGACTCCTTGTCCACATCCCCACCTACTGGGTGACAAAACCAGAAAAACTCCACAGGTTCACCCACCACTTCCAGCTCAAGTAGGAACGCAAGGGTCACACCTGGACAGACGAGCCCGCTGCATCCACAGCTCTCACGCTCTGCACTGGTGCCTTCAAGGGAGCCCCATGGCTGGCTGGAGGAGCATCCCGACCAACTTGCTGCAGATTTTGAAACGACTGCACTACTTTCACTGGCTTTCAAATCACTGCATCACAAGTGAGGTCACTCCTGGCAAGGTGGCTATCCCCAGTAAAAGCACTAGAAAGCCCATATAAAAAGATCAAAACCAATGCCTTTTATGTCTTAATATGATTTACACTTCAGACCATGTAACTTTTACGGGGCTGCCTAGTATTTGATGAATGCAGCTCTCTTAACAACCCACACATTTGTTTGATTTACTGCACTGGTCCAACATGTTATTTTCTACCTTGCAAGAACAACCTTGCTTCTAGGAATCTGCCTGCATGATAAGATCGTGAATTAAATGTGCAGTTATCGTAAGAGACCACACATTTTACAGTAAAATTGAGAAAACTGATTACAGCAATCCCTCTGGAAACAAGAATAATCACATGATAAGACAGTGCTAATGGCAATTTATCATCTCTCATCACATGTGAGGCTTAGAACAAAGCAGCAACATAAGCAAACTGCACAGCTTTTACTGCCGACGAATTCCAGCCGAAAAGCTACTGGGGACTATGAAAAACTGACAGGAGAGTGGGGATCCCGAACAGCCAAACCTAAGCCAATGTAGTAGGCTTCAAGCAGCTTACACAGTGGAGCTTATATGCAACATTAGTAAATATTACCCAAAATATCAGCCTGCCATCTTTCCATACGTCCTATCCCCTCTCTACCAATGCTACTCCATTTAAGTTCCGTGTCATTCTTCCACTTGTTCTCACTGTATTTTATCTCAAGAGTACGTGTAACTGTGTACCTACAAATGTGCATCTACACACATGCTCTCTCATGCACGCATTAGTCCTAAACCACATATCTCAGATCTGAAATACATTTTTCTCTTTCCCCCATACAAAAGGCAACAAAAACCTACCCATGCTATTTTCTGTTTGAAGCGATTAACACTTGACTAAAACTAACATTTTTAAAGTTGTCTTGGGGAAGTGAGTGCCAAAAACCCGAACTGGCATGCCCACAGTTTTAACACAAATGATACATTTACATCCCTTAGGTATCCTAAAATTACTCTGCATCAAGCCCCAAAAGACAAATGAAACCCCAACAAGTTAATGGTAGATGGTGAACTCCTCCGTTCTACTGAATAATGTGTACATTTGCTGGCCTACCATATTTTTCCACTGCCCTGTTTCATAGAAGCTTGGACTTTCAGAAGAGATTTTTTTTGCTTTTCTAAATGAGAATAAAAGGAGATGGTTACGGTTAGGTGTCAGGAAGACAAGATGAGAGAAGCATCCTACACAAGTACCTGTATGAGTCCTCTGGTGAGCCTTTAAGTGGGAGCTCTTTGTATAAACCTTGCGGCACCCATTAAATTGACAGCGATGAACCCTCTTCTTGTTTTCTGGGGATGCTTCTGCCCCTGTACCTCCTTGTTCACTGTCACTCTGCCCACTTTTTATCGTCCCCGCGGTCGCTGTTGCTACACCCACTTTCACGGAGCTGAGTGAAGTTTTCTTGGCCACCAGTTTCAACGTCACCGTGCCATCCACCGCTGAGAGAGTTTGTGAGGTTTTTACGAGGTGGCGGCTGAGCTCCGGAGAGGAAGGGGGTGTTAATGAGGTTACTGCATTGAGTTGGGCCTGGTTGACGGCTGTGTAGCCTTCAGTGGAAGAGCTGGTGGACTGCAAGCTGAGACACGTCTCAGACAGCAGCTTGTCCCGTGAGAGGATAATGTCC
Organism: Pampusana beccarii; assembly: GCA_013399365.1. Classification (NCBI taxonomy): domain Eukaryota; kingdom Metazoa; phylum Chordata; class Aves; order Columbiformes; family Columbidae; genus Pampusana; species Pampusana beccarii. The sequence goes on from VWYH01011057.1 coordinate 31,581, forward strand.
ATATTGGCGCTTTTGTCACACGTACTCATCTCCACTGGTAAAAGGATGGGGTCCAGCCGTCGGATACTGTCCTCTGCATCTGGGGCTGAGGAGGCATGAAGGAAGCAGTCCAAATCCTCACCAAAAGTCTCTGAGATCTTCCGCGGTTCAGTCTGAAGGTATCGCTCCAACTCCAGGCATGTCTGCAGGAGGGGAAGGGAGAGAAACCACTGTTAGAGGGAGATTACAGCGTTGCTCCCACCTAGGGCAGGAGAACAACATGGTCCAGTGCCATCCAGAGACAGCACTCATCCACACCAGCACCTTCGCACCGGACTGTCACATTTTGGGAGACATGAGGATTTGGCACGTGTTCGATGCTGCTCTGAGACAGCATGTGGGAATATCCGCATAGGGTAGCTGATATTACGGTAGAAGTGAAGATATGACAGGCAGAAAGCATCTGCTACGTTTTAGTGAACATCTGTACATTGTCCATGGATACCAGGCTCTTCCCAGTTTTAAGTCTAATCTGGCCGACAGTCACCTCTGTGTGAAACCATCCCAATGGCCTCATCGCCTGGCCACATACAAACAAAAAGTCACCTCTCCAAACAACCGCTTTCTCTTCCTTCACAAACATTAACTTTCACTCCAAATTTAACTCAGCATACTTGGCTGGGGCCCAACCTGTTCCTAAACCAGCACAGCTCTAAAGCACAGTGTTTTAAGACAGGAGGCAGGGAAAATCTTCCAGTGACACCAGAGCTTGTTTAAAGGGCCTGAAAGAACTAAAGATGTAACAGGAAATAAAAAAAAAAAAAAGAGAAACCTACCGTCAGTTTTAGAGGGGTTTTGGCACATCTGGTCAAACGGGGCTTCCTGTGTACAGATGCCAGACTTGCACGCAAACACACGCACGCACCTTATTAAAAAGTAGGTGAAGATGCAAAGAGGTTGCTACATCAAAACGTGTTCCTGCATCACCACAGCAGTGAGGATGGGGTGAGCCTCCTACTTGAATGTACCTCAGATGAGGCGCCCTGAGCTCCGGGCACCATCACACTGCCCAGTGTTCTCCATAACCAACATTATAAACTTTTATTGCTTATAGAAAACCATTTGTTGTAGTTTCAGGAGCTTTTAATGGAGTTTATTAGTGCTATTTTTCATTTCTCACTGCCCAAAAGGCTAGCTGGTTTAATATCACCGCTGCGACTTCACATGACTGGAAGAAACAGACACTCTAATACTTTTTAGAAACCTCTGAAAACCACTCCTCAGAGAACACTTCTAGAGATAGTAAGGAAGGGATTTTAGGCAAAAATTTTTAGTCTGTGGGAGCTGGCGACCCAACTGTCTCAACCTGAAGAGTCCAGCACCTGATCAAGAAACAAAAGATTTGTACGACCAGAGGAGAAACAGAGACTCCTCCCTCCTGGGTACAAAGGTGCCATCCCCAGGAGCATAAAGAGGCCCCTCTCACAGCTCTCTAGGAGCTATCAGGTAACTCAAGATCATTATTTTCAATGTACCCAGGGAGCAGCACTGCTGGCTGCAGATACAATTTGCTGAGATGACTTTCAGAGTTCAGAACTGAATTTGTCAGACGGTTATTCGCTGTTTCTTTTTAAAAATAATTGCCGGTTATAGACCCGAGCTGTAGAGATGGACAGAAAGCAATAAAATGGCAACAGAAACATGTTCTACTTTAGCGTGTAGGTCATTTTCAGAGGCCTGGCACTGTATAGACGCTCTGTCTGCACACAGAGTGGGACACTTACGAGTTAGCACTCGTGCCTTAAGCAACCTTTCAGTTTTCTTTTGGACGTGCATTTCTGGGACCACGAGGAACAGCTTCAGCTGGGGATCTTGTCTCTCCCCAGCTGAATCGTACCAGGTTTGAGGGGCTGCTTTCCAAATGTGCTCCACAGGCTTTCAGGAGTAACCCCCCTCACCAAGAGAGGCGATGCTTTTTAATTCCCTACATCATGTAATTTGGGCTTTCTGGCCCACTTAGCCTTCACCCAGTGGGGCAGAAACAGGTTTGGGGGGCTGAATAAATAAAAGGCTTCCAAGGGAAAGAGCAAGCATAATCACAAATTAGGGATGGAAAGCGGGGCAGGGGCGGGGGGAAGAAAGAGACAGGGACTCAAGGCCATTAAATCTGATGACAGTGACATGAAATTTCAATTGCTGTGGGATCAGAAAGCTGCGTGACGGCTCCAGGCTGCCCATGGAGGGGAGGCAAGCGGGAGGTGCTGCTCCTTTAAGGCATCACTACCCCATGACAACAATAGTGGGCCTGACAGTTTTTTCCAGCTTCACCATTAATTTTCCATAAAGAGCACTTTCTCGATGAGCCCTTTTCAGGCAAAGCCTGATGCTTCAGAAACCTGTAATTATTCCTGGCTCCCCCCTCCCGCAGCCATTGCACCTGTGCCATTTCAAGACACCAGCTGGTCATGTCTTGCCTTCTGCCTCTGAAATCCAAAACCAGTGGATCAAGCCCATCTCCCCATAGAGGGGGAAAAAAAAAAACAACCAAACCACAACTCAAAGAAACAATATAATGCGGTCCTTCCCTCCCGCCCCACTCAGCATCTCCACCAAGTCAATAGGGGGGCAAAGCCTAGCAACGCTGCGCCAGAAAAGCCCTCCACCTAATCTGCATGGCAGACAAAGCCTGGCGAGGGGTGACGGCCACAGCGCTTCCTTCACCCCCCGCCACGGCCATACCTGCTGCTGCGTTTGCCGGAGCGGGCGGTCGCTGGCACAAAGCAAGCATCTTTCCCCATATGCACTTCCCCAGCTTCTGCCAAGTACCTCATGCGACCTTCCCTCCCCTGGCCCAAACCACCCAGGGAGCGGTGAGGCAGGGTTTTGGAACCAGCCGGCTTTCTTCCCTCCTGCCCCGGCAAGATAATTTTGAAACCAGTCAGGCTGAGCGCACCGAGGTTCCCCACTGCAGCCCGGTGGACCACGCGGAGGGGCAGGAGAGTTCTTTGGTCTCCATTCCCACAAAGTCATTTGCCACCAAAAACCACCAATTTTTTTTGTGGGAGCAGAAGGCCATTGACCACTATCCACAGAGATATGAACCCAAACTGCTGGATTCAGATGATGGCGAACTCCTGCAGATCTCCTACTTCCACTACCAGGCTGGAAGGAAAATGGTCCAAGGATACCTAAGACAGGAGACAGCTCTTCTTGTCCTAGTTCTGTTGGGTGTCCAGCTTCTCCTTGACCACTCATGCAAGAGACCGGGAGCTTTGTGTAATGGATGTAATACATGTCATATGCGACACTAAGTATGACTATCCTTTGGTTGCTATGTTACAGGCAACTTCGTGGGTATTCAACTTTCTTACCCAGTCCCTGTAGGATTTACAGCAACAAAGACTCCAAAAATTGCAATGGGAAGAGGAAGACGGTTCCCATCAGGCACACAAGAAGATCCATAAGATTGCTGTTTGCTGTCAGGCTGGTTTCACAGGCTAGGGATAAAAAGTGACCCATGACTTCAACCCATCTGCCTTGATTAACAAGGGTCACTCTCCTTGCACCTCGCTCCTCAATTTAGCCAGCTAAAAGAAATGATGATTCATGGCTGACAAATAATAGGATGTGACTTTGCGAGACCCCACGCACTTGCAGAAAGCCAGCTAGAAAAGGATGGCACAATCCCGACAAGGCCTTAGTCTGATTTTTCAGCTCTGGATACAGCTGCGAAAAGGCTCACTTTCCCAGCAAGGGCACGTTTCCATCTGCAAGAAACGCTGTGTGTTTCCTGCCTACACACCGGTCACCCATAACATCTCTTCACTGCCCACACTATAGTATCATCTCAGAGGACTGGGGCACGTATAGCAGCAGAATACACGTAAACCGCACACCCCATGACCCTTCCATAGGCAGCACCAGATCCTTCAGACAGTACAAGACAACCACTGTGGCATTATCCTCTGCCCCATAAGGACCTAGTTCTTGTAAGACCTTCCAGACTTTGTGGTAGCATCGATGCAGGGAAATTCAGTGTTCAGTATGTCTGTCATTTCAGAAAGGTATGAGCTCTAATCTACCCGTAGTCTTACCTTTGGAACTTATCTATAGCTCACCTACTGAAAGTAAAGATTATTTACCAAATACGTCAAGTGTGCTCACCACTATGAAATACAATGCAAGAGAAACCCAGTGTGTGCCTCTGATAGTAGAGATGTGATACACGTGTACCATTTTCAGCAGAGCTTAGCACTCACCTAATTGTGCAGCCAGCAGAAATCAAGACAGTTTTGGTACTAACCACAACAACAAGAAAAACCTCAGACTTTCCAATCCCTCCCAGACTTGCAGATACTCTGTTTGGCTCAGTTTTCGGGTGCTTGTCAGCTGTCCAGGTTAAAGTGCAACCCAGAACATTCAAAATACAGGTATGAAGGAGCCGGAGCCACCACTCATGATGCTGATGTTTGACTTCATCACCCTCCCCCAGAGAGCAACCAGCGGGAAGGCTCTAGCTGGGACCACCACCGTCATTGATGCACCAAGTCTTAGGGCAGTGGAGGTATCTGATGTCTCTGTCTCCTCTTTTGAGAACGGTGGGGGAAAGATGCACCCATAGGCCAGGGGCATCTGCAGGGACCCGAGTTTGGCATCTGGGTTCAGGTCCAGCCAGCTCTGGAAAATCTGATTCCAACTGATGACCCAAAAACGAACTCTCAGTTCCCAGGGTACAAATCTAAACTTGTTCCAATGAATTGCAAAGAACCAGTCTAAAAATCACAGGTCACTTCAGAAGAACCTGCCCATGCTGTGAAGTCTTCACAGCACTCAAACTCCTGCGAGTTTTGTGCACTAAAGGCAGGACAATGTGGCAACAGTAAAGTCCCGTCAACAGTAAAACAAAGCCCAAACACAATGATTTGAGGGCAGAAAGTCAGGGAACACACCTCATCAACAGATTCACTGGGTTCCTCTTTTATTGATGATGAAGTATCTTATAACGTCTGGGTTTTGAATTTTTCTAGCAGATCATGGGAAGTTCTTATCTGGAAATGCTAGTGATTTCTAAGTGCCTTTTTACTGCAGGTATAATTGGACATCAAGCACCGATCTTGGAAGTTATCCAAAACCTAATTAAGAAGTTGAATACTTAGATCGGCCTGTGACAAAGAATGAGTATGTTGAATGTGGTTGACGAGCAGGTCTGATCTACCAGCTCTGTTTACAATACTTGAAAGGATTCTCTTTGCAGCACAATTTATACGAGCAAAGCGGAATTATACAGACAATAGTGAAGGTCAAATTCCAGCCTCCATCATGAACTCGTTGCTCTCCACTGGCGTGTAAAAAAGGAGCCTCATCTCTAACTTTAAATAATTGTGAAAGCCTCAAGACTGAAAAGGAAGAGAAAGCGTCCTCAACCAGAAGGCAACCCAAAGCAATAATTCTAAGGTCAGTGACGCCTAAGATCAGAGCAAACAGCGGCACCAGGTCCAATGCTCAGTGTCAGTATCTCATCCTTCACCAGAACAGCGAAAGCTTTGAGCCATGGTGGCACTTGCGTTGCTGGTGCCAGAGTTACATATTGAACCGGGTGTTGTGTGTGAGGCAGCCCTGAAGTTGAGAGGAGTAAAAGACTCAATGCTTATCTGCCTTCCCTGAAATGCCATGCCATTTTTGTCCTTAACCCTGAAACAAGGTTTGAAAGATGCATCTTCTTTCCAGTGCTTAAAACCTTCATTACTTCCTGAATAACAACAAAACCCAATGCTCTTGTCCATCTATTCCAAGATTGTCATCTGTTCCCACCCAGCTGCCAAAACCTCCAGCTTTTCCTCTTGGCAACCTCTACTGGGCAGTTGCTGGTTGTCAAAAAGCTGCAGCACATCAGAAGCTTAACATTTGGAACAGCATAAAATAAACAGAATTTTAGTATTAAAATAAGTAGTTTTGCAAAATACACTTGGGGAAATGGGAAAACTGTGGTCCGAAATGAATGAATAGTAAGCAAAAGTTTCAAGCAATAGTAAATTATTTCCGTTGCAAAGGATTTAAGACAAAACTCTTAGTCTTGTGCCAGCACATCTCACCTACATGTTATATAGTTCATTAAAAAAAAAACCAAACAGGCAGCTTAGCAGGTACAACAATAAGACAATGACAACTAACTCGTGGTAAATATCTGCATGCGTGTTCTTAATCTCTTGTGTATATGAAGTAAATGAAGTTAACTGTACGTTCAACAAGCTGGCTTTCGCCAAGAGCAAAAAGCAGGCACACACACAGTCAGCAAAGATCATTTGATGCGCAAAGACTTGTTTTCCTGAGGTAACTTCACTGTACGCCCGAGCCACCAGGCTAGTCCTCTCTAAATGGGTCTCACCAAGATTTAAAGGACAGACTCCCTGCCTTTTCACACAAACACCAGCCATTTTCCTGTTGCTCTGGGGTGTGATGTAACTAGGGTTATCAAAGCCTCTGACCAGCCACTAGAGCTCAAAGGATCAAAATCAATTTTGCCATAACTCTGCAGTTTCCACCACCAGCGATAGGTGGTAAAACAAATGTCTCAAACAGAAAAAAAAAGAGAGAGGTCTGAACCTGTAACTCTCACCAAGGAGTCAAAATCAAGATGTGTTCCCAAACTTAGTGATAATGAACTATATCTTACCTAACGTATTCTTTTAAATGGACAAGCCAAATTTGTTCACTAAAAATCTGCGGTATTTGGGCTCTAAGCATAGAGAATTTCAGTGCACTGGTTGTGAGATACTGAACAAAGGACTGCAGCTAAGCATGGCTGGATTTGATGGGCATCTAGATAAAAAAAGGATGAAAGAAATCTGCAAACACTGAACAAGGGCTTTGGAGGGCTTTTTTTTTCTTTTAAACTGTTTAATAAAGGTAGAAAAAATATCTGCAACCAGTCACAACAACATAAAATAGCACAAATGTCAGCAGAGGATTAAGGGGAGCCAAATCAAGAATTCGAACGCGCAGGCAGCCCATTGTGTTAGTAAATCAGCACATGCCCCGCACGCTGCCGTGCAATCCGGACGGCAAGCAGCCATACGACCATTCGAGAAATTATATATATATATGTAAGGTGTGTTTCCAAATCTTTCTGAAGAGATCATTTATTTACATAACAACCTTAGATGGCTTTGGGGGAGCTGGCTAATGGCCCTCACTGCAAACTTTTCCGCAAACCTCTTCGAGTGCGGATTTAACCTGTTGCCGTCCGGTTTGGAAGCAGCTTTAATTTAGCATTATAAATAGCAAAAAGGCACAATTAGCTCCTTGAATTGCCCGTCCTAGCTCCCACTGAAATCAAAGGATCAGGTTCAAAGCATGCCCCAGAGTGTGGTAAACTTCTCACAGGAAATGGAGATGTGAGAGCAAATGCTGACGGTTGTGGAACATACAAAGCAGAGCAATATTTTAGGTCTCGATCCTCAATTAAGATTCATCCTTACAAAGTATTGCAGTGGGGTTACACAGCAGAATTGGATTCCTTGTAATTACTCTGGATAGGATCATGAATGAAAAAAATGTACCCTTTAGAGATGTTTCATTAACATCCACAGATATCCGACCATTTCCCCCGCGGCAGCTGACGCACACGTACACACCAGTTGTGTTCTCACACTCCCGGGCAACAGCATATCCGTAAGCACAATCCTTCACAATTAGCTTATTACATCAAACCTGAAGAAGAGATGTGATCAATACACTCAATATATGCTACATTTCATAAGAGTCCTGGGTTGCGAGTCGTCTCTTCTGCTCTGACCTAAAAACATATTAAACAAGAGGATGCGTAACACTGAATTCCTAACCCAAAACCATGCGATTCCTCATCTAGACTTTGCGTGTTCAACATTTTTACACTGGGACTACTGGATCTACCCCGTACACGATGCCCATTCATTATCACATCTCATGGCTCAAAAAACCTTTTGTGTGTTCCCTTTTGTATTATTTTTGGCTGTGGGGAGGAAGCGGTGGGGACCTGTCTGGGAAACAGGAAGCAGGAGGAAGGAGGGGAATGTGTTGTAGAATAAGGTCAGAACAAAAAAGAATAAGAGAGCATTTATACCATTTCTAAATGATAATAAACATATAGGACCAAAGCCTGCCTCCAGCCATGCAGGGAGCAGTGGGCTGTTTGCCTGAAGTTTAAATTTAACATGAGCACAGCAACTGTCCAAGCACATTTACAAAAAGCAATTTGCTGCTTTTTCCTTTGACTTTTTTTTTTTTTTTTTTAATCATTTGGACAATTTGTTATCTTACAAGAGCAAGAAGATGCATGTGCTACTGTGATAAATATGCCAGCCTGGGCAAGGAAAAGAGAAGACAACAGACTTGAGTTTCACTGTTGCACTGAGAAAAAAAAAAATTCAGACTAGAAAAGAAACAAAGCGATGGGAAGCACAACCGGATTCTCAGCTGGGGTAAATCAGCACAGAGCAGCCTTGATTTCATGGTTCCTGTTTACATCAGCTGAGGACCTTGCCAGCACTAAAACTCCATGAAATTCTGCTCTTGATTAGCGCCATTTAACTCTGTGGCTTACGTGAAGCAGAATTTGACATGTTCTTTGACGGCTGGAGATGGTTATTTTGTATTACAAATCTTGTCTACTTTATTAGGAACAATGTGACCCAAATGGAAAAATGGGAAGAATTTAAAAACAACATCAACTTCAGACATCCTGATACTTGGATGTGTTTCTTTTTTGTCCTTTTTTTAAAAAAAAAAATAAAAATAAAATTGGGCAGTCTATATGGAGGTATTCAGAAACTGGTTTCTGCCACTTCTAGGGCACAGTTTTCATCATCTATGCACAGAAACAGCAGCCCACTGCAGGTAAACTTGCCTCTCATTCACTTGCCTGCCTTCCAAAGGATGCTCCCGTACAGCCAGGGGTGTTTTTCCACTGTTTTTCTTTCCTGCACTGCTCTGCCAAGGTGCTTTTCCAAAACTCCGGCCACCGGGGATTTTGATCAGCCTGAGATCTCACAGGCAGTGCGCTTGGGCTGCTCCACACCCTGATAAAAGCAGCACGGTCTTCTTTAAAAAGCAATTTACTGTAGTGCATTGGTAAAGCACCTGCCAGTATCAGCCCAACCGCTCAGCAGCAACCCAGGCAGCTGCCCATGGGGATCTGAGGAGATCTGTATCCCCAAAAAATGCATTAGATCGAACGAAAAGGAGATCTGGCAGGGCCTTTTGTGGATGTCACTAGCAACTCAAGGAACACCGTCAGAGCGGGACGAGGCGCCGCTGACTCCTCATCAAAGGATCATGAAATCAGCCTCGTGTCAGCACGGTTTCCAGCGGGCTGGATGGTTATCGGCTGCAGCACGGCACGGGAAGCCAGGAGACCTTCCCATTAAGAGCCCTGCCATGTGTAGGCTTGAGAAAGCTCGTCAGGTCAGACCATGAGCTGCTCGGAGTCAGCACACACCTCCGCGGGCCCGTTCACACGGCCACGGCCCTCGCGCTGCCTCGCTTTCTTCGGTCTGTTGACTGTGGACACCCATCCAGTTGTTGTGGATTTTAATGAGCTGCAATACGAAAGTGCTATTTGAGGACAAAGTTATTAATAGCAAAGCAGCCAGAAAATAGCCTAGAAGGAATGCAATATCTGGGTATTCCTGGAAGATACAATGATTTCCCAGCAACCAAGCAGCCACCATGGTTAATTCAAGATGTTTCTGCGCACAAGACTGTCTTTTGTTAGAGGAGCTAACAATATGATAAGCCATTGTGACATGCCTTCATGGAAATGCCCTGCATGGGTACCCGCAGACTCCCAAGTTTGCAAAGATTACAAAGCAGAAAGTCCCAAAGGGTGGGATTTGGTTACTCAGATCAGGCCGGTGAAAAGCAGAGGCTGGGTGCTGTGATGAAGCACCAGCAGAAACAGAGGCCAGGAGAAGCACTACTGAAGGTGGAGGATGGGATGGGACCTCTCTGAGCCCTGCTCAGACACCCGTCTGACTCCAGGACCTCCAAAAGGCTCTTCATTCCAGCCTCTTGTCCCTATGAGTGCTCTCCCCTTCTTTCTTCACGCTGCATCTCCTCAGCAACATTCGCTACTTGGGCAGGAGCCTCACGATCAAGGCAAGTCACTGTCCCTTTTCAATGCTCCCTCTTAAACCTTCTGTTTCTACTGGCAAAATATCCCTGGAAACTTATTGGAGAATACTGTGCAAAACCGCCAGACCCTGCCTCAAGTTTATGTTGGCACCTTGCTCTCTAAAAAATAATTGGGTGGATTCCCAAATTAATTCCAGGTACATCACCGAACAGAACACTCTGCACCCCCTTGCAGAGATGACACCAGATGAAGGCACTTCTCCGCTGCCAAAGCTTTTAACATCCCGTGTGCCGGCACCACGTTGCTGAGAGGCTCCCCCTGAGGCCTTCGGCTTTCTGGCCCCATCCCTAAGCATCCTTTTGGAGTAAACTGAATTAAACTCAACACCGCATCTTTCCCTGAGAAGGAAAGGCCCAAACGATGATGCTGGGCATCGGAAGATGTCATGTTGACGGCACTGCAGCCTTACCAATTAAAGCGCCATAGGCAGCTCCAGCTCACCGCCAAACATGCGCTGCAGGGAGCTGTGGTCCCTCACCGCTCTCCAGAAAGGAAACAAACAAAACCCAGTTGCCAACAACGAAAAAAGGAAACATATTGTAGCCATTACAATCCCAACAGCGGACATGTTATCTGGCGTATCTCCAACTCAGACATTTAAAAAAATGTAGTTAGTTTACCTCAGGTGTCCCAGTTTCCCCGATTTCCCTTTTCCACATGTATTTAAGTCTATATGGCATCTCCTGAGATAAGCCTGCCTTGGGGGTTGGCTGTATACCACTCCTTCCCCCTATTGTCTTTCGGAGATGGGATGGAAGTCTCCAATGTCACGGCTTGGAAGAACACAGCCGGCCCTCTTGGCTCGGTTTGTGGGAAGGGGAAGAGCAGGAACCGAGGCAGGAGAGCCTCTCCCACCACAGGAGCGGGATCCTCTTCCTCGCAACACAACCAATCCTCCCTGGCATTTTGTTTATCATTGATAGTGCTTAACTAAAGCTGTTTTTAGTAGCGCCCAAACTCTAGCGCCAGCTATCATCATCCCAAACACTTCCAGGCCTCTGTCACTGTGCTTTGGTACAATCCCTGCAATAGCTAAACACAAACATCATGTTCTCCCGAGTACAAATTACAGCTTTCAGGAGCCGCAATTTTATTTTGGTTATAAACATACAAAGGTAACCTTTATGCTGGGAGAGGAGGAGCCGTGTAAGAGACCACAGGCCGAGCCTGTGCTTTGCTGGGAACATTCCTGGGAGCGCTCTGCCGCTTCGCCTCCAGCCGGCTCCGCTTCCCAAGCGGTTGTGCTTCCCAAGTGGTTGCATGATACCAGAGCTGAAGCGAGAGCCAAAATGCCTTGTGGTGGCTGGAGCTGCTGGAGGGATCTGCTCCAGTCCCAGCAGCCCAGGAACTGGGGACTCAGAAGGGAGAGAAACGCACTCAAATCTTGTTTCTTTAGCTATAGCCGGCACTACTGGCAGCCTATGCGTTCAGGACACAATTTTCCAGGCACGACTTGTGACTCGGTTGCCACCCTGAGCCCCTGCAGAAGACACTGCAGTACTTTTGAACACGTGGGCTCTGTTCAGGGCACCCCAGAGGTGGCCCCACCATCACCAGAGCAAGGATCGGGGGTTTTCCTCCATTTCCAATGTCTCTAACCCTTCCCCACTCTGCAGACCTCGCATCGCTACCCAGCACCAAGCTCGCGACACCTGTCACAAGAAGCACGATGTCAAATTGCCCCTGAGTGCTCCCAGGCATTTCAGCCCTCCTGTCAAGATTGCTAATGTGTCCCTTCCCCACCACGAGTAATGGTGCATTCCTGGAAGCAAAAACTGCATTAAAACTCTTCTTTACATGCAAGCTAAGAGCTTTCTTTGCCTCATACCATTTTTACTCATAAATATAATATCAAGGTGATCGTGTTCTCCTCAGCCTACTCAGAGTGTTCTGTAAGTAAAACCTGCAATTGGCAATTTATCAGACGGAAAAATAGAAGCCACATTCGGTTTCTCCCTACACTTAAAAATGACCACGTGCAGTCTCTGAAGCAGACCGATCTTTTTAACAAGGTCATGAATATCAGCCTGGAGGCGGCGGGGGGAGGGTACAAAACCACCCTGCACGTTTTTCCTACTACACCGCTTTCTTACTGATGTTTTGCTCACTTTCTAAGCAAAAAGGAAGCCTCTCCTGTTCCCGTCACCCTGTGTTTATCCACATTCCAGCAGCCAGCGGCTGCTCCTCCGGGCGCTCGCCAAGCGCAAACAACCGGACCTCGCCGCAACACATTTTTGAACTTGAGGCACGTCCAGCTCTGCGTGGGAGTGAGGTGGAAGCCCTGAGAGCAGAAACGATAGAGGCGGCGGATGGTGGGACACCATGAAATCTTTGGAAAGTGTCACTCCTGCCGGCGAAGACAAAAAGCACAGCACACCCTTCACCTACTGAAGGGACTGGAAAATGCTGCGTAGGAGGCACAGCCTTAGGAGCCAGGATAAATCCCCGCAGATGTCCCTGGTGGCAAACCCAGCCCGATTTGATCAATACAGCGGCATTATTAACACTGCGCTACCTTACATGAGGATAGTCATATGTTCTTGCCTCTGCTGAGCGTGGGGGAAGGGGTGCAAACTCCTACAGCAATTCACAGGGGAATCGTCTCTCTCAAAGTCATTAAGATTGCACAAAGAATCTCTTACCCATTTCCACGCAATCTGCTTTTTTGGGAGAGCTCTGCTTCACTAGTATTGATCAAGCTCAGGTGCAAACCCAGAAATAGTGTGTGCTTTCTGTTTTTCTCAAAAATAAATCTTGTTTTTCATGACTTTAGGATCCCTACCTTCAGGCTTTTTTCCGCAGCCAAGAAAACCCTTCCATTTGGGGGCTGGGTACATGCAGACACATAAATGTAGGACTTTATGGTTAGCAAATCTTGTAAAATAATTATGAATATTAGGGGTTGCATTAAGTGCACTTGGATTCAAGCAGAATTAATGGTGGTAAAAAGGTATCTATTGCTGCCATTCCCAAGCCCCAGCAAGAGCCACGGCCTTTCTGTGTTTGGCTCTTGACAAACACGGTTATAGACAATCCTAGTGCGTAACTTGGGAATTGGCAAGAGAATGGAAGGGGAAGAAAAACAGTCCCTGCTTAACCACAGGCAGCAAATCTGAGGACTGGGTGAAAACCGGGTCCTGTGTGTGCCTCGTGATGAGTCTGAAGGCTTGAGAGGTACCAGCCCTGTGCCGGGTGACTCAGTGTGGGAGAAAACACAGCAGAGAAACTGAAGGCTGAGTGGTAAATACTGACAGCATGGGAGGAAGGACTGACTGTAATAATAAACATAATACCAGCAAATGGCCTTAAAACCAGAAGAAAGACCTTCTTACCCACAAAGAGAGGTGTGTCATCCATTGCTGGAAAGAAAAACTACTGCAGAAACACAGCATCAGCACCAGCCATCATTCTCCAGCACTCAGCTGGGATGATACACCATCAAAAATAGGAACAGCGATACAGAATCACAGAATGTTAGGGACTGGAATGGACCTCGAATGCTCATCCAGTCCAGTCCCCCCCGGAGCAGGAACCCCCAGCTGAGGTTACACAGAAGGTGTCCAGGCGGGTTTGAATGGCTGCACAGAANCCCTCAGTCTCCTCTTCTCCAAGCTCCAGAGCCCCAGCTCCCTCAGCCTTTCCTCACACGGCAGATGCTCCACTCCCTTTGGCATCTTTGTTGCCCTACGCTGGACTCTCTCCAGCAGTTCCCTGTCCTGCTGGAACTGAGGGGCCCAGAACTGGACACAATATTCCAGATGTGGTCTCACCAGGGCAGAGTAGAAGGCAGGAGAACCTCTCCCAACCCACTAACTGCATTCCTTCTAATACACCTCAGGATACCATGGGCCTTCCTGGCCACACTCGTTCCCCCTCCACAGCAAAGAAACCACCACCTCTCCACCAAAAAAACCCACCAGCACTATTAAAGCCAAACCCTGCACAAGGAGGCGAAATGCTGAGTTTGAGCACGCCAGGCCACCTCCACGCTGTGTCTAAGTGTTTCTCACCAGAGAAGTGTGGTGCTGCTCCAGAGCTGCTGGCACAAACTCCTCCCAGAAAAGGGTGCTGCAAAACTGTCTAGACAGACTAAAATTAAAAAGAACAAATTATATGACACTGCCCACTGTCTGCAAACCAGGGCCAGATTCTCAGAGGGAGGAGTAAATTGTTAGCACCATAATTGTAGCTAGTGGAGTCATCTTAATTTACACTAAGCAAGGATCTGGCCCAGAAAAATATTCCTGTCAAGTTTGCAGCCAAAAATTCCTCCGCTAGACCACATTCCACCAGTTAAACTGCCAGGGAAGACAACTGCAGAAAGGATTTAATTAAAATGGAGATCAAGGAGCTGGTATCCTTTGCAAACTCTGTTCTCGACTCCCTCCCTCCACCAACTTAGTGCTTGGGTGTCCCAATTTCCCAGCCCGCAAAACGGGCACACTCCAGCTTCCCTGCTCGGTAAGGGCAGTGGCTGTGAAGCATCCTACCTGTTCAGAGCCCAACCATCTAACCAAACAGACATCTGAATGCTCTAAACCTGCGGGTCTTGGATGAGAGGGTATGCATTTTTGTCTGCTGAAACAGCACTGTCATTGCTCTTGGAAAATTGAGGCTCAAAAAGTCAACTTGGAAGTTGTGCTTCCAGGACTGTAGGTGTCAGGTGCTCAGACTTATCAGGGTTAAAAATAGGGTTTTGCTGCTCCAGACTACACAAATTCACCTGCACAGTCCCTGTTACTGAAATACAGGTAGGCACAAAGAGTACTGCTTTCCCACAGTTTTATCATCCATATTTTATCTCTGAACCTTGACTTCCATACTGATTGACATCTGGATGGATGGTGGATTTTCTGCATATCCCTCTGTTTCCAACTCTTCCAGGAAGTCATTGGATAGAAGATACACCCAGGACGTGGACCGATGCACTCACACTATCAAGTCATAAGGATGGTGCCATGTGGCGCCTCATCATAGCAGGTCCTTTATTTTAGTCCTTAATTTCCATTAAAACATTTGGCTTTGTACCTGCTGCTCTGCAGGATCATCAGAAACAGCACGTGGTTTAGGAGCTGTTTCTTTACCGTCTTCTTGTTCGACACAAACACCCCTCATGGACACCCACCGATTGAGAGCTTGCTGAACAAAGAGAAGAAACACGACAGTTCCCGGGAAGGGTTTTCACAGAGGCAGAACCAAGCAAAAACCTTTACCCTTTAACCATTATCCAGGTTTATCACGCACCCCACACCAACAACTACAAAACCAGTGGTCTTCAACTAACTAACGGGCATATAGATACTGTTTCCTGTTTCAAGTCAAGTAATCAGCACCAATTTGACTTCATGCTCTTTAAAGTATGATCTATTTCATTAAACAAACAAATAAAAATTTGGCATAATTTATTTCTGTTTGTTTACTTTGATCAATCCCAGTCCTTACTATAAAAAGGTGCTTAATAAAAACTAAACAGAAAATGAAGGAAACTGATTAAAAGCTTTCATTGTGAAGAAAAGCATGCAAAAGGGCTTAAGGAGGAAACGCTAAAGTTTTTTGTGATGCCAGCAGAGAGAGGCCATATATAAAGAAACCCACAAAGGGGCAGGAAATAAATCCTTGAGACTAATTTGGAAAAAGACAAAATAATGTGTTTATGGAAGAAACAGCAACACAACACGCACGCTCAACACAAAGCAGAGATCCAGCAAAGCTGAAAAGAGACCTAGAACAGATAAGACACAGAGAAGAGCAATATAGCTTTGAGGACACACTCTTAGCATCTGATACACAGGAAAATTGGAAGGAACACAGTGATGGAAAGTACGACAAAATTGAAAGGGACATGCACATTTATTACTATTTATCACGTCTGTTCCACAGTCAGTGTTATAATCTCCAGTCAACAAGCAGGGGTCTCATTTTACATTTAGATAAAAATGCCTGAAAGAGTTAATATAGATAAAGATGGTAAAAAGCATCACAGGCTGTGCAGCTATGAACAGGGTGAACTCAAAGCAGTGGACTTGCTCATGGTGAAGAGAGAGAACGTGAGAAAGGGAGGAATTAGACTCAGGTAGGAGAGAACAGCCTGTTAGATATTCCTCCCTTAATTTAGGTTTCAGTACGTGCTTCCAAGGAAAGCAGGGCCTCACGCTAGGTGGATTTCAAATGAGACTGGAAAGCACCACCGAGGCATACAATAAGAAACGGGACCCGGACAGAAGAATTTAATGATCTAACAGTGCTAATTCCCAATCTTATTTGTTTCTGGACCAGATCTGCTGATATGTACAGTTTATTGTTGCTGTATGAAGGCAGTAACAAAAAATGCATTTTCTTAATGTTCACTCTGCTCTAGAATCTCATTTGCCTTCAAAATTAGCCAGAAAGACCCACTTGCTGAACCCAAGGTCTTCCCTGACCCTTCTCTAACCTTAGTGTCCAAATCGCAGTCAGAATGTGGCTCCACACCCTCTCTGTGACATGACATGACATGACATGACATGACATGAGCTCACTTTTGATTGTAGTCAGCAGAGGAGGAAGCTCCCACCTCCACAAATCTGGTCTCTCCTCTGAGACACGTTTCCAACCTGACACAACACGCGTGTGATGGATTCGCAAAGTGAAACGTGTCTGGCCGCCCGTATGTGTACACGCAGGGTCCCTTCGTGACTCACATTTAAACGACAGCGTTTTGACGTGAGTAAAACAGAGCAAAAAGGTCTCAAAGAGGACTTACAGAAGTGGATTTTAAGGTTGAAAAGGGCCATTCTGATAATTTAATCTGACCCCCGGATGACACAGCCCACTGAATTACACAAAGGGCTCCTTTAGACGCTCATTTACACCCGCTTTCAGGTTGGTTTCCACTGCTGGATATGAAAGCCCGAGGGTAAATCAGAATGGGATCCTTCCTTCCTCCTATGCACTGAGACTGTTCAGAAACGTCTCTCATCTGTCTTCATTTCACAGCTGGGTATGGCTGTCCTGGGGGAAGCAATGCCCACACCAGACATCATCCTACCTTGCAGTGTTGGGGAAAGCACATTTAGTGCTTAGAAACATCTTCTCTTTCCCTCCCGCCCCCACGTTTTCTTCACTTGAAAAACCAAAGAAAACAAATCATGCTACATCCTTTGTTTTATAGAGGGCAGCTCAGGACCTCCCACTCTTTCATGGAAAGAAAATGTCTTTCCGGTACAGTTTCCATTATTTATTAGCTGAAGGTGGGGGGAGAAATGGTATTTATAGGATGCCTAAGGCCATGCTCACTATAAAACAGAAATAAGCCAATATAGCTAGAGCACAACTTAGTGGCCTATTGTGCAACATTTTTAAAAATGTACTCTGTCATTATGGCACGTGAGAATATCTCCTCCCCCGCCACCAGTGGAAATACATTTATGAGAGCCATAGAGCAGCAATATTGTTTTAATCAAATCATTAAAATGGGTGTGCTGTTTTCTGCCCACATCCTGATATCTCTTCCACATCCTGACAAGACTTGGGATTTGTATAGACCATTCTACTGCAAGGTGTCAAGTGCCTATGTGGACACCAGGCCAATGTAAATCCACGTATTGCCACTGTGACTTTGTCAGATCTGCATCAGTTTGTATCAGCCCAGGATCTGACTCACTGATCTGAAATCCCCAATGTGATGTGGGTACTATTCTACCCATTTACAAAGAGAAAAAGCATCCAGAACTGAATGTCAAAGGTTTCCTTGACCTTTTCCACTTAAACATAAAGAAACGGAAAGGAGGCAGAAATTCCCGTCTTATACCACAGTGCAACAACATCTGAGCAGAGATGCACCTTGCTCAAACAAAACTCTGACTGAATTACAAGGCCTTGCAGCGGGTATAGGTCTCAGTGCACTATGATAATCCATGTGAGACAGGCCCAGTGAGGAGGAGTCTTCAATCCAGGGCCTCCGTTCCACGTCCAGCTCACCAGGTGCTCAAGGCTTGGGAGATGAGTATTCAGCATTTTCTAAAAGTCACATGCACTGGAGGTATTTGGGAGTAAGAACCCGCCTGGGCCTCGCTTCCTATGCTGTTCTTCAAAGAAACATGACATGAATGCCTGTGATGTTGGAAAAAGAAATCCCATTGCAGACTTTGTAGGGTTCTGTGCACCTACTGGTATTCTTCTCAGCACAGGGAAACTACGCTGGGAAGTCACCTGTTTACCACGTCCTTCACACCAGAAAGTACCTCTGCACAAAACATGAGCTTTGCAGCCAACTCAGAAGCACCCCAGCTCCCGAGGCACCGATTCAAGCAAACATCTTCATCCAGGGAAGCACCGGAGACAGAGATTTCAGCCTGCATCTGGAAGGTTTCATTCCATAATCAACGGAAGAAACAGCAAAGCTCCTCCTGACTTTAACTGTACAATCGAACACCAAAGGACTCATTCCCTCTAGAAAAAGCCTCACATTAAATGAGGTTAACTAGATTAAACCAGGCCCTTCCATTTTCAAATGTTGTATACAACAATCTTTCTTTCCACTTTAAAAAACACAGGAGACCTAAGGCATGTGCTGGTAAGAGAATTCTACGCTGCTTTCCTCCGGTAGACAGTAGGAAACTACCCCAGGTGACACCCACTTGCCCTGAAATTCTCAAACCTGCAAGAGAAACCCCTTATAAGCTCTTTCTGGGTCACGTCAGCACTGAGAGCAGCCTGCCTCTTCTTCCAACATACTGGAGACCTCCAAAACTGCAAGCGCTTCCTTCCTCTGGTCAATCAGACAGAAACACCCCTTCCAGTCACTAATTAGCTGCAACACCTATGTTTCTTACAGCTTTCTCAAAGGCTTCTGGTTACATCAGAACCACCTTTCTCAGCACCAAAATCAAATTTCTGGTTTCTTAGACCGGGCAGGAAAGCCTACAAACATGACTTCACACAATCCCAGAAACCAAAAACAAACAGAAGGAACATGCACCTTACTAAGAACCTGATGTACAGCAACGTTCAGATGTTCACAACCACTCTGAGCTGCTGGCACAGCTTGTGAACACCAGAGTGAACTGGAACAGCAGCATCAGATGGAGACAGAAAAGAGCTATTTTGCCCAAACCAGCTGTATTCTCAAATCAAATCAGTTCCTTCATCCTTAATATTTTAAAACGCGGACAAATTTCAAAACAAAAGCAAGAGACACCGAAGTCCCTCCCTAGCTGATCCAGTCACTAATGATGGAGGTTTCTATTCACCAGCACAGATTTTCCATTCAGCAGCGAACAGCCTCTCCACTGTCCACATGTCAGAAACAAAGCCACTTCTAGGCTGATGCTTTCCATATGAAACACCAGCTCCCATCTTCCTTCTCCTTTCCTCCTTTCCATACTTTATCACTCACACAGCAGCGGTAGTAGCCTGCAGATGAGAGGAATATTTTCTTCAGAGCAGCATAAATTTTCTAGGATGACAAGGGAGGCCAAAAGAAAGAAAAGAAAACACCAGACCCCAAACCAGGATTATTTACTACTTTTCACCAGCTCGAAGCAGGCAGCAAGCCCTGCAGGGTTGGCACCCTTAAAACACAGGTTAGAGACCAGAGTTATCCAGACATTGCTTACAGCATCGCATAGGGTTGTGGCTGCAGTTCTTGAAACACGCAAGAGAGCCACAGGACACAGAGAGTGTGGATACCTTTTACTGGCCAAATTGCTAATAAATGGGGAAAATGAACAGAGTTTCAGAGGTGCAACCCCTGAAACAAAAGGCTAAAATTTGTAACAAAGCTGAAGATATTAGCCAAACCAAGTCTCTCACCAAAAACAAGGCCAGGCACCCCAGAAAACTTCTAGAAAGTAGAGCTGGTTGGAACATTTCTATCAAATGTCCTCAAAAACAGAACAAAACAAAAAAAATGGCCAATCTAAAGTTTTTTATTGGTATATATTGGTTTTGGAGCTACCACGTCATCCACTGAAATTTCACACATCCAGTGTGTAATCTGGAAGGGCAGACCTGAACCAAGCAAAGCAGCAACTCAAATCTGGGTCTCTAACATCACACCCAAGTGCTGTGAAGTGGCCAATATTCATTTTGGGTGTAAAAAGCAATCAGACAGGAGCACCTCTCACCCCTTCTACTCTTCCACCCACTGAATATGTTTTCATTGTGGCCTTCACTCACTTTGTTTTCCATCCAGCCCCGGCAGAGAATAAAGGCAGGCGATTAAAGGCAGTCTCCTACTTCATCCCTACCAGCACAAAGCAATTCAGCGCAATGCTGATTCCCCTCTTGGGCTGGAGTGAAGACAAGTCAGCAGAAATTGCAAATGTTTACAAACCCAAGAACTTTTCTTATGCTTGAAAATGAACTTTGCCCACTTGAGAGTCAAGATTAAAACCAAATGCCTAACAGCATAGTAGCCTATTAGTAGTGAAAGCATTTTTAAAATCTGATTTACTTGTCATGCTGTATGCATTCTTCTTCACCGCATAATCCAAACAAACAGTCATTTTCACTTTGATTTCCCGTCACTTCAGTTGCATGGGAAGGATGCTGCAGCACAAGAGCTGCAAAGGCAGCAGGTGGGCAAGACGATCCCATCCAAAAAACACAAAGCCTGCTCACAGGGCTTTTTTAATTATATAGATGGAGATTCTTTAATTGACTGCAGTTTCTGTCCAAACTTGTTGGTTTACAAAGGTCCACCATGGTCAAATGTCAACCCTATGCCACTGTCCCTTTAAAACTGACCTTGGGAGGCTGCAGGTTTAAAGGCAGGATTTGTAAATCCGGACACTAATTGGAATGTCTCAGAAGAGCCTCTGACAAGCCAGCGTCCTTCTCCTTCGCGTCCCTCCCCATCAACCACACTGTCTCCCAAGCTCACCTGTGTCACTGCCCACTTCTCTACCCCTTGCAGAGCAGGAGCTGTTGACCCCCACGTATGATTTAAACCCCGGCTTCACACTCAGGTCCACAATGCTGGGAAATAACCAAGAGGATCAGGACATGAGGCATGGTCTACAAGCACCCTGCTCGAAACTGTTATGACACTTAAGTGAGTATGCCTGCCAGACCCTCAGCAAGCATTAATATGCAGTCTGTGCGTAAATGACTCGGCCTCTTTAGCGTATGTTTTAAAGTATATCACACGCACTTTAATAGTTCTCCAAACAATAACACATGTAATGGGTACTCAGTTGCACTGAGCGGTAATGCTCTGGATTGGAAAGGATCCTTCACATGTAGGAACAGGGAGAGGATGGGTACCTGCTTTAAAAGGATTAAGAGCATCAGAGCAGCTTAATATACCAGAGCTGATATATTAAACCTTTTAAACAAGAAAAATCCATGCCTTCCTGCCCCAGCTTCTTACACCTAATTCCAACACCTATTAAAAACCTAGAGAAGGGGGTCAAATTATTGCTATGCACAGGTTGTCTCAAAGACAACACACACCTCTGGGAAGGGGGATTTTATTATAGCTTACCTTTTGGATCCTTAATGTCATTTACTCAGAGAGGCAACGCCACAGCCCGCCCAGGGCTCGGTGTGCAGGAGGTATCCAGCGCTTTCAGCACCTGCCAGCAGGACTGGGGCAGCCCCAAAAGTCGCAAGCGCCCCAAACCCGTCACATGAATCCTTGTCGCAGCCCTCTTTGAACAGAAGAGCTGCCGACTCGGCTCGTAACTGAAGGACTGAGAGGCAAAGGTTTGATGTCCTGATGAAATCCAAGGTATCTATCTATGAGCGCAAAGGCTAAACTGATTTATTCTACGAAGGAAAATGAGGCATGAACTCTGCTCTCACAAGCAGCCTGACACCATGAAGAGCTGGGCAGCCTTGCTCACCAGAGCAGGGATGGCAAACATGGGCCGGTGAACGCAGCGATACGCGAGCTCCTTCTGACATACACACCTATCTCTGCACTGCCAGCTCTCAAAATGCCACAACAGCAGCATTTTTTTAATGCGGCGGGAATCAAGTGACTGTTGGATATCCCACCTTTCTCTTACTTTTGAGAAGACAATAAAGCAAATCTCAAGTGGCTCAGAAGCAAGGAATCAAATTTTTTAAAAAGTCTGTGACTTTAAAGACAATGTCAGTGTCCTGGGTATCAGGCACATGATTTTTCAACTCAAAGTGGCAACGCTGGGAAGAAGGCACAGCCAAGAGAACACCAAACTCAGACACTCAAAACACGTGTAGTGCCTATCACGACTGAAGCCAACTGAAGAAAACTGGTAGGGTCTCAAATATAACAGCATCAAGCTGGGGAATATATATGTGTAACATCAATACTCCAAACGTGCTCTCTACTCAGGAAAATTTGGGAGGAGGAGAGACTCGCTGGTAGGTTTGTTTGCCACAGAATCAACTGAACCCTGTAGTTCAAGTGAATCCAAATTCATTTGGACCAAGGCAGAAGCACCCAAAAAAAGAGGATCTGTGTGGAGAAGACATTCAACAATTCAGGTGGGTGATCCCTGCAACTTGAGCCTGAAAGACACCACGACAATGGCACTCCCAGCTTCTGAGTGTTCCTGGGAGTTTGGAAGCGGTGGGGGCATTGCAGATCAATACATAAGGGAATGGACAGGAGGCACCTGAGAGCCCAAAGAAACAGAAAGGAAAGTAAGAGGGACTCAGCATCATTCTCGAAAATACCTTTATTAACTCTCCAGAATCCAGGTTTACCATCAGAAAGGAAAATTGCCACCCATTACAATACCTGTAAATAACTTTTTATGAGGTTTTGAGCACGGTAATCAAAAGCCTACTGTTTTTCTCCCTCTCTGCAGAATGTGACAAACTTGATAGGAGCTGAGGTGTACTATTACCCCATTGCTTAATGTACTGAACACCAACGCTGTTCAGCCAGCAAGCAAAATCCTTTTGATTTATAAGGATAATTACAATCAATGTTGTTCATACGCAGCTACAGAGGCAAACAGAAGTAGCTTCCTTCTCACCTCCCCATAACATGTTTCCCAACGCAGGATGCAGAAGCAATATGCAAGATGTTTTTCAGTGGAGAGAAAATACAACAATACAACAATATCCAGAAGATACCATTTGCCTTCACCCTGGAGAGCTTAAGTGTGAAGTTACTGCGTGGAACTGAAGACCTTCTGCCATTTCCACATGGAAGTATCACATTGCAAACTAGCTATACATCATGATTTTTATATAGCCTACTCTGATCTATGCATTGCCTATTCAATACAACATACAGAAACGTGTGGGCTTGGGGGAGCAGAGGTTAAAGCATCCCAGATAAATAAGAGAAAATATTTTCTAGCTGAGTACCCACGTTATGATTGTGCATTGCTTAAAGGTATTTACTCCATTTCAAAAGCACTTGACACGAGTCACACACATAATCAGCTACTTAAGACCTGTAACGTTGACTGCGGGGCTCTATATTTTCATAACGCCAAGAAATAATCACTTATAATAACAGATTCTGTAATTAAGGAATCATGAAACAACAGAGGCAGTGGTTTCAAGTTCATCCTTCCTCTCTTTCTCCATCTCTTTCTGTAAGGGGATAGGAGCATGCTTTCAGCACCTGGAGCAGAGAGCATGCAGGTACAAATGGACCGGCACACCGAGCCTGAAATACACTGCATCACACATGTGGCTGTTCTTGGAAGTCAACCATTCCTGCAAGTTATTCTCAAGAGGCATGATGTGCTATAAGCACTTAAGAAATGTGTTACACTGTGACTGGAACCAAGATGAAATAGCAATATTAAAAGAGATGGTTTAGTTTATGTAGTGGCCAACTATGCCATTAAACTAGAACAATGGAGACGACGGGGAGGCAGGAATGTTCTCCAGTGTGATTTATTCCTTTCCAGTAGCAGTGGAAATTTTTCCTATAGGCCTGAAAATGACCCTGTCTGCCAAACAGAAGTCAGCATTAAGATGTAAGAGTTCTGCTAGATTAGTCACCTCGGGATACTCTGCTCTCACACAGCACAGGGATCTCAAAGCACTTTGCCAGAGCAGGTCAGAACTCAGCTACCCAGCCCCTCAAAGACCATGCTTTAGCTTCATTGTTGTCAGTCTCTTCAGAAACGGGGAAACTAAGGCTTGAAGACCTGATTAAAAATATGCAAAGAAAGCTCTATGACAAGAGTTAAGAGCAAAACAAAGGCTTCCTTGATCTTGTGCTTTACAGGAAACATGCATCTCTCCTGGAAGGATCATTGTTTGCTGCAGCTGAGAGCAGCCAGGTCAGCCAAGGCAAGAGGAAATGTTATCGGGCAATGGTTATCAGACAAAAGATACAATGTTATTTCCACTTTAGCCAGCCAATTAGACCTGTTCTACCCGATGACACATGTGGGAAACACTGTTTTTTTTTAGAATAAACCCTGGTTTGGCACCTAAGCCCCTCTGATTTTGTACACCTGCATCAGCTACACACAGTGAGCCTGTGCATCTGCGTGCTCTTTGTGCTCTGACACGATTGGAATTGCCATGCGAGAGCCTGCCCTTTGACCCCCACAGAATACAAAAAGAGCCCCAAAATGCCTCCTGATCAGACCCGTTCTCCACACAAGGATGGTGAGCCCACAGTCCTCCAAGTGGCCTATGGAGAAGGATAATAGGGGTGGGAACAGGGTTTGAAATATTACGCCTAGGAAGTGACATATCTGACTACAAAAGACGCCTTCTGCACACTGTTCTTTTAACGACCCCCCCAACGACACTGAAGTCTCAGCGGGAAGAACAGACTGAAGCCCCGTGTCCAGCCTTCCCCAACCCTCAGCCCTGCTCTCCCCGTTTCTGCAGCGTGGCACACGGAGAGCCGGACCACGTGCAGCTGCACGGGCTGCGCTCCCCGCAGTCGCCTCCCTCAAAAACAGCCTCCTACCCACTTCCTTCCTCCGCAGAGTAACGAGGCGCTCTTCAGCCTCACGCTGTCTCTCGCAGCAGTCTGGTTCCAATCTCGGGGATGCCACATCAGACGGATACCCCTGAGCGATGGCGTGTGCGGCCAGAGGTCCTCCCGCTGCACCGCAGCAGCCACGCAGGTGCTGAAATCTCCCTCCCACCCCGTTCCTGAACTGCGGAGGCAGCTCTCAGGGACAGAGAGCAACCAGGACGGGTCAGTCAGAGCCCGGATGAAAATGCCAGGCAGAAACACATAGACGCTGAGATACCAGCCAGATAACACACAGCAGACACCTTATTTTCCAACGCACAGAGCCCACCTCTTGCTTTCATCTCTCTCAGCGCTGTAGTGGCTCAATGCTGCTGGAAAAGTTAAACACTAAATAAAGTTCTCTCTCTCCTGATGAAGTTGTGCTATGGATTGCTCATTAGATGCTGACCTCCAAACTCCAAGAAAAAACCTTCCTGACCTCAAAAGTGTTTTGCTTGAAGGAGTACACCCACAGCTGACATAGGGAAGCTAAGATTTTGATGCCTAAAAACCCAACATGTGTTTTAAACTAACGTGAAACACATCATGGATTCAGTTCCAGCTTCCACTTCAGGTATTTCCACTTTGACAATGTAAACTATGTCCAGGGTGGAGTGCAAGGTGTTTTTTTGTTTGTATTTTTTCCCTCCTAAAAAAGAAACCTACACAAGAGATGACAATCTCTTCCTACACAAAATCTGCTTGTGTTGTACATATTGCTGGGTCCCTCTCATTCAACTCCAATGCTAATTGTCAAAAGCACAGATACCAAACTTGCTCACATTTCTCTTGCAGTGGGAAGGAAAAAAGGGAGAGAAGATCAGCTGACTGCATGCAAGCATTTAGCAACCTGCCTGCGCTGTCAGTGCCTCCGTGAGTGATGGGTGTTTCACAATCGGAAATATGAGCAACTGCTTTGCCTGTGTATCCTTCAGCCAGCAGCTACAAAAGCGTGGTTCAGACTCAGGAGAAAATGAAGACAGGACTGTGTCAACACTTTCAGCCCAAGGCGGGCTCAGATTTTCAGTGGGGCAAGTGCATCTTTTACGGTATCACAGTAGACACCATTTCTACGAGCAGGAACTGGCACAGACTAACCTCTCCCCATCAAGCACTAGGACCTGCTGATAACAAAACAACTGCAGCTCACAACGTGATAAGGAAACATGCTCTTGACCAACACAACTACTTCCCCCCCTTTAAGAGGCTGAAGCAATCTCCCAGGGCACTGCTTTGCTGCTGGGAGAAGCTCTGGAGCCTCTGTGGAGCTCGGGTATGGCACCAGATCTCTTTATGAGACCAAAAGCAAGACCCATTCAAGTGTCTTCACCCAAAATTAAAGCTGCTGCTTCCCGCAGGGATCAGTCACTGCCCTGTCAGCTCTCCGCCCTGGGCTCTCGACTGCAGCCTGACAGTTTTAAGGGATACCTTTAAAAACACACACCCACGCACAAACATCCTTTGTCCCAAAGCGCCTACGGTTTGCCTAAAATAAATAAATGCCCAAGTCCTGGCTACATCTGCGAGTGATTCAGAAGAATGAAATTGGGGTCTCTGTGTCAGTGGGTCTGCCAAGCCTGCGTGACCGTGTGCTCTGAACAGGCTGCTCCCACCACCGATACACCCGTTTTGCTCCCCGTTGTTTGCAAGGAGAGTCCAGAGAGCAACAGGGGAATAAAAACAAACTGTAAATACAGGATGTTATTATGAAACATCAGGCACTGGTTGGAGGAATTGAGGGGAAATAAGGGAAAATGTAGTAAATTAGTTTCAACTTCTCTTTTCAGACATATGTGGGGAATCAGTGGGGTTTAACCAGGCGTGTGTGTTTAAATTTTGCAATAGTAACAGAGGGCTTGGGTAGGTACATTGTGCTGTGTAAAACTGCTGCTCTTCCACACATAAAAGAAGGCAGCAGGAGACGGAGTATCAAACACAGCAGTGCCTAAACCATGCTGGCTATGTCAACAGATTATCTCGCTTTGGACTGTCTGGACTGTTACTAATATGCAACTGAATATGCAACCAATCCAACAACACCAATGCTACAAAATTAATTTTTTAAACGCAATTATATTAACATCTTCAGTTTCATTAGCATGTTAAAAATCTAAAAGGAAAGCAGATGTGACCATCGTGGATATGCGAGCTGAATATTAATAACAAAAAGCATCCCCTCCCCCTCAGAAGATACAGCAAAGTTGGATCGGTCATTCTGCAAATTAAATCCTGAATGTGTTCGCACCATAGCTGTCAAGAAACCTCTCCTGTGTGTGCATATACACACATAAAGCTGAAGCCAAAACAATTTTATTAGGGTAAACCTTTAAAGATCCAGCCCCAGTCCAGCTGGATGACAATGCTCTACCATCCACATTTCTCCCCACACACACTTCTAAGGAAAAATTAAATGAACGTCCCAAACTGTCACTTACTGGAGACCTAACACACGCTACCCTTATGTCAGCCAAGACTAACGTGAATACTGGCAAGACGAAACCCACTGGCTCATCATTCTTACACCGATAGTGCTGTGGGTCCGTGCGCTGCATTAGCACCACATGTCAGCCCAGCCACACTCCACTATTCCTACCCACCAGCAGATATTTTTTTTTCTTTTAAAGAGACACTAGTTTCCAGAATTTCGCCCGGCATATCGCCTCTGCCAGAAAAGCACATTAAGAAACAGGATTCTCTCACAATGTCCTGCCATAATGAGGAATCCTGTCTTTCCTTTTCTCTCAGTTATCCCAGCTGATAACTATTTATAGATCTGAGCATTTGGGCTCATAGTTCATTTTATACAACTCTTTTCTCTGTAACCTACTCTTCTCCTTGGTCTTATTTATTCATGCCACCAGCCATCATTTTAATGCATTTGTGATACTTGATTTCCATCTTCAACGTATCCTAACTCTGTCTGCATATTAACTCTATGGTGCCTCAAAACATGCTGGTTCACTGGAACCAGTCTAAGGCATCATTGTTTTAAGATACAGCAAGAAGTGTGTGTTTCTCCCCACCTTCTAAAAAAAGAAAAAAGTAAAAAAAAAAAGACTCACCTCCTACAGAATTTAGCCTAAAACCTTTTGCTAGTGCTTCCACACACCTGCCCACCCCTCATCTCCAATTTAAGCTGCAATTTTTATTGACATATACTAATTACTTGAAAATAAGAACGATCTATTCTCTTTCCACCAGCTGCCAGCTGTCAGCACTGGCTAGAAGTGATCAGCCTTGTCTAAAAGAATAACAACCAAAAAAATTTTTAAAAAGTTAAGATCAAAAATCAAATAAAAATAGTAGTCATCATGAAAACAAAACCCCAAAGAATGCCATCGGATCTCAGGTGCTGCCGGGTGTGCTCAGAAAGGACTGAAGGCAGACATTTGAATGGACTGCTCAGTTTGTCATGGCAAAAAATACAGAGATTTAAAGGTCTACCCACGCGGTGGAAAAAAAAAAAATAAAACACCAAACCGAAACAAAACACAAAAAGCCCTGAATTAAAGAACAAAAATAAAATCAGAAATGCAGCCCCAATGCATCGACTGTCTGTGCTTAAGAGATTTACAGGAGTAATTTAAATGATTCACCTGCTGCCAGTTTTCCTCCAAGGATGGCAAAGCTGAGAAGTAGCCGGTGTCGTGGACAAGCTGGAGTTCCTGGAATATACTATAACTAGCCAAGACATCCATGCTGCTGCTGAGCAAGACCCTTTCTTTCTGCTTTTGTGTGTATTTGTTTGCTCGGGTGGGGGGTTGTTTTTGATCATAAAAAAGAAAAAAAAAAAAAGGAGGAAAATCAACCAATGATAGATCCAGGGTCCCTTTGGCTTTGTTTTGTTTCAGTCACACTTTAAA
>VWYH01011057.1:60638-81319 GCA_013399365.1 Pampusana beccarii
CCGCCGCCGCCGCCTCACGGCCGCCTCACGGCAGCCCCGCCCCACGCGCGCAGCCGCGCGGCCCACTCAGGCAGCGCGTGACCATGTAGGGTAAACGGCGGGGCGGGAGGGGCGGGGCCGCGGCGCGCCTGAAGTCACTGTGGCCCAATGGCGGCGCCGCTCAGGGCCTAGGGGGCGGTGCCGGGCCTCAGGTGGCGGCTCCGATTGGCCGGCGGCGCGGCTCCCGCACCCTCCCCTCGGCTCGCGGGGCGGTGCGCGCCGAGCTATTTTTAGGGCGCTATATAATGGGGCGCCGGCGCGCGCAGCAGCGGTAGAGCGCGGCGTGCTGGGGGCAGCGAGGGCGGCATCGCTCCGGCCCGGCCGCCGGTACCGGTGTCGGCGGGAAAACGCTGCTCTGGAGGGGCTGGGGGCGCGGAGCCCTCACCCCGAGGCGCGGGCAGGGGATGGGGAAGGAGCTGCGCACTCGGTGGCTGCCGAGCAGCCTGAGCTTCCCCTGCTGCGCGCAGCCATCTGCGGCCATGTGCTGCTCTCCAGCCACTAGTTCGCCAGTCCCTGGGGGCTGAGGGTGGCCAGAGTGAGCAAAGTGCTTTTTTTTTTTTTTTTTCCTCAGTCGCAGATGGCTGGGAAAGATGCACAGCTGAGGGTGTTGGAAGGAGAGAGAGGGGGAATGTACCCTGAGCTGGAGCAGCCAGTGTAGGGACCACATGCTCGGTGCCTGTGCATGGAGACCGCAGCAACCCAACTCTAAGGCAGGGGTAGTGCTGAGTGTTAACCCAGCAAGCCTATATCCAGAAATGCTCCTGTGCTTATTAAGGCATCTATTGTGGCATTGAACCAGGCTTAGCTGTGATCTGAGCCCTCTTTGAATATTAGTTTGGGTTGGCTAATGTGTTATTTGACCTTAAATGGTTAGTGTGGTGCAGAGCTTCCCCAAAACTGTTCTGGCTCTGGGCACAGTTGCATTTCTGCTTTCGGAAGGATTGCAGAACTGAGTGTGCTCATTTCAGGATAATGGGGGGAGTTCCAGTAATAGAAGAAATATGTTCTCTTTGTTGCCTTGAAATTCGGAGGGCCCTGTAGTCCCATCAGCTACATTGCTAGGGTTATATCTAGCCACTGAGCTGCTGGATGAATATCCCCCCAGTGCCCTTTTATGGTGGGTTGTCAACTGTGTGAGTTGGATGGGGTATCAGGGCAGGCAGATGCTGCCAGGGATTGTTAAGCTATCTGGTTTTAGAGCAGTTGCATCACACTTTTTTTTTTTTTTTTCCCCTAAGTGACTAAAATGTCTCTACTATTGTCTTCCTTCTGCAACCAGATGAGGGTGCCTGGGCCAGGCCCCAGCTGGTGTGAATTGGTGCAGTGCCACTAGTACACAGATCTCATGCCAGGTGTCCCAGTCAGAATGATGTGAAAGTATGAGGCAGCAAAACTCATCAGTGCTAATTAGTTCGTGGTATGTTTTGTTCCAGGGTGATGAAGACAAACTGCCTTTTCCAAGGCTGGATCCATGTTAACAATTTTGGAAGCCATATTTGAAGAAAGCTTCTTAGAATAAACCTCTAAAGAAAGCTCAGATAATGGCTGCGCCAACCCCAAATATTTGTATAATAGGTTGGCAAGCAACACTGCTGTAACTAGAATAAAGCAGAGTAAGCATCGCACTCTCCCTTGAGGAGTCAAAGCCTAGAGGATAAGGGGGAAATGAAGCTGTTGCTGAAGGAACTGCAGCAATTTGGAGGGACTGGACATAGGCAGTTTTCTCAAATAAATAGTCTCACCTCTGCAAAAACTCCTTTTGTTTGGGTGTGTGCATTGCAGAAGCAGCAGGATCGCTCATGGGAGCTGCTGCTCAGGCTTTGACCCTGAGGTTGCAGGTCTGGGTGGTCCAGGGAAAGCCCACTTGAAGATGGCGTATCTCCTGTGAGCTGCTTGTGAAAACTGTGTGTTTTCCAGCCTTCACCTAGGGAGCCATAGGTTGTCTCAAACAGGACCATCTCCGGCACCTTTAACTTTGCAAAAAAGCTGGATGTGACGCTGGACGTGAATAATAAACCGCCCTTTGTCATAAATATAGCTATAAATGTGTAAATGTATGTGCCAGTGGGAAGAGGAGAGGGAAGGTTAGTGCAGTGAGCACTGCTGGAGAGGTCTCACAGGCCGTCGTTACCGATTCCAAGCATGCGTCGATCTGGCAAAGCAACACCTTTCCTGACACCTTGGGAAGAGAAAACTCAAATACAGGAGAGGGGAGAGCTGGACTAAGGTGATCAGATCTGGAAAGAAGCAGCACTTGGGTATCGTAACACAGCTCAGGTGCCGAGAGGGTTGTGCAAAAAATACAAGTTTCAGAAAAAGCTTTTGATCAGCATTTATCTTTAAGAGCTTGTCAGAACAAGGCCATATGCAGAGGCTTTTCTTGACCTAGGCAAGGAAGTAGAGGACAAAAGCAGCAAAGGCTTATGGTACGAGCTACTTAAACATACATTTTTGTCTTCAAATTCTATAATCCTGGTGGCTGAAAAACATTCTGGTGCTCTACTTCTAGCCTTGTTTAGCACAACTACCATTTTAATACGTAGAAAGTGTCATGCTTTGACATCCAAGCTCCCCTCTAACACTGACATGAGGCCTGTGCAAGCTGTGGGTTGTTCACACTTTGGTTCATTGGAAAGCTTGGTGTATACAGGCAGCCCAGGAATTCCCTCCGCTGCGATGGTCACCTCTGCTTGCTACTGAGTAGCTCTCATTTGGATAAATTAAAATCTTTCTACTTGTTTATCTTATCTTGAGCTTTCTGCTGAATGCACATCCTGCAGGATCAGCCGCTTTTCCACCATCAGGGTGAAGGTTGTTCTCAGATACAGAGCTCAGCTGCTTTACACCAGTGAAGAACCAGCCTGTGCCCAGGTTGCAGTGTAACTGATGGCCGGGGCCGGTGAGCAGATGCTGGTCTGCTGCTCTGGCTGGCTTCGGGAGGAATTGTGTCTGAGGGCAAGGTTTTGGCTGTGAGCCTCGAGGTGAAGAGCTGGGCTACAGCTCTGGCCGCTTGCCTGAGTGGTTTCCAGGCAGACATTGCATTTTTATTGTCTTGGATATTCAGCTTTGGAGGTCAGTTGAGAAAGCAGAATGGGGTTGTCACTTGGCAGAAGTAGAAATTCTAGACAAAAAATGAATGTGGTGATACACTGGGTATAATGCTCCTGGTCCAGCACCTGAGGTAACATCTACCTGTGCTAACCCAGAGGTAACAGAAGGCAATTTCTGCCAAGCTCTCCTTTGTTTCCCAGGCTGTACTGACCTTACTCTTGGCAGATGGCCACTTTCCCTGCTCCGGCCCAATCACACCACCCATTGCGGAGAGCAACGCAATCAGACGTGGAGAAGGAGCAATCCCTCCCCACTGCTACACAGCTGGGCTCAAGGGCACAGAGGACTACACAAAAATTCAGGCAAAGTGTTTAGGCTGGACCTGCAGGGAGTGAGGACGGGCATTTTAGCCATAGCACTGACTTGTCCCATAATGGGTAAAGAGAATAGCCTGGATGGGGAGAGGATTTTTTAGGTCAGCCCCAAAAATCATCATTCCCGTGACTTGCTGAAATGTCAGGAAGGTTCAGTGGGGTGGTAAGTCTGGCTGTGCGATAGCGCCAATGGGTCTTGACACCTGGGAAAAGGGAAGAGGCTGTATTTTTGGCATCAAGGGGCAATGGGAATGGTTAATACTAGTGAAAGAAAATATTTCCTGTTCCTTTTGCTCTTCTAGAGAAAGAGGTGATTTCTCTGTTTTCTGGGAAGAGCTTGAATTTCTCATTGCCCGCCCCAGGACCTCCGGTAATGTATTCTGCCCTTCCAAGTTGAGAATGCTGTGTCACCCCCTGTGCTTGACTCAGTCTCTGCAAGCCACTGGTGTGCACAGAATCACAGCTTTAGTCACTCTAATTGCTTCCCTTGTGGTATTTTCAGCCCTGCTGTCCCCAGGAGCAATGGCAAGGGGTGCATAGTGGGGACCTGACAAGGGAGGCTGGTTTGCAGGGGACTTTGGGGTGTTTGGTTTGTGTTTCATTGCTTTGGTTTGGGCAGTGACAAGGTGCCATCAATTTATAGTTTAAACATTTCACTGGATGTACTCCCTTTGGTACCAATGAAACAGCTGCGCTGAGGTCCCCTGTATGCAGCTCGTGATGCAGTTTTAAAGCCCGTAGTCTTTTCTGTACTCAACAGAAGTGCTAAGGCACTTTCTCCAGGTGTCTAGGCTATCTGTTTCTTCTACCATCACATCTACATTTTAGGCTGCCGGCTGCATCTCTTCCCCATCTCAAACAGCGAGCTGACACAACTTTCCTGTGCTGAAAACCTGTGACAGGGATGCTCAAAGGTGTTGGTTCTTCAGTCCGTGTCCCTTCTGGAGAGGAAGAGGCTGTGCCTGCAGGTTGGTAGAGTTGAGGTTGCTGCTGGTTGTAAAGCCTTGCAAAGAGCAAAGGGGAAGAGAGCACTGAGAAGCTCGCCGGACCGTGCTTGGATTTGCAGCTGCACCCTCTCCAGGAGTGGGTGCAGAAAGCTATTGCCAGGGGAGTGGAGGACTCGTGGTAGTGGCTTATGGCCAGGTGGCATGGCTGGAAGAGGCTGCCAAAGGCACAGCAGGAAAGCTCGAAAGCCACCCTGCTGTTCAGAGTTGCCACTTCCCACTACCTGAACATGTCCAGGCATCTATCTATATCTGTGTCTGTGTCTGATGAGAACCGAAATCCCAACAAACATCAAGCATGGAGGGGGCATGCTTTGAAGCAGGGTGGTGGCATCTCTGTGCTGGGCTTGTGTGGGTGGAGGTGCCTCCTGGCTTCCAGTGAGCCATAAGCTGCTCCCCAGATCTGCAGCGATGGAAAGGGACGCCATAGTGTGGCACAGCAGGTTCCCGTGCCTCCCCTCCTTCCTAAAAACAGGCACCATTTGGCTCCTCTTCCCATTCAAATCAGTGCCTTGCAGACATTGCAGTGGGTTTAATTGCAGGGCAGCTAATGAGCACCCTCCAGGATTAGAAATGAATGGGTTTAACCCATAATCATAGCTTAGGGCATTCAAAAATCTCAGTGGACTTTGCAAGTTGATCACTGGCCAGATGCAGAAGATGTTTGGCGGGAAAGCAAGATGTGCCATCCTGAAGCAGAAACGTTATCCAGCTGAGTTCTGTGGGCTGAAACAAAAAACAAAGCTTCAGAGGAAGGTTAGAAATCGTAGCTGAATGGGCCTGATCCATATCTGGCCTGGAGGCTTTTGACACCCTGTCCTGAAAAGGCACCAAGCGCACTCAGCATGTAACAGGATTGGGTTTCTGCTCTGGGGAAGGAGTCTTCATGTGCTGTGGGTTGCTTACGTGCTCTAAGGCTTTTGTGGTTTTGATAGCCACTTTTACCTTATGGCTGTGGCTGTTTGCGTTAGGATCGGTCTCTGTCTCCCAGTTTTCAAAGCCAGAACACAGAGCGGTGCTGCCCAGGAGAACACCGCAGTTATGGCCGGAGCAGGGCAGTGAAAGCTTCCAGAGGCAGAGATGCACAACCTCGGTGCTACTGGTGGAGATGTGATTTCCTTTGGGTCCCATCAAGAGCTCTGAACCATCTGGATCCAACCACTCCCTCTGCTGTATTTCAAGTCCTCCCTTCTGCCCAAAGTGATCTGTATGTTTCTGAACCTCTTGGTAAGAGCGGTTAACATTGCTATTCTGTTGGCGTTCAGCATCTGACAGAAACAGCCTCTGATCATATTAGTAGGCTCTCAGGTACTTCTACAGTACAAATAATAAATAATAATGAGCTGCAAGGAAGACCTTTGAGTCTTGGACTCAGGCTGCACTCTTATAGCGGACACTCTGTGTGGAAGCCCTTACAGACCTTTCTGGGTGAGTGTTGCTAACTGTGCAGCAACGCTGCTGGAGAGCAGCCTGGAAAGGGGGTCCCAGCACCCCGGGGCGATGCTGTGTGGCTGTCAGCAGACATGAGAAACACACATTTGCGTGCTGCATCTCTGGGCTGGTGGCCTTTTAATGACAGAGTCGGGTTGTACTTGTTAATTTATAGGAAAACGTATGATAAAACAGAAGAATGTTGTCATGGTTCAGCAGATGCTAACTCGGACTGGCTTGCGTTGTTACATATGATACCCTGGGCAAAGCGTAGGTTCGTCTTGGCTTTAGCCAGCAAGAGCCATTTTAAGAAGAGCTGGCATAGCAGCACAGGTAGCACACGCAGCAAGGGGGGTTTGCTGTGCACAGCTCTTCTGCGGCACCGCAACAAACACCCACGGCACTT
The DNA here is from genome assembly GCA_013399365.1 of Pampusana beccarii. Lineage (NCBI taxonomy): Eukaryota > Metazoa > Chordata > Aves > Columbiformes > Columbidae > Pampusana > Pampusana beccarii. The sequence goes on from VWYH01011057.1 coordinate 66,944, forward strand.
TGTGCCTGTGGGAAGGAGAGGGCTCTCCAGAAAGGAGAGGTTAGAGCAATGTCGCTGGGTTTTTCTCCCAAGACTTTTTGCAGATGAAGGAAATGCAATGCATTGAAAGCAAAGCCTGTCTCCAGCTGGAAGCTGCAAGACTCTTACTATGCTGTTTTCACATCCTCTTGAGGTTTCTGAATTAGGAGTGCAGGGAAGCAACCGAGGCTCTGAGCTCACCTGCCAGAGCAAGTCTTGCTAGGCTACGTTTGCTGTCCAGGCTGTGCTGCTCACCTGCTGGCCAGCTTTTCATGTTCCCCAACAGAAGTGCATTAAGGATGAAATACCTGGCTTGGCAAAATTGGCCAGGCTTCCTACAAAGAGACTGGAGCCAAACTCAACTCCGGGCCAGAGTCCTTACTCTGGTTTATCATTCAGGCTCTGCTGGCGTGACACAGTGGCATTACTGGGATATTGCAGCATCCGTATAGGTTTTATTAATCATTTTTATGAAGCCATTTGCTGAATTCTGCACTAATTTGGGTGTGTTTTTCGTAAGTTGCCACGATGAAGGTTAGCAGAGTACTCCTGCAAAAACCTTCACCCAGCACTTGCAGTGTTAAGTGTGGCTATGACTTTATAAGCCAGCAGGACTGCCAGTACCCTGCCAGAACTCAGGGTGCACGGTCCTTCTTCTTAAGGAGAGCGACTGCTGCAGGGGCTCGTGCCGGGTCCCTTTGAAGTCAATGGCAAATTTCCCTTTGGCTTAAGTAGGAACATGTGTTTCAGTAAATGAATAATATGAAACTTGAAAAGCGAGGAGCAGTACGGTCAGGACATGGCCTGGTTTGACCTGGAGACTCAACTTGTGTTTTACTGCCACGTCTGCCTCCGTCTCTCAGCCATGCGCTAAGCCATATAAGTTTGGTTTGTGTTGAAGACAGCTACGTACTAGTATTAGTAACCTACATTAATAGCATTAATTGGATTAGGACTGATAAACTACGGAGGTTTCTTTTTCTTCTACTGCTAATTTCCTCTTTAAATTTGGCTTGGACAGAGCGTGTATCAGGGTGCACAGCCCCTGTATTTGCCATGCATGTTTTGTTCCTGCTTTGGACAAGCTGGTAGAAAAGTCCAGGTGTGCAAAGTGAAGCGGTCTTTGGGAAGAAAACCTTAAATACAGGCTGGTTGAAGGAGCTGGTATTTTCTCGTTCAGAGCAGAGTGGGCAGTTAGTACAACTGATGTTATTGCGGTGGGTTGATCCTTATGGCTGACATGGTGCATGTCCCCGGGCACAGCGCTCGCTGGCTGCCAGGCCAGGGGCTCCCGTCCCCTCGTCCCCTCGGGACCTGCTGCTCTGAGGGCCACATCCTCCCCACTAAACTGCTGAGGGTCTGGAGACGCAGCGCGGTTTGTCTTGCCATTGATTGCAGAGCGAATGCTTATTGAAACAATTGCCTCTAATAGCTCGGGAGAGGCCGTTATGGTCTGCCCGGGCAGTGGTCTATGGATGATGGCTCCCTCCGAGACTTCCACTTCTGCAATCCCCACACAGGGTGTGTTAAAGCTGACCTGTGAAGAAAAACATTTTATTTTTTCTCTCCCTCCCCCTTTTTTTTTTTTCTAAAGAAAGTCCCTGTAGAGTTGTATGAAATACCACTGTTATTGGTGCGTTGCTCATTGTTTCTTAGTGGTAGCACCAAAGTGCAACCCTTGCTTTTTGTGGAGTGGGAAGACAAACTTGCTTATATTTTACCTTAGAAACAGAGGGACTGTTGAGTTGAGCCTCCAGTGAGTGGAGGGACTGCAGCTTTTTTTTGAAATCAAGGCATTTCATGAGTAGGTACCAATCTGGATGTAATTTTCAACGGGAAAGTCAAAGTGAATCATTTGGGCTTTTCTGTCTTGTTTTGGTAACGGTGAAATGTCTCATTTTGACAGAGACAGAATTGTCATTTCTATGATGCAAGAATGTTTTACTTCCACCATCTCATTTTACTACATTTTGTGCTAGCTGTAAATACAGTCTTCGTAACAGTTATTAATTATAATTATATTTTTCTAAATTACGTTTAATACTGTATCTAATTTTTGGTATATACTGTTGTGTTTTGACATCTAAGCCAAGTGTCCTTTTATTTTAGTCAAATGAAACAAGATTAAATTAAGATGCCAAGACAAAACAATTCACTGTTTATTGAAGTCAAATATTTTCTTGGGTTTTAATTTTTTTTTTTTTTTCTGGTTTTCTACTTCCTGGGGAATGCAACTATATTCTAGGTGTGATGCTGTGGAAAGCAGCTGTTTCCAGTCAGTACGCTCTTGAGCACTCAAGATAAATCAGTGCTAGCAATTAAAACCCAAGCAAGCAAGTTAAAACAGTATGAGCAAAAATAATTTCCCTTTTCAGTTAATGAGATTTCAGGTGGAGGAAGAAAGAGAGGATGAAAGGCTTTGGTGTGACCTGTTGTGCAGCGTTTCTCAGCCGTGGTGCCTGGGAAATGACTGCAGGATGTCGGTGCTCGCAGTCCCCATCTCATCAGCTCCCCGGCTGGAGTTTATGAAGTTGGACCTAGAAGCAATGGGGAACCTGGTTTGGCTTCCCGAGCTAGAGGACAATACCTCTGCTTCACGCAAACATCTACCTTCGGGTGCTGGGGTTTCTGTTATCAGTGTTGCTAACTTGTTGTGTGATGCTTTCACGTTAGGCTGTGATAATGGCACTTATACATCACACTTTGAAGATGCTTTTTATTGACTTAATGTGAATATTATTGCCATCGTTTATTATGGGGAAGTATCTCATAGTAATTGAAATATAATATGGTGCCATTAATCACTCTGAATACAAAATGCTAACTTTAAACTGTTCATAGTATATTAAATGCTCCTCTAGCCATAAAACGATTTGACTCGCAGTCAGATAGTTTACAAATGGTGGATGTTTAGGATTCGCGGTGATTGACATTTATGTGGCAGTGTTCGTGTGCTCGTGTTGCCGAACAATGTATTTTCTTTGGGGTTTCTGTGGAGGTGTTGGGACTTGCAGCTTTCTGGTTTCCTGATACAGGGGCGTAAAGGGATGCAAAGTGCAGGCACGACCATCATCTGTTTAACAGCATCTCCACTGCAAACCTCAGATACGCATGAGAGTCTGAAGTGCCCAGTGGGCTGTGTACAGTAAACCACCCTCCTAAAATGTCACTGGCCTTCTTTCCTGGAGATACCTGGCAAAGGAAAGCAGTAAAAAAGAGACAGAAACTCAAATAGCGAGATTTCAGACAGGGACTGTGGAAATAAAGCCCATTTGCTTTCATGGGATGCTTTTCTAAATTCTCTCCCCTGTATTACTTAGAAAGGAAAAGGATTGCAACTTTTAAAAATTAATCCATCCGCCTGGCCAGGAGCAGAGTGGTTTGGACAAAACGCAGTGTTTTATAACAGAAAGCTCAAACATTTGCTGCTGGGGTGGCTGTGAGAAGCGCTGCTATTAAACCGCTTACAGGAGCCTCCCTTTTTCCTGCCTGATTTAAAAGTGTGCTTCAATGGCATCCACAGGAGGGGAGAAGATGTCTAAGGTCATTTCACAAGGCACATGTTTAAAGATTTTCCAAGAAGAACAGAGCAAGGTCTTTCTTCTGGGGAGGGAGGGGCTTTTATTTTATTTTTTTTTTTAGCTCCAGCTTTTATTGTCAATATGTATTTTTAATAAAAGGGAAGCGATAGAAGTGGTAGCAGGTGACAGAGCCCGCTGCTGTTCAGCTGCTGACATTTATAAGACAATGCCAACGTCTCTTCAAAACAGACGCTTGCTTGCCGCTACTATATCGATGTACACATTTATTTTATAGCCGACAGCAGCGAGATGAAAATGATAATGCATGAAGAAATCCCAGAGGCACAGCCCGGCGGTTTTGCAATGCAGCCTCTTTGCCTTTGGCTTCGTCTGGAGGCAAACGGTCCTGGATGAGTCAGTATGAAACAGCACGGGCTGCTCCCTCGTACGTACCCTGTGCTCGCTCCTTTTTCTCCATTTCTGGTGCCACCAGCTGTGTGTATCTTAATCGTCTCGGCGCGTTTACATTTCTTTCTCAATTATCTACAAGCATACTGCGGCAATTACGTGGCAGGTGATGTCTAGAGAGCTCTGGTCAACTGAAAAATAAGTGTACTACAGGCTGTAAAAGCGGAGACGTAACCTTCTGAATAGCATATTAGAGCAGAATAAATGAGGTGCGCGGGATCAATACAGACTGGGGGCAGATGAATGGTGGGTGCAGATCCACAGGCTTCAGCCCACTGTGTTACCAGGACCTGCACTGCAAGCCCCTTGGGTGCCTCCTGGGTTGAGGAGGAGGAGGAGGAGGATGGGTCGCGCTAGGTTAGAGCCCAGCCCTGCAAATCAGCTCTCCGTCAAGCGTTTTCGGTTGTGTAAGAACAGTCCCCGTGGCAGCGGGCTGACCTTCACTCCGGGAGGAAAGCTCGTTGCTGGGGCACGGCTCGTAGGATGCTCCTTACCGCAAGGAAATCAATAAGGCAATATTATGATAATGTTAGGCGTGAGCTTTTATTTCCAGATGAAAAATGAAAATAAAGAACACACCGTATCTGTTGATTCTTTGAATCTGCATACTTGGATATATACGCTTGATGTCTGCCTTCTTTGTGCAGCTGTTTGCCAAATGTGACAGGATTTGTTTTTTAAACCTGGGGGCGAGTTCTGCCCTGTGCATTTAAAATAAGATTTCTCTGAATTATTGAATATGTCAATAAATAAAGCAGAGGAAGCAGGCAGGGAAAAACCCGGGTCCTTGGTGAAAGGAAGTTGTAGACACTGGTAATAGGCTGTTACAGCAGTAAAAAGAGGGAAAAAAAGGGCAACTTAAAAAAAATGGAAGGGACAAAGAGTCAAACTGAGTATCTCTGCTTCGGTTTTCTCTGGGTTTGATGGTGATTCCTAGCTTGGCCCTGGACTGCATTTGTTCTTTTTCTGTGAATTTAATTCCACCTCGTGGTGCAGGGCGAAGGATAAGAGAAACATTTAAATAAATGCCGCAGCAAAGGGAGGAGAGACATCTGAGACGTGTGGGAGTTGCAGATATCCATGAGATGGAGACTGGCCCCGGGCTGGGGGAGCCCCAAAAGAGCTGCCAGCACCCGGGAACAGGGAGGGACGGCGCTGGGGACACCCAAGGGACCGGTGGGGGGGGAGGAGGCACCTCAGCCCCAGCCCCACCACCCTGGCAGCTCTTGGGGGAGCTGATGCATAAAACATCGCGTTTTACAGAACATGTGTCATCCCAGCCCCAAAATTATAAAGTCCCTTACTATCCTCTCTAGAGATCTTGCATGAGCAACCATTTAAATGAGTGTTACATTATTTACAAGTTTCACTATTATTAAATTAATGTTACATTCATCGGGGCTTTTGTTTTGTTTTGTTTTCGAGTCAGAGCTGTAATTTGAGCAACACATTCATCGAGTCTGAAACGGTGGCTCCAATTATTTTAACATTCATTTGCCCATTCAGCTTCCTCTGCATCTGCTGGTTTCCTCCCCGCGACAGCACGTCGAAGCCGGGCACGCATTTGTGCTGCTCAGCAGCAAAATCGCTACAAGGGAGATGATGGGACACGTTTGATCCCGACGCAGCCAAGGCCAGGGGGCTCTTCTGCAGGGGCAATGAGATGCCGCTTGCAAAGACATCGCGTCCCCCGTGTGTGGATTTCCTTTCTCTGCTGGTGAGAATCCCTCCTGGCGTCAGAGCACGTGAAGACGGGGCTAGCAACTTCTTAAATTCAGGCAGGGTAGTGAAAAAAGGCTCCATCGGTTTGCTGGCATGGGAGGCTCGGTTTATGGCAGTTGTGTGCGTGTGTTTGTAGCAGCGCTTGTCGAGGTGAGCGTGGGCTAATTGGTTCAAATCTGAAAGGATGCACTTGAGTGCTGGGTAAGCAACCATAACAAAGCATCAGCCGTTCAGCAAGTGCTGAAAATAAGCCAGAATAGCTAAAAAAAAAAAAAAAAAAAGTTTTGTTATTTATTTTAAGGCTCGAAGTGTAAGCTTTCCTGACGTGATCGTAAAATCTTATCATTTATTAATGCTCTTCGCTTTGAGGCTGCATCTCGTACTATCCCCAGCCTTCTGCCATTCCTGCTATCCTCAGCCTGGTCCCACAGCTGTGCCACAAGAGGTGGCAGGTGCTCTGTCCCCTCTGTGCCCAGCCATGGCTCTCATAAGCTGAGGGTGGAGGGGGAAAGGGCTTTTAAATAAAAAAAAAATCAATAATCATGGGCTCTTTTTCCTTTGTCTGCTTTCTCAGCCTGTGAGATTCACTTGAGCTTTTCCCTGCAACCACAAGAGCTAACAACATGCTTGGTTTGTTTTTTTTTTTTCTTTCATGGATCAGACAGGAGGATCTTATTTGATCCTCTTTGTGCCTCTGGGGTAGGCACAACCCAAACATCATGGGGCTCCCCGTAACACCGCGTGAGCATCGTTGTAGGACCACGCTGGACGTCCATGGCACAAGCTCCAGGAGCTGTTGGGGACCCTGGTTTTGTGCCCTCCCCACCGCACCCCCTGGGGTTTCTCCACAGGAGCCGTGGGGCCACATTTCTCGGGGACCTGCTGGAGCATCAGCAGAGCTCACGGCTGGGGGTTGGTGGGGGAAACGGGACGGCAGTGCTTAGAAAAATAATGAAATGTGGCCCCAGAAACACCCTCAGCGACAGCTCCTTGTATGTGCCTGCGCTCTGTTCATTAATCTGTGATAATTAGACTTATTTGCAGAGGTTAACAGTAGTGGCACATAGTAATTAACCACTCGTTCCCTGCCGAACGACTCATAAAGCTTCTCGTGTGCCGTGGGTCCGGCTGCAGATAGTTCTGGTGCTGGTGGAGCCTGGTGCTGGGAGCTCAGGGACTCCCTCCTGGGGGGGACATCCCTCAGAACCCCCCATCTGTCCTGGACCTGCTGCAGGGACAAGCTGCAGGCAGGGGCAAGAAAAACACGAATTAGTGCTGTTTGCTCCTCTCCCCGCTCCCTCCCTGCCTCACAAGCCAGCCGGGAGCTGGAATTGCACGGGCAATATTGCCCCAAAGTCTGCAGGGCTGCTGCCGAGGGCAGGTATTTTGGCAGGGCAGGTGGGAAGGGGCCAACGCGCCCCCCAGTTTTGCAAGGCTTTGGATATGGCATTACAGCCACCAAGTACCAGCTCCTCAGTGAGTCCTGCTGGCCAACCTCAGCAGAGCCGTGCTTGTCTCAACCAGGCTGGGCTTAGGAAAGAAGGAGCAAAAGGGTGGATTTCGGACAACATCTCCCCCTCCCCTTTCATCCCCTCTTCTCCTCTCTACCCCCACTACCCCCTCCCCAGCAAAACTGAGCTAATTAGTCAAATAGATGAGGATAGGCCAGGCAGGGAGAAGCCCCGTTGCGTGTCCTATATTAGTAACTCACGTGGGAGTAGCCAGATTGGAAGGAGATTGAAAGGGAAAATTGTAGGTGTACGTCGGAAGATAAGTGGGCTAAGCCTTTCCCCCCGGCCCCAGCGCCAAAATGATGTCATCCTTCTCCATGGCCGGCCAGCCGCCCCGCATCAGCCCCCCGCAGCGTGACGGCCAGCGGGATGCTGCTCGGGGGGTTTCAGCCCTGTGAATAAATGATGAGCCGCTGGTGGGAGGGAGGCAGGGCGAGCGCCTCGGGATGCATTAAAGCAATTAGCCAGGAGCGAGGAGGGAGCAGCACCGGTTTTAGCCCCCGAAAAGTTGCACGGGGGGAGCTGCGGGCAGGGGGGCAGCTGGGGACAGGAGTTTCAATAGGGACCAACCGTGTTTCTGTGTTTCTCGGGCTGCCTGCCCCAGCTGCTATGGGGAGCAAGGGGTTTGTCCTGCCCAGCCCCAGCCACCGCCACCCCCACCTTGCCAAAGCCATGGTCTCTGTGGGTTGAGTTGCTCTGGAGGTCACAAAGCCTGAATCTTCCCTCCCTTACGTGCTGTTCATCACAGGTAACTTCCCAGAAAATTGCCACGTGTCAACACCAGCCCTTCTGCCTGCAGACCCCAGGTGAAAATCCTCGGCAGTTAGAAAACCTCTCTGCTGCCCTGACCTGCACAGTCTACTCCTGTCCCTGAGCCCAGCGTTTTGGGCTCCACAAATACTCGAGGACTTTTGGAGTGGGCGTCACAGAGATGTGCGTGTGGTGGCTCCGCAGCGCATCCAGTAGAAAGGGTGTTAAACAAAGGAGCACTCCTTCTGCTTCGGGAGGCAGCAGCCTGATGGGTGATTTTCCAGCTCACTAAAGGGGCAAAGTCACGTATTTGGGGGCCCCATGCGGTGATTTCTGTTCCCCTGTCTGAGCACCACAGCAGCTGGCAGAGCGCTGTCCTGTGCTCCTGCGGAGGCAGTGGGCATTTGCAATTAGTGCTTTCGCCCTGGGCTCAGGAGTTTGCTTCAATTTTCAATCAGGTGAGCGGAGCAGGTTGCTGGGGAACCTGCAAGATCCCAAGCATCCCCACAGAGATCTCCAGCCTTTGCCAGAGGCGGGTGCAGCAGCAGGGCTACATGCGGTGCTGTGGCTTCAGAAGGGTGAGGGCTGTACCTTTACAAAGAAGTGTTTCCTTCCACCTAGGAAAAATCACACGGGGAAAACATGTTTACTGATGACTCCAGGGCTGGTTTTGCTGGTGCGTGGTCCCACACCTCTCCCTCTTTTCTATTTTCCTCAGCTGCTTTCAGCCACTTGCTCTCGCACTTCCCCGCTGCTCTCCCAGCCATCTCGTGGCCGTAACCCAGCGTCTTTGCTGCACCAGCTCCTGTGAATCTCTTGGACACGTAGATGTTCGTGCTGCCTTGTGTGTCTGCGGTTTGCATGTTCTGTTTGCTGTTTCAGCTCTTTGGGGTATCAAAGGAGTTCCTCGGCTTCTTCATCCCAAGTGATAGGACACAAGAACCTCCATGGGTATAATGCACAGCTTTGCTGGTGCACGGGCTTTCCAGGTCACGAGATGTGTTGTCGTATCCAGAAATTAAAAGCAAAAAATCCTTCTGAATTAGACTGAAACACAAATACTAGCTAGATTTTCCCTCAACTGGAAGAATGTCACAAGTAAGTCTGGGAGGCTCCTCGAATCCTGGCCCTGGGCAGACCCACCAGGAGCCCAGGCATGTCCTTGCAGATCTTTTTTTTTTTTGGTTCAGTGACAGTTCACTGAATGGGAGATGAAACATTTCAGGCTGGCATTTGTCAGTGAATTCCTGACTAGCTGCACAAACGAATGCTCACATTTGAAGGAAAAACACAGATAGGCACATCTGTGGTGACGGGAATAAGCATTTGGTCAGGAGGATGGTTCTCTCCCAGTTTCATGGCAATGCTTGGGGTTCTTGTGGTCCAGGATCTCCTCTTGCCACCTGCTTCAGCAATAGATGATGCACATCCCAGTGCATGCAGCCCAAATGCAAGACCAAAGTTTGTAGAAGCACTCTGGAAATTATGCCAAATTATAGAAGCACAGTTTGAGGGTTAACTGGAGACCTTCCCCTGAGCCATGCTTCACCCCCATCCTGGAGCCCATCTCTGTGTCTACCTGGCTGTGCTCAGCATGCACAGAGGGCAATTATGTTACTGGAAATGTTACTGGTGACCTCTGTTTTCCAAAGTCTGAACACATAACAGAATATTTGCGTTTTTTTCTTCCATCTCTTGCTCCCTCTATTTTTTTCAGAATCAAGTGGACCATGAGATCAGTACTGACTACACTGGGACAGCTAAGGAAACATTTGGCAGCACAAGTACTGACAATACAAACCCATCTTCTGAGCTACAGTCCTAAGGACTGATTTTCTGCACAAAGACAGAAATAATGCCAAAGAAAACCTGTTCCTTTGTGAGGCTTGCAGAATGAAAATGAGTCCAGTGTTCCCATTTTTATTTCATAAAAACAGTTTCCGCATTTTCCAACCGGCTATTGCAAAAGGATTTGCTATTAGTAACAGAAGAAGCTTCACATCTGGTCAGGGTTTCACCGTCAGACAAAGAGGAGGACATCAGCGAGGCATTAAATGTAGATAATGGATTATCAACAGGGAGAACAGACCTTCGGGCGGTGGATGTGGGGAGAGGCAAGGGGACGAGGCATCAGGAGGCACAAAGGCGGCGAAGTGAGACATCTGGGAGGGCTGCAAATAGCTCTAGGGGGGCTCCTGCTCCCTCCTCGGGCGGCTGTGGCTGATCCCCTGGTGCCTCCCAGACATGGCAGTCAGGGGGGAAATCAAATATTAACTGGTTCCTGCTCCCAACCTGCACAAGGAAGAAGACGAGTGAAGCAGGAGGGAGAGTGATGGAGCCAGAAAAACAGTAGGAAGCCATGCAGAAGCCAAACACTAAATTATTAGTGAGCATGAGTAGCAAAGCTTTCAAATGCAGCTTTGACAGAGACACTAGCAAAATCCCCAGGGTTGGGAAGAGCCTTTGTTAAAATTAGTGTAAGACCCAAGAAGCAGCTTTGGTGGATTTGCAGAGCAGCCTTGGGAGGTCAGAGGGTGAGCGGGAAGGAGCCAGGAGACAATGAAATGCCTGGAAGCAGTGGCAGGGAGACCTAGCGGAGCTGAACAAATCCAGGGAGGAGGAAGATTAGCAGTTAATTACACTGCTGTCCTGCCCGGGAACCTCCAGCCTGGAGCAGGACCTGGGGCATGTGCCAGTCCCAAAACCTGGCACGCTGTGGTTGATGTGCTCTCTGCCCAGGCAGTGGGCGACCAGGGTGCGCTGAGCACCAGCACCTCCAGAACTTGGGTGACAGGCAGTCCTGCTGCTGGGGAACCACGAAAGTGAGCCCCAAGCATATGGACACACACCTACCTCCTTTGGGACCCTGCCTTGCTGGGAGAGGAGCGCTCCCTTCCCATGGAACACCAAGGCTGGGCTCCCTGCTGCGGGACAGGGCCCTTCACGGACACCCGCTGTCCCTCTGGCAGCCTTGGGGACGGGCTGATGGCCCAGCAGCCCCAGGAGCCTCTGGGTGAAGGAGAGCCTAGAAAGGCCCCCATGCAAACCGAAAACACGAGAGCAGGAGCCAGAGCCAGGAGCAGGTCAGCCCTGGGCACGGGGAGGACGAGCTGGGAAGGAGACATGGTGGGCAATGAAGGAATTTCTTTCTGTCCACAGACCTTCACCTTGTCTCTGACACTATAGTAAGGACCCAGGCCAGGCAGGACACACTTAGATGCCCAACAGTAAGGGGAGACTCCCTGGTTATTCGGCATTTGCAGTATTGCCTCAGAGATGTCTTTGGGATCACAGGGTCTCGTGGCTGGTCTCACCGGTGTTTTCCACAGTGCAAATGCCAACCGGAGCTGGTCCTGTGGCCTCTCAATCACCCTCAGTCCCCAGGTGTCAGCAGATCCTGGTGGCAGTAACCTTGTCCCTTCAAAAAAACTTGCTGGAAATGAAGATGTGGAGGGATGGTGGGTGATGCTTAAGGAGCTGGGCAGAGGAAGCCCCATCTTCCCAAGCAACTGTTGAGGCTCTTGGACCAGGGAGCATGCAGGGTGTGCTGCCCAATGCCAGGAGTCCTGGGGGAAAAGTGGTGGTCCCAGCAGTTGATCGCTGCTGGATGGGGCTGGCCAGCTAAAGCAAGTGGGTTTAGTGGAGCTCCATCCCTTGAGGACCCTGCCAGGGGTGCTGCAGACCTGCACCCCACTCACCGCCGTCGGCAGAAACAGCGTGGTTTAAAAGCAGCTTTGGCTTTGCCTCCTCTGAAAGATGGGCCCCAATCCAAATCCTACTGACGTCAAGAGGAGCCTGGCCCAGGCAGAGCCTGCTCAAGATGATTTTGGTCTGGTGAGAGCTCATCACTCACACCAGAGCTCCAGAAACCCCAAACAAAGGGTGGCTCAGCCTTAAGTATTTGTATGGCCCTGTTGCCATAGTGTCCATGAACCTCAGGCTTTAAACACAGCCATAGTCACAGCAGCCTGGAGAGGGATGGATATGCATTCGAGTCCCAGGCAAGGGAACGCAGACACGGAGGCCATAAATCACTTGCCTGCGGTTGAAGAGAAGGGGAAATCGTGGGTTATGAGCCACCCGGGGCACAGGACAGGCCAGTCCCTTTACCTCCCCTGTGCTTGCAAGTGTCAACAAAGGCCAACATCTGGGTCTCTGGTGTTGCTGAAGGCCACTTTGGCGTCTGTTTGGTCCTTGCATGGACGTAGTGATGTCTGTGGCTGGGAAGTGCCACGGAATGGGACAAATAGGCAGGAACCATCAGTACTTGCTGGAGGACAGGAGCACAGGAGGAGGAAGAACAGGCTGTAAACAAGCTATGGCAGCAGTTTACCAGGCCTGGAGGATTTTTTTGGAGAAGGCCCAAGGATATTTCTTTGAACATCAGGCACGCAGCACACACACACGAAGGGAGGCTGCCTGACCCGGGCAAGGCGGGTGGTTGGAGGACAGAGGCAAAAGGGCCATGGGCTGTAACAGGAGCTACTGCAAGGATCAGCCTGTCTTACTTTGCAGAGATCGGGCTCGCGATGCTAATGCTCTTGGTACCTTTCCAGCGGCGTAGGAAACAGAGGGATTCGCAGGAGCATCCAGCGGGTGTGACTCAGCAGAGGCAGAGGCACAGCAGCGTCCCCAGCCCTGCGCCGCTGCCCGCTCCCACCTGCCAGCCGCCCAGGACAAGGGCTGGGAAAGGTGAGAGCATCACAAGGAAAACCTCGGTACACAGAAGAGTGGTGTCAGCCCCACTGGGGGTGGATTTCTGCAGCTTCTGGAAGAGCAGAGTGCCCCGTGCAGCCGGGGCGGCTCTGGGGGCTCCTGAAGCCTGAGACTGGGTTTTTCTTATTTGGGTTGTTGTCTCGTAGGTATCTTTTCTGTATGATGAAAGTCCTGGAGGGGAAAAGCTATTAAAGATTTTTCCTGTTTGCTGTTTTAGCTGATGGAAGTGATAGTCGATATGTTTTGCTGAAGCAGATAGAGGATGAGGCCATGGCAGGTGTACCAGCAGGCGAAGGCTGTGCAGGAGGAAGGATGCTGAGGCTTTAACAAGGGCTTTTTATCCAAAATGTCAGTTGGTCGTTGAAATTAAGTTATGTTAATAACAAAAACAAACAGAAACACCAGGCAGCGAACGGCCTGCTCTGGTCACCTCTCAGCAGCTCAGCTCACATTGTTATCATTTTTGTAACCGAACTGTTTGCGAGTCCTTTTGTCTCCCCAGAGTCTTCAGGTAAAGCAAGGATCCACAATTCTAGTGCTAAAAAGTAGCTTTGTAAAAATACCTACTTCCAGGTCTTTTTATTCAGCACAGGGAAGGGAACACTGGGCATGAGCCCAAATTGTACTTTCCTTTGTGGGTCACCTTTAAGAACCGAACAAATGGAGAATCTCAACATTAAAATAGAATATGACTGGAAACTTCATCAGCGACTGAACTCCCCTTGGCCTGCCTCCGACCGTCCCTGCCGGCTCTTCTCCCTGGGACACAGAAAACCTGGGGCTTCACGACACAGTATTGACCGGGAATCTGCACCGGCTGCTGGGAGAGAGGTCCAGGCATCCGCTCGTCGTGCCGGATGCGCTGCGCTGCTGAGATAGGCCCTGACCTTTACAATGCCTTTGGGCCTTTGGGGGTTAGGAAAATCCTGGCCCAGGGGTTAGGAAAATCCTTGCACAGAAATAGGCTTTGCAAAGTTCCCCTGTCTCTGTGGGGCTCCTGCAGCGCCCGGTGCCCCCACAGTGGACACAGCCACCAGGAGAAAGCAGGGAGGGGGAGAGGGCTCTGGGGAAGGAGTGTGCAGCCAGAGAACAGCTTTCCCACCCCTTTTCCTATCAGTGATGGGGGGAAATCTGCTGATCACCCTCTGGGGCTGCTGTGTACCTGCTGGGCACTCTGCAGCAGACAGCAGGCAGCTCCCTCTGCGCGCCATCGTCTCTCTGATAACTGAAAATCTGCTGAAGCAGCTCCTTGCTGGTGCCTCTCCATGTGCTGGAGGTTGTGCTCAGGCTGAGCAGCTGCTCAGAAGCCAAGGGGAACCCAAACCAGCCCTGCTGTGCAGCTGGGACCAGAGGGGCTGCCTGAGCATCTTCCAGCTGGTGCCAGTGGATACAGTCCCACCCCGGTGCCATGTCTCATTTCTTCATCACAGAATCACAGAATCACAGAATGTTAGGGATTGGAAGGGACCTCAAAGGATCATCTAGTCCAATCCCCCTGCCGAAGCAGGACACCTAGGTGAGGTTACACAGGAAGGCGTCCAGGCGGGTTTTGAATGTCTCCAGAGAAGGAGACTCCACGACCTCCCTGGGCAGCCTGTTCCAGTGTTCCGTCACCCTCACTGAGAAGAAGTTTCTTCTCAAATTTAAGCGGAACCTCTTGTGTTCCAGCT
>VWYH01011057.1:81930-112061 GCA_013399365.1 Pampusana beccarii
ATGGCACCAAGGATAAGGTGTTCCATCAGTTTCCCAGGGATTGAGGTGAGGCTGACCGGTCTATAGTTACCCAGATCCTCCTTCTTACCCTTTTTGAAGACTGGAGTGACATTTGCTTTCCTCCAGTCCTCAGGCACCTCTCCCGTTTCCCAAGACTTGGCAAAGATGATGGAGAGTGGTCCAGCGATGACTTCAAATGATGACTTCATGTCAAGGACGTGGCTTTTCCCCTGCACTATTTCAAGCCATACCACTGCAAACCAGAACAGCAGGGCTGCTTCTCACAGCAGGAGTTGGAGGGAGAGACACTTTGCCTCCTGGCTGACAGTGGTGGGAAACAGTCCTTGGGCAATGGCCCTTTGGGCACCTGTGGGAAAGGGCTCGGTGGCCTGAGCCCACCTCTCAGCTTTTGCTACCTTCTTCATCCTGTGCTGCAGTAGCAACTAGAGGCTCAGCGTAAATCCTAGCAGGTAGGACTATAGTGTCCTGCAGGTTGGATGAAGCTGAGCGGCAAGAGGGGAGAGACCTGCCTGGCACCCCGGCTTGCTGGGCATCAGCCCTGCTGCCACCCCCTGCTGCCGTGCACCCCCATATTCCCTCGCAGCCTGCACAGGGAGGCCTTTCCTTGATCTCCTCTCTGACTTCTGCCCGTACCCCCAGGACTGGGCTCCTTTTCTTCTCGTCCTACTGCCCCCCCTGCTCCTGTCCCAGGGCTGCACAAACCGCACACCTCCTCCTCTCGCTTGCAGCTGAGGCTTCCCCCAGCAACTGCGGCGTGCTTACATCCAGAAAACACGTAAAATAAATCCTGGATGTCTCCAGATTTATAACTTAATTGGCTGGTTGTAAAATGTTATTTCCCTTTTCAGCCCTTGTGCAATAGGCTTGCCCCTCCTCTCCTCGTTTATCTGTTACTATGAATATTTGATGGCTGACTGTAACGAGGAGTTTAAATACCTAAATTTATTCTCCGGTACAGGCGTACTGCCTGCCCTGCTGCGTGGCCCAGCCATGACGCCAGGGAGCTGTGTGGTGGCCTGGGGGTGGCTGTACAGGGCTATGGGGGGCCAGGGAGCCCCCGCATGCCAGCATGGGCTGTGGGATGAGACCCTGCAAAGGCGCTGGGCTTCGGGAAGGCTTGTTGAGGACAATGGGTGGCACTGCTCCCAGGGACACCCCCGCTGCTGCCTCTGCACCTTGGTGGCTCTTCCTTTCTTTCCTCTGCTCTCCTGTCCCCACCATGTGTCCCCATCCCTGTGGGGAACACGCTTCTCGCCTGTCACCCTGCAGGGGAACGAGGGGCTCATGGCATTGTCCCGTATGGCAGGTCAGCCAGCAGAAAGGGAACACATCCTGACGGTGTTTGCACGGAGGACATCGGTCTGTAGGAGAAAGGGAAGAGTTGCCTTATTTCTCACTCAGGCTGGCTGCCAGCTCCGCAAATAGATGGCCACTGCGGTCAGGGCGATGCTCTTGTGTGGGAGCTGGCTGGCTCTGAAACCCAACGTGAGCCACAAGAACAAAAGACCTGCAGCCCCTGCTCCTCGCTGCTTGGCGGCTTGTGCACCCAGCTTCGCACGGATGTTTTCTCCTGGCAGGTCCGGCCCGCTCAGGCATTGCCCATGTAACACGTCCCTCAGCAGTGCCACCACATTTTCTCCGCCTCTTCACCGGGCACACACCAAGCCAAGAAAGCCCCTGCAGAGTGACACGAGCCCAGTCCCGAATTTAGCACCTCATGTCGCATATGCTGGACGTGCAGACAGGTTTTGCTGAGATCTAGGAGCATCCAGCTGGCTCCATCCAGATTCATTATCGGCACCTAGGAAAAAAAAATATCACATTGAACTGGTGGGAATTCAGCTTGTATTTTTTTTCCCATTCCTGGCTCCCTGCCCGCTCCTGCCCACCCAAACCTGCCCTTGCTCTTGCACCAGTCAGTGAAGACTTAGTGGAGGGCATTAAAAATACAGCGGCGCTTCACTTCCATCCGTCATGCTGTTACCGGGAAAACAGCTCATAGCCAAAATCACAGGAGCAAAATGCCCTGTGCAGCAGTGCATCTTGCACACCCTGTACCACCCTGTGTTGCTGTGATTTGTCAGGGGGCAGGAGGTCCTCCAGAAGCCCAGCCTGCCCCCATGCATGGGGACTTGCAGCTTGTGTCCCTGCCGCCTGCCCCAAGCATGGCGTGAAGGCTTCCAGGGCATAAATAATTCAAGAGCCGTGAAGAGGATTTCTCTCCCCCTTCCTCCCTTCCCTGGCTTATAACAAATGTTAATTTAATCAATCGGCAGTAAATCTGGCTGGTTGCTGACTCACGGCAGACGGTGCCCCTGAGGGCTGTAGCAGCAGCTTCCTTCCCTCCTTCAGAGATGAACAATGCAGGGGCCCATTTCCTTGCTTTTCACCTTTTCCCTCTTTTCCTTCAGTTGGTACCGAATGAAGACAACTGGAAAATACATCTGAGGCTGGAGGAAGAGACATCGAGCTGGCAGCGGGAAGCTCTGGCTGCTGGAGGCTGGCTCATTCATGGAGCTGGCTGTATAGAATTTGGGGCTAATGAGGCCACAAGCCACACAGAGCTAAAAAGTGCAGCTAAAAAGCTAAAAAAGTACCGACACCAAGGGGCCATCGCAATACCCAAAAGCCTGGCGGGTGATGTTATCAAGGCTCATATGACCCACGGTGGTGGTGCTGGTGCCTGCTCACCTGAGTACGGGTCTTACTCCATATGGTTGAAGAGGTTGTTTAGAAATGGGAAGAAGGAGAGGGACAAATCTCCCCGAGATGGGCTTGGCACCAACATGCATCTACCTGAGGGCATTAGTCTCTTGGGCTGATGTATAAAGAGTAAAGCAGCAAGACAAAACTGCCTGGAAACAAACAATCAAAAGTTCCAATTACTGCTAAAACAATCTCGCATTTTTGCGCTTTTATCAATCTCCACTAACGTTCTGACCCGTGTAACAGCGGGACAAGGAGGATGTGACGAGACCAAATTGGAAATTCTATGTTGAAATGTTTTCCTGGATGAAAACTGGTTTACAATGAAATGGATTTTTTTTTTTTTTTCTACTTGAACATGTCCATTTTTGCTTGCAAAAAAAATCGATGACAGCTTAAAAAAAATTAAAACATTTCTTCGAAAGTTTAATGGGAGAGAAAAAAAGAAAAGCCCTTCCCTGATGAATGGACCGTTTTCATCAGATAAAACCTATTAATATTAGCTAGAAAGCTTTTACTTAGTGGGTTAAAAAAAATTACTCCAGTGGCCTTTTTTTTTTTTGCTGAGATCAAGAGCTGTATGTTTAATATCGGTTACAGCCTCTGTCAGGAGACTGCCTCCTGCCTTGGCGGGGGATACAGTCAATTATCTAATAGGTCCTTCCCATGGCAGAGCATCGAGCTGCCGCGGTGCCGCTGGGATGAAAACAAGGGTGCTGGTGGTGCCCCCATGGGTGCTGCAAAGGGGGGGCTGTGGGAGGGCCCTGAGGGGCCCTGCTCCCCCCAGCACCACCACCTGCTTCCCCTCAAGGAGGACAAAGACCTACTTCTGAAACGCATCATGGAAACCAACTGCAAACGGGAGCACCTGACACTGGGATTTTCTGCGAAACTGAAGGGCGAATCCCATGTTCGCACCGAGGGGTTTGGCTTTACCTTGTTTTAGATTGAGGTTCCAGATACGGCTTTTGGGTAGAGGAAAAGATCTTTATTCTCCATTCATTGTTCTGTGTTTCTTCTCCCCTTCGTGCCATGCACCCGCTCACCGTTTTTTGCAGACTTGTTCCAAAATGTATTTGTGGCTTCAGTCCAGGATTGGTGTCTTGCACAGATGACGCAGCAGAAACAACTTCTCCTGGCCTTAGTTTTCACTCTGTGCATTAGTCCTTATCTCCCTGGGGGAGGGATGGTGTCTTTTCTGTCTCGAGTGCCATCCAGCCCAGGACCAGCAGTTAATTAGCGATGGCAAACAACGCCACGACATTTCTTTGGATGTCGCTTACCTTGAAATGCGGAGAAGAGGGGGTTGTGAATCAGCAGTGCTCGCTGTTGGGAGTGCTCTTTCAATACATTGATTTCATATCGCGCAGCTCCCTCAATAGTCGGCAATTTTTGCTCACAAAGCTTTGGTTTGGCTAATCAGCAGGATTATCTGCTGTGGCATGTCTTGGGGCTCTCAGAGATGAAAGGAGCTACGAAACTGTATTAATGTATTACAAGATATATTTGCCAGCAGCTCCTGCCCCGTGCGAGCCCTGGCACCCACCACAGGGGACACTGGCGCCAGTCCCAGTGCCTCCAGCATCTCCCTCCTTCCCCAAAGGGACCACGTCGCGCAGTGTAATAGTTACTCTGTGCTGGGGTGAGACTGTTGCTGTAATCCCATTTATTATCGCTCTAAGTGTTAGCTGCAGCGTTTCTCTTCCCAGCTATAGGAGGAATGATGGTCTCCTTGAAGAGCTCTGTGTCAGCACCACCAAACCAAACGGTAACCCGGGTAATGGGAAGGAATATCCCGACCTCCAGTTCTCTCTGTTTCTTTGATGCGACTCGAACTTCTGCAGCACCTCCGTAAGGCACATCAGAACGCCACCATCCCAGTTTACACAACACCCGTTTTCCCTGTCCCTGTCCAGCTGCTAATTGTTAGCAGCCAAAGGTTTGTTCTAAGGAGGCTCAACTGTAATGCGTTTTAAATCACCCAGTGCTTGCAGAATCTCGTTTCCCTCTCCTCCAACACCACAGTTTCCAGGGCAAGTGTCACGCACTGAAGCAGCGCGTATTTTCTACCCCCGTGTGTGGCCCTGGTGTTGTGGAGTAACTAACCCCTTCCCCTCTGATGCAAGCCACTCTGGAGGCAAAGCACACACATGCCATGGTTTCTGCGTGATTTCAAAACCTGCTTGTAGAAGCCTTGGATTTCTGCTAGACCTTGATGCTCTGGAGGGGAGCTGCATGGCAATTAAAATGCTACCATTGTTCTGTTTCAATTAGAGGTCCCCTTAATTGCCAGGTCTTCAAGGTTTTTAAACTAGCCTCTGGTGAAAGACTGCAGCAACATGCGGAGATAGCTTGTATTCACATGTCATCTCTCACGCCAGCAACCGTCGGAACAGCTACTCCACTGCAACCACATCGGGCTACCACGGCTTGCTTCTTGATTTCTTTTTGTCACCGTTGTTCATTACCAAAGAGCTCAGCTGCTGTTCAACAAAGCACTTAAGGCCTCGCTTCAATTGCAGTTAGGTCGATTCCCTTTTGCGGTGCTGCAGCATGTCTACATTAAGGATTCGCGTGGAAAGCACACCAGATCGCCGCTTCTGTCGCTCCTCCTAGTCTAGGCAAGCTGGAAGTGACGCTTTACATCCCAAAGCACTGCAGAGAGCAGGCTTGCTTTTAAAAAAGTGTGTGTGTTTAACACGAGTTCTTCAAAACATGCTTATTTAATTGAATTTGTTCTAAATCAAAATTGGGATGAGCACTTCCATACACATTATTTGACTGGCTAAGGAACAGTATGATACTGTCATCCCCAAACTTGGTTTAACTGTTGACCTTTTATTTTTTTGGGTTATTCAGGCTTTAAAAGGAAAGAGGTGCCACATTTCCACACCTGCGCATCCTCGGCACATCTGCTGCTGCTTTTTCGCAGGGTCCTGCCTGGAGAGAGCCAGGTGCCAGGGGCTACCAGGTTTCTGCTATGCCGGCATTGCCAGAGGATGAATCTCCTGACAGATGGCAGCCCAGGGGAAACACCGGTTGGTGCAAAGCGGAATGGGAGGCAAAAGCGAGAGGAGCGGCGGATAAAACACAACGAGGTGCAGCAGCGAGAGGCAGCTCCACCAAAGCCAAACACCTCTGCTAAAAATAAATAACCTCAGATTTCTTCATCTTGACTGCGAAAGGAGATGGAGGAAAGCACCCTCCTCTGGTGCTTTTTGGTGGCCAGCACCCATCAGTACATCATTTCTAAAGGGGCACGCATCTCTGGGGAACACACTTTGAGGAGAAAATGAGGTGAACTGGTCTGGGTGACTGGAGGGAAATTACTGCCATATGCACAGAGGTTGCTGCCTGCCTGGGAAGGGGGTATGAAAGGAATCAATGCAGAGATCCTTGCAGCTTATGGCGTGCAGAGAGAACTGGTGTGCGAGGAAGAGGAAGGAAGTTTGCACAGGTGAGTTCTGGGAGGCTGATTTAAAGAAATCCCACAGAAGGGTTTTCTCACAGGAAATATACTTATTGGATCAAGAAGGCAATAAGGTGAGCAGATGATCCTTTTCGAGGCTTCTGTGCTCAGGAGGAGCAGGGCCAAAGGCAGCTGTGGTGATAATACGGACGACCTCAGTGATGATTTGCTGTGAGTGCAGCACCGAAGTTTTACACACTTCTCAGATGCCCTGTCCTTCAGCCGTTCTCCTTGCTACAAAAAAGGCTAACCGATGCAACCCACATTTTTTCCACCAGCGTGTGCCAAAGCAGCCAGCGTATTGTACACACACAAAACAACAACCACGCTTTCGCATGGCTTGAATTAGATGGATGACAAGAGCTACCAGGGGGAGTCAATTAAACTCCAACCTTGGAGTCAAACTTGCAGATTTTATAACAGTGCCTAGTAAATAATGGGTACTTGCACATCTCCTTTCACTAAGAGGCACTAGCATATGTCTTTGAATATGTTCTCCTGGTAATTGCACAGGGAGCATACACATTGGGTTCTGTTCTCTACTATGAATAATGCATAGTGAGGAGGGGAGACAAAAGCGCCGAGCTGCTCGTTTTTAGATGGACGTTTTTATCATTGTTATTTAGATGTCACAGACGTTCTGCTAAATAATTGTTTGTCTCCTTTGTCACTGCAAAAGTGCACTTATTCAGGAGGGGGGGAAACAAACAAACAAAGAAAAGCCATGGACTAAAGCTAATCTGAGATTATCCATGCAAACTGGCAGCTGACATTCAAATGTGAAAATCTATGCCTGATAAAAATGACTAAGAGGATTTCTGCTGAATTTCGTTTTTCTCCTGACTCACTAATCGGTACCAGAGGAGAATCCTCCCATCCAGTTTTGTTTGTGTTAAGTAACATTAATAATCTTAAACTGAGGGCGGCAGGTACCAGGATTCATTTTAAGCACATGCTGCTGCTGGCTGCCGATGTGCTGCTCACAAAGCAGAGGCTTCGCTTCCCTGCTTGGTATTTCCCACATTCACCTTAAATCAAAACGGTTAGTCAGCACAGCCAGCTCCTTCGCTTTCAACCTGCTGGGGTTTTTTTCTTAAAACTCCCACTCAAAAGGCAGAGTCAATAGAAAACCCAGGAAGCCTAAAGGCTAAGCAGGCTGCCCGAGAAAAATACAAAGAGTATGTGTTTGCAGAGTGTGATTTGAATATCTCATAGGAGCCAGAGCTCCAGCTGTGCCTGGATTGTACCTGCGCATTGTTCATGTGGAACGGGAGCACCTTTTGGAGACGTGGAGGTGCCGGCTCTGCCGAGCGCCAGCAGCTGTGGCAGTGGGGATGCAGTGATTGCCACCCAGCCACACGAGTAGTTCGGCTTGTTGTTTCCAAGGAAAATTTATTGCCGGTTTAAAATCCAGCTTGCTAATTAGGTATTTACTGTACACCAGTTTGCATTGTACATAATACAATACCAGAGTTACCTCCAGCAGCGAGGGTTAAACTTGTGCAAATGCATTTAAAGCAGCTAAGGTAGATGTTGCACGTGTCGATGCCTATGTGTCCAGTACACAACCATTTGTCCCTTGTAACCACCTTTAACTGCCCCTTTATAGCACATGCAATACAAATTGCTCGCTTTGATTCAGTTAAGCTATAGTAGATTGTTACTTATTAATACAAAGACCTTTATTTTCCTGTGACAAGACTGCTTGAAGCCCTTTGGGGATCCTGAACAGCGTGTGATGAGGTGCAGCTCCCAGTGGGGTTTCGCTTGGGGCTTCAGCTAAATACACACCAGCAGCTGTGGCTCTCGAATCGTTGCTTAAGACAGCTCAGCACACAGGGGTGCTGGACCAAAACCACCGTTTCCCTCCCTTGTAAAAGCAGCAAGGATGCCATGTGGCTCTTGATGTGGGTGGCGGACAGCCATATCAATATCCCTTATGGGACATGGTGGCAAGCAGTGCAGGGAGGGAAAGACGCTCACACCAGAGGCCACTCAAGCACCCCAGCATGGCGGGTGTGTGGTGCCATAGGGCTGGGAGTGCTGCCCTGGTGTGGGGTCAGGAGCAAGGGCCTGAGCAGCCTCCCAGCATCACCACCAGACCACCTTGGACACCCACCCCAGCCACACAGCACGGGGACTGGAGAGGAGGGAAACAGCCACTTGTGGCTTTTCTTGTGTTTTTCAACGGGGTTTGGGGTCTGCTTGCTTTTAATTTCATTAAAATCCCTGAGATTTGGCCGTGTTCCACGGCTGACTGGAAAATGAGGGGGCTGGAAAGGATTATGTGAAAAAGTTGTCAACATATTCCTCTTCCCACACTCTGTTCTTCCCCCAAAGTGCCCTAAAAACTCCAAAAATGTCAATCAATAATAATTAGCCCATCAGACACGAGTGAGAAAATTCAAGCCCGGGTGCTGCCATGCCTCCCCTGTGTGAGTACCGCTTCGGCACGCTGCGATGCCGGCGGGTATTGCTGCCGCCTTGGAGCCTCACTGGGGACGGGGGAGGATTTGGACGTGTCCGCAGCCTCGGCGCCAGCTCTGGGCACCGGCAGCCTTGGCAGCGGCTGCCGTTTCTCCAGATGTTCGTGTCCTGCAGGGATGCAGAGGCTGTAGGGTGGCACAGATGTGGCCCCGGGGACCCTGGCTCCCACGGGGGACACCCACAAGGGTGGGCCTGTGGCCAGGCAGCTGGACCATGCGGGGAATGTGGTCCTGCTGTCAAAATTAGCATCCAGTCAAAGCCATGGTCAGGAACTGTCTGGCTCGGACAACCTACAAACGTCACATTTCACCTGCACCCGTAAGCGCAGTGGTTGATGCCGCAGCATTTTTTAATCCTGCGAGACAGCTAGTTTTCAGGAAAAGCTCAGAAAGAGCTGCCAAGGTTTGTGCCAAAGACACTTGGGAATGAAAGAGCATTTCTGCCCCCCTCACCGTTGGCGAGGGCAGACCCCACCACTTGCTATTAATCACACACTGGTGGCGCCTGGCTCCAGTACAGAGGGTTTTTTTCTCTAAAGAAATTCCCCTGAACTAATGCTGTTTAGCTGGAGCATTTCAAAGGCCTGGGAAAGGGTCCTTGGGCAGAGAGGCTCAGCTCTGCCAGGGGGAACGGGGGCACCCTGCGTACAAAGCCTGCTTGACGTGTTTTAACATTTAGATGCCCAGGAAAAAGTCTGTGTTTTCTGTAGGAAAACTGCGATTTTATTGTCATCACTAGATTTATGAACACGTGAGAAAGGACCTGGCTTACAGGTTCCACTCGTACATTCCTTTAGTCCTCCTGCACCGTGGTGGGATGTCACCGGACTTCGGACCCTCACAGTGACCCTTGCTCTGGCGGGTGCATTTGCCCCCACCGTGAGGGGACCCAGGGCTTCCAGTTTCTGGTGGCTGTAACTATTAATAGCTAAAACGGCCCTGTTTTCCAAACAAAAGCTGGCACACGCGTGCCCACATCCCTGCATGCACCCGCACCACAAATGATGCAACTGATGCTGAAAGTGTATCAGGGTCCCTGGGGGAGCCGCCAGCGACTGGTGTTCCCGGAGGCTGTTGTCCCTAGATCAGTGAGACACCGTGGTCGGATCTCTGTGCTTGAGGGATGTCACAAAATTGGTACCAGCGATGTAGCTAGTGGAGTAGCTGATACATTTCACTTTGAGGACTTAGAGAAGGTTTTAATGAGATTTTAATTATCCTGTGTTTTAATTATTGATCGATTGGTTCCCCCAGTGAAGCAAGATTGCTAAAAAGAGGGTTTCAGGACAGAATAAAGCCCATCTGCATCTCTCTTAGAGTTAGTTGCTTGAGGCACATTTGGTAGGGCTGTTCCCTGTGCACTAAAATACAGGCAATATGGAAAGGAGCGCGGTTCATTACTAAACACACTGCAGGCACCAGTCCATCAGGAGGGATGCCTTTAGCCCTCAGTGTATTTCCCATCTCCTAGGACCATCGATCATCAATATTCAGACGCAAAGATTGCTGCTTCTGACCCACGGCTGGCAGCAACCTCCCCTATGCAGAGCTCGGGCTACCTGAGCCCCAGCGCTGGTGCACAGACCTTCCTCACCTCTCTCCCCTTTTCCTGCCGCCTCCCACCGCTCTCCTTGCACCTCCCACCCGTGGCTCCTTCGCTGCCTCTCTTTGCTGCCACGAAGCCCTGTCCCCCAGCTGTCCCCGCAGGCTGGCACCTGCTGTGGCCATGCAAATACTTTGGTTTTGCAGGGGGATCAGCCCAGCTCACCTGCATGTATGCGCTGTGGGGGAGAAAAGAAACCCATTGCCCTTCGAGGTGCCCTTGGTACCTGCCTGGCTGTGGAGCCCCGTCCCCAGAGACATCGCCTGCGCTGTCCTGGGGCTGCTGGAGGGTTGAGGCACCATGTACCTGCACCCACAACCCTGCCCAGGGCAGAGAGGAGCAGTCACACATCTGTGCTGGGCATACAGTGCTCAGGACAGAGAGACAGACAGATGGACACGTACAGCATCCCAAAACCTCCTTGTCCCACAGGCAGCAGAGGCAGGGGGAGGGCTCACGCTCTGGCAAGGGCAGAATGGCAAAATTGTCATCTAACAGCCCATTTCAGCCGTCACGTGGAAAGGTGGGAAAGAGGGGACGGGGTGAAGCGCTGGCTTGTTTATTCCCAAATCCCCTAAACGTCTCTGTCCTCCCCTCCTCCGGGGCAGATGCTGCCCAGCAGGGTCTGCACCGCTGGGTCACATCCTGCACCCCGGGGGGGCTGGGCCGCCCTGCCCCACAGCCCCACTGCAAACAGGGAGGCACTCGTTTTGGTTTAGCGGCAGGAGAAGTCCCACCAGGGCTAATTATAACTCCTAGGATTTCATCAACAATTAGCTCAGCACGGATGGTCACATTTCTGCGCAGCGCAAGCTGTTATTACAGGCTGGGCTGGTGATAATGCTGCCTACTAATTTTCCCTGGTATTTGCCATTTTAACACCTTGCTTTTGGTCACACACAGCATTGCCGAACTTTCAGCTGTTTAGATAGAAATTCTCCATCCTAAGAATCTGCCTCCAAGGGAGTTTTTTATGTCTGGAAAGATTTAATTCAGGCTAAGAGAAAGAAATTGCTTTGCTCATGGAAAGCGCACTCTGGTTGCAGGCAGCTCTGGGCATTCCCTACTTTGGCTTTGGCAACTGGATACGTCTCAAATGTGGTTTTTACCATACATAGCCCTTATAACTCCCTGCCAAGCAACCTCAGGGGTCGGAGGGACTTGGTGTTTTTCTCTGACAGGGCAGGAGGTTTTCAGAGCACCTTGTCACTGTGGCTTCTGGCTCATTGCTTCTCTCTGGAGCCACCAGCACTTGAGGTTTGCTGCCATTAACTGCTGTAATGCCCAGCTGCTTTTTTCCAGCGTCCCCGGGGGGAATTGCCTCCCCTGAAAGTTGTCAGGGAGGAGGAGGAGGCTTTGGGCTGAGCAGAGGTGAAGGGCAGTGCATTTCTCAGCACCACATTGCTGCAAGCACCTCTGGGGAGAAAAGGGCTGAAGACGTGGAGAAAACTGGGAAAGAAAGGGGGAGAGCCGATCAGGGAGAGCTTGAAGGAATAAAAGGACAAGGTAGAGACATAGGGCTGGCAGGATGATTAACACCAGATGGCAGGTATCAATTATTTACCATTTATGTACAATAAAAAAATACACTTTAACGACAGGAAGAGCACAAAACAAGCTCAATAGCAATTCAAAAGCATATGGAAATAAAATGCAGCAATTTAAGGGCTTGTAATAAATGTGCATCGTTGGTTGTAATGCCCCTGCAAGAATTACAAATGTTAAGCCTTAGTGAATTACACTTAAAAATAAATGTAACATAAAAAAGAAATTAGGTACACAAATAACTTTACATTCAGGCATTTATAAAATAAAATCTGTTTTCAGCAGCTAATTAGAAAAAGTGCTCTAATGAGCCTCACTTTTCTTTACCTTAGAGACAAGGCTGAAACGTTAAACGTGGATATAGGTATGGTGGGTGCCATTAAAAACTCAACTTCCCTAACTTTCCAGTGATTTCAGAAATGAGATATCTCTTTTCCAGAGATGGGAGCTGAAATTGTGGTGCCGTTAAAGCTCTGCTGTGTCTGGAGACGCCATCTGTACCTCTCCGCAGACACTGGGGTGCTGGCACCGCCTTCCTTTAGTATTACCGCTATTAATCTCTGTATCAATAAATTAATGTTGACTGGTGGGAAAAGAGGTGACTACCTTAAACTTGAAACGTGCAACTCCCAGTGACGATCCTGCATTGCTGCTACTGCTGGTTTTCTGTTTACCATAGGATGGGAACTGTTCAGGTTAAAAGAATGAATTTAGCACAGTGAGCAGTGTCAGTGCCACATTTTGGGTAAAGCAGTATGTCCAAAAAAAACCAAACAGGGAAGGCAAAACAGCTTACTAATTTCCAGTGGATTAGAAGCTTTCCATCAAAACATCATGAAACCAATCCCTTCCCACAGAGCATTTGCTTTTCCTAAACAGCTTTCCAATGGCAACGCTGTAAAGCGAAGGCAAGTCCACCGTGCTCTTCGGTCGGCTCTCCCCGCCTCACGTTGTTGGGAGTGACTTCGAAGTTCTCCACAACTGATGTTTCACTGGGCAGAGGCGTTTTCCCTGCTCCTTTGCTAAGGAGCGCTGGCAGCAGCAGGAATGATGGCCAAAGGGGGCTGGCCTCGTGCCCTGCAGTTTCTCCTGTGCAAAATCATGTGGAGAAGGGGGAGATGCCCCACGGAGGCTGATGGGCAGGGCAACGAGTGGAGCGATGGACAGGGTGGCTTCTCCAGCTGGGGTGGGTGACAGTGGCAGGGTGGGTGACAGCGGCAGGGCCATGGGACACCGGTGTGGACCATGACCAAGCCACACTTGGAAAGACGCCATGGGCGCCTGGCTTGCTGTAGGAGCGTACGCTCCTCCCTTGGGATGGAGCGGGGAGATACCGCTTGCCCCAAAGTTCTTGCATTCACTGGCATCACTTCCATATTTTTAAATATTTAATCTTTGCAGCCTGGTTGCCATGGGAACCCTCACACAGAAATCTGGACTTTGGGTTAATCAGAAGAATCCTTCCCACAGCCGGGAAGGCCATCACGATGCCATCGCGGCGCCATCCCTCACCGAGGGGGTCAGCTCTGCCCCACTCATGCCAAGGGGTATTTCAGTATCAGCCCCTTGACAGGCTGTCACCAAAGTCTTGGGAAATCCCCTCCCTAGCACTCATATAATTCCTACTGGAAGTCGTGGGCTGCCTCGGATTACTTATTGTGGAGAAAAAGCTCTTTTTTTTTCAGTCTAGCACACAATTGTGACGCCACGGGCTGGTCTGGGCTCCCCCCACAGACATCGCTGGGCTTTTAGCCACAAGCTGCCTCTCACCCATCAGGGAAAAGGGCTCCAAATTCTCATTGCCGGTTGAAAACTGTCATTCCCTGCTTGTTTCAACACCCCTGCCAGCAGCAGGGAACTCAGGCTGGGAACACAGAACAAGCAGCACAGGGGTTATCAGCAGGACTCAGCCTCTCTGATTTGGCCAAAATCTGCCAACACGTGCAAAAAGACAAGCCCACTTAGGAATTTCGTAGTCCTGTAGCAGACCACCTTTCAGCTTTTCTTTCTTTATTGTCTGGTTTGTGGTGGAAAGCACTCAGCGTGCTGTGGAGCACAGGCAGCCCCACCTTGTGCACACTGGCAATGAGATGCTTCCCTGGATCTGAACCCCCTCCAGCAGACACCCACCCCCAAACACATCCCCCAGCTGAGCTACTGGAAACCGCAGCCTGACCAAAGCACAGACTTCTCATTCCGTACCGCTGTCCCGGTTACTCCCCAAAAGCTTCACCAACCCCTGGAGGTGCCTGAGAGCGTGAGATGCTGGCAGCAACACAGCAGCGGCCGTGGCCACGCTGCCGGTGGCACAGGGGGTTGTGGAGCAGAAACCGGCATTACACAGAGTTCTACCGCTCGTAGTGGCTGGGGTGCGTGTTACCCAGATCGTTTTTACAGCCTCACCCCCAGCTTTTTGTTTGGCATGGAGGATTTTACATCACTAAGCCATAACGGGCAGCAAACCGGTGGCTCTCGCTCTGCTTTCCCAGCGCGTCACCCAGGGTGTGCGGTACCCCCTGCTCCTGACCCCCCGCCAGCTCCATCCGCACGGCTGGCACCATTTCTTCCCTCCTTTCTATTTTTAGGCTTTTCCTTCCACTCCTGTTTAAACATATTACCTAGATCCATAACATTTGCCAGCTGGGGGTAGTAATGCTGACTCCCAAGGTGCCTGCGGCATTTACACAAAATTAGGCAATGGAAGGAAACCGTCTCAGCAATTACGTGAGAGATGATGGTGAGCCAAAAGGAAAAAACGTATGCAAAAGGTGTGCTCTCCTGCCAACAAATTAGGGCTGAATTACGGAGTCCGGGAGTCTTCAAATAAGTTAAACGTTGTATTACAAATTTAGTTTCAATTAACAAATTAAGTAGGAAAACGAGCGCACTGCCTAGCAGCTACTGTAGAAGGGGAGGCGTTTCGCAGCAACGACGTTTTCTCCTGTTACCAAGTGACACAGTTAAAAAGAAATTAAATTTCCTCGGTACCCACACTCACAGGCTTTCTCTGCTCCAAGCTTGCCCAGGTGCTGGAAACCACCCAGGTCCTCTCCCGCAGGTTGGATGCTGTGGCCATTGGGAGCACGTCCACCCCACTGCGTCCCCCCTGACAGTGTTTCAGCAAACAACCCGCTGCTGACTGCCCTTTTTTATTACTTTACAGCACAGTTTTTCCTCAAATTTTATGGCATTTCATTAAAGCCGCCAGAAGGTGATACTGCCCCCTTTCCAGAAGTGAAATAAATTCAAGTTTTATCGCTTCTGGAAATGCTGGAACAGCTGTCAGGACATTTGATGGATTTTCTCAATTACAAGACTTGTGGAGCATTTTATACTTACATCCACACTGAAGCCTAATATACTGTACGAGATGTTTGTTCTCCCCCCCTTATCTCTTTGCATCTCCCTCCCTAATAACGGTCAACTTGTTATTTTTCTCTTAATTCCCTTTTTTACTGTAACCTTTTTTCCTCCCTGATAATCATCTAGTGTTTTCTTTCTTTATTTCCCAATAAAGCTTAACTTTTCTATAGAAGCAGGCGGTGACCCCAGAGCTCGTGAGTGCCCCCATAGTGACTTAATCAAAAGAGCAGCCCGCCTCATCCTGCCAGCTTTTGGACTGGGGAGCTTAGGGAAAGGGGCTGAGTGAGGAGGATTGCGTCTCCGGGCTGACCTGTGCCTTCTAGACACAATTTCCTTGGAAATAAAACCCCTCTCTACCTTCTCCTTGAATTCGGAGCTTCTCGGTGCAGGCAGCATCCCGAACGCAGGGACCCATCCCCATCCACAGGTCCCCCCCATCAGGGCTGGGGGGTGCAGCCATCTCCACCTTCTCTTAAAGATGCCTCTGACAGATGAACGCTCATTTCCCAGCACTCCCAAGAGAGCCCTTCTCATCCGGGCTGCTCCGGGGACTGTTTTCCAAGTGGTTTGTGTGAAATGGTTTCTCAGGCTCTTCTCCGCCCCGTCGTGTACCTGACAGGCTGTATCGGCTCACGCGCCATCATGAACACATCCCTGTACTGATGGAGACATTTCTCCACGTTGCGTCTTTTGGCGAGAATGCCCCACTGAGGCCTGGGGACTGATGGAGGGACATATTTTGCCAGGGTGAAATTATCTCAGCTCACCAATAAAATGCATGAGGATGCTAAATTACCTCTTTCCCTTCTTCCTGGCTGTAATCCAATGTGGAGCAACAGCTCAGGATCTGCAGTTCCCCGCGGCAGTGAGCAGCACAGGGGTCCGGATGGGAATGTCCCTTTACAGGCAGATGCGTCCTCCCCATAAAGTGAGGAGAGGGCTGAGGGTGGCAGAGCCAAGCGAAAGTTGCAATGGTAAAAAAAAAAAACACAAAAACAACAAAAAAGCACATGTGAATTTTGAGAGCCTCTATTTAACCCAAAACTTCATCTCTTTGAGAAGCAGGGGTGAAATGGAGTTGAGAGGAAGTGTAACCCATCCTAGAGGAGATCCGTCCCTCGCTCCATTGTGTCCCCACACCCCAGCTGTGCGAGCTGACCGAGGGGTCTGAAGGAGCAGCTCCATGCTGAACATCACAGATCCTCAGCAAATTTCCACAAGCCAAGGTGTGATCCCAAATTTATTCGAATTAGAACAATTAAGGCAATTAAAGACGAAGAAGTGCCTGGGGAAGGGGGGAACTACTGCCAAACGGAATTGCTATTGCAGTCTATCAAATTGGCACAAAAAGATTAAAAAGCTGATTTACATTAAAAAAAAAAAAAAATCTAGCGTTCCCTAAAACAGATAACACATCCCACTGAGAAAATCGCTCCACACATAAAAGAAAAGCAAAGGTGATTATATATAACAAAACTAATCTTCTCTATTGCTTTAATCACCTCAGACCGTTTCACCTGCTTATTTGGAAACTGTTAACCCGAAGAAAAAATTATTGTGAGAACGTCCTCATTTCCAGCTCTGTGCTCAAATGGGCTTGTTTTCCTAAACATCCATCCCCAAAGTCTTTAACAATGGCCATTGCTCTGCAAGACAGATGTTTGCTTAAGACTATTCTATAGTTGATGCATATATTCATGACTTGAGCGCGATGCAGAGAGGGAAGAGGGTGCTGGGAAAGCCACGAGAGACCTGCCAGGGTCATGGCAGGAGTGTGTCTGTCCTGCCACTGCCGATAGCCAGCAGTAAATTTTGCCCATATGTGCACGGTTATCTCAATATTAATCATATTTGATACCGAGATGCAACACCTCTCTTGCTAAATCAGGCGCAGCACATTAAGCGCCAATTCTTTCTTTGCCTGAGTAGCAGCTTGTGAGATTTTATAGACTGTTTATTTTTATATGTCACGGCTTTGATCTGAAGCCTGCTGAAACCCAGGGAAACCCACAGATGCGGGAAGTTTTGTGTCAGAGCTACGGCAAGCAAATAAACAAGCCAAGAAGAGGATTTCAAGCAGCAGCAGCCTGGGCTGACACGGGCGCTGCCGCTGTCACCGGCAGCTCCATGGTGCGGTGGTAAATTCTTGTGGGTCTCCATAACTCAGCCCAAACGCCTCGCTCATTTTTCTTACAAATGCGGTTTCACCATGATCTCCAAATTCAGGGCTGGCATGAGTGATACTTGCTATCCTGGGCTGTCAGCAAGGACAGGTAAAAAAATGCCCCTTCCAGTTACGGGTGTACAAATTGGTTTAGGCAGGAGATACGTGTACTGCCCTTTCAGAGATGAATTACCTCCAAAACCCGGGATATTCAGAAGAGGGGAAGGCATTGAGCCCAGGCGCACAGAGGGAGCGGGAGGACGGTGAGCATCCTCCTCCCAGCCGTAAATCACAGAAATCGAATTAGATCATCTCAAATTGAGGGACAAAAAGCCAGTTATAGATCCATTTTGCAGCGCCAGCCGACATAGCTTCCATTTGTGACTCGCTGAGTGACATTACTTATCCTGAGTGCTCCTCTGACAATGTAAGCACTTAATGTGAAGACATGTGTAAAATTACAGCAAAATGAATGAAACTCAGGAAATTATGTAAGGTTTATAGGGTTGATTTTTTTTTTTTTGGCCTTTTTTTTCTCCTTTTTTGAGGCTTCCTCTCAATTTCTGCCTTCCAGTTGAAGATCTGGGCAATGTATTGGCTGACAGTGCCTTCCCAGAGCAACGAGCTCTTCTGCTCTTGATGCATCGGAGCAACTTGAAACTAATACCAGTGTGCACTGAACGGCAAATAGACCTTCATGTTGATGAGGCAAATCCTGCGGCTCTTAAAAGCAAGCTATGCTGAAGTGTCCCATGTATCTCCGTCTTCAAAGTGCAACACACTTATGGAAATTGCAGATGCTATGGTGCTATTTGTCTGGCAGGAGACATTACAGATGACATATGAACCTGATTTCTCAAACAGATGAGGTCTGCGAGAGGATTAAGGAAACATCTATAAATTAAGATGCAGAAAAAAGTTCTTGCTGTCTTCCTTGGCTTCTCTCTTGCTGGCTTGAAAGTCCAGCACTCAAGATTGCATACTTGGCAGAGCACCAGGCATCCCTGCCTTGCCTACTGCTTTACAACACACGGATCTCATGCTGTAATCTTCTTTCGATAGAGTAGCAAAACCCCAGACGCTGCGAGCAAGGCGTCTGATATGCAAAATGCATATTTATCTCGACTTTTTTTTTTTGCTGTGCACTGCAAACTCGTGTGGTGCCCGTTCCTGAAAGCACATCGGAGGTAGCATGGAGATGTCGCTCTGTTTTGGGAGAGCAGGCAGCTCGTGGGCCTGGGGTACAACCCGCAGTCCCTGCACCAGATGGGGGATCCCTGGAAAAAGCAATCACCTCAGTTCAGGACCCATGCGGAGATTCCTGGGTTTCTTCGGTGCTCATTGTACCTTAAATCAGTTTAAATGAAAGGGCAGAAAAGTTGATCTTTCTCTGTGACGACCCCAGGAGCAATGTAATTAAACCCATGATCACAGCCTCGTTTGCACCCCGCAGCAGCCCCGCTTGCAGCTGTGCTTCCCAAGGAGACAAAATGCGGTAAGGAAACCAAATTCCTGCTGCCATCTTCAGCTCTGCCCTGATAATGCATGTGCAGCTGGGCTGCACAGGGGCAGCTGTGCTGCGGTAACCCCCACTCCCCAAAGCACCCACCAATTTGGGGTAGACACTACACAAAATTCAGCACTCAAGAAATAAGTGTCTGAGGTCCCAAGATGTTTGTATGACTCTTGTAGCGCATCCACAGTGACAGAGCAAATGGCAAAGCACAAAAATATTTTGTTTTTTCTTCAAAAAAAAATTTTTTATTGTTGCATTGGATATAGATGGAATTTATTCTAGAAAGGATAAAATAACTCCAAGCCACAAGGGTCTGTCCCAGCCAAACAACCTGGACTGATCTGAACTACATCTTTTTCCCTAACCTGGTCAGAAAATACACTGTTTGTGTGACTCCACGGACTGTGTAAAAGAAAACACACAGTAAGAAATTACTCTTTTCTTCATGGGCACAAATCTAGGAGGATAAAGTCAAAGATAGGAAGTCAAATAAAGGGATAACCTGGTCTGACCAAGGTTACAGCAGGTGTCATTGCCAGTACCCATGTCTGGCCGAAGCAGCCTGTCAGCTCCTATCCCCTCGGGACCGTACTGCCCGCACAAGGTGTTAGGGAGGAGCAAGAGGTGATGGAGCGAAAGGTGAAGGAGCTCAGCTCTGTCTTTAGGGCCTCACTTTTCCTGGCTGCCGTGGAAGCCGGGGAGCAGCCGCCCAGCTGAGACCAACCCCGCAAGCAGCCCGGGAGCGTTGAGGCCGGGCCAGCAGCACCAGTCACCGCACAGAAAGCAGCCGAGAGCCGTTTTCCTTTCTGTCAGCACACTCTGCTTCACAGGAACAAGGAAAATCTCCAAACCTGGAACATGAAAAAGACATCAAGCAAAGACGCAAAAAGTATTTCCATTTGTTTCATTGCAGATAACGGGGTGGCAGCTACCATTTCGAGATCAAGCCTTGCTCTGCTGAAGACCTCCAGCTGATACATCACCAGTCATTTACGATCTGCTGTTAAACATATACAGTCATTATAGCTCTTTTCTCTGCTAGTTGCAGCCTCAGGACTTTTGGCTTAGGCTGCATGTAAGTTCTTGTTTGGAAGATTTAAAAGGAGAAAGAAAAATAACTATCGTGCTCTCCCAGAAGCTGTCTCGTGGGGCTGGGGAGGGAGTTTGTGCTGGTGCCTGGGCTCTGTCACTCCTGCCCTCCCGAGAGCAAGGCCTGATCTGCAGGGAAAGGTGATACCCCCCATTGGACCTGCTGCTGCAGGAAAAGCAGACGGGGGAGTTTTGGGACCACTGGTGCCCTGCAGGCCACTCAACAGCCACCCTTGCCCCACGTTGCACGGCAGCATGGAGAGGGCCTGTTTTTTCCAACTGCATCCTTTGTTTAAATCAGAAATATCACCTCTCCCTATAAACCTTTCATCACTTGAGATACCTCTCCACAGGCATGACAGGAGAGGAATGATGGGGAAAGAAACGATCAAAGAGCACTATTATCAGGGTTTTTGGCAGCTGAGCTATCATTTCAAATGTAGGCATGGCAGGCACTGCTCTGAAACACTGACGGGCTCACAGCTGCATAGCAGACAGTGTGGGGTGAGATGTCCTCAGCAAGCAGGGAGCCAGCGCAAAGAAATCAGTGCTGGGAAAAACAGACTTACCCCCCAGGGTGTCTGACCTAGAGTAGTTCGTGTGGGGGAGTCTAACAAAGCAGACATCATCATCTGAATTTCAACTTGGTTAAGGAACCGGCATCCAGCTCAGCACCCTCTGCAGATGAAGCTAACCCCGGGTTATCTGCATTTCACAGCTGTTTAACCCGAGGTTATTCCTGTTGGACTGGGGTCAGCGTGCTCTAATAGAGCTCTGGCGCTGTGCTTACAGGAACAGCATGTTGCTGTTAAACAGGAGTTAGTGCTGCAGCATGGTGCTTTCTCTTGCGTTTTCGGGTTTCTGTGGCCCTCACGCTTCTGCCCTGCTGAGATGCTTGTGTCAGCCAACCCATGAAAATTTGGCACTGAAATGGTACTGTGTTGCATTGTTTTCTCACTGTATAGCTCACAATCCCTCCTGTTCCTCACACATTACAGTAATTGTAAGGGCTGCCAAGCCCCAAAGCCAAAATCAGCTTTGGGATTATTTATCTCACCTTCTTGTTTGACATGTTGTAGTTGATGTTGTAGCCACAATGGAAGCGGTGGTGAAGGCAAGCCCAGAGAATGAGAGGAGGATGAAATTTGGTGCTCAGGAGCACAAAAACTGCTGTAACTTGGGGTGGGTCTCATGTCAACAATGAGAATTTATGGTGGGAGACATCAGGAGGGAGGTCAGACCTGGCTATGGCTTTGCAAACTGTAAAGTTCCTACTGCATCTCCATTTTGCACAAATCAAGATTCATCCAGATGCGATTCACCAGAAACTCCAAATTCAGCAAGAAACCTGGATAGACAGTGCCCAATTCGTTCCTTCTCTGCTAAAGGCATCCATGAATGAAACCAAACCGTTGCCATGGATATTTACATTGGTTTTATTTGTTTGCTTATGCTCCCAGAAGAGCTACATGTATTTGGCAGATTGAGACAGGTGTGGTGAGCAGAGGGCTAGAGATCACCCATGCCTGGAGCTAAATAAAAACGAGGAAATATTCTCTGCTAAGCACCCTCATGTCCCCACGTGCTGCTCTCTGGCGGTGTCCTTGCCACTGTCCTCCTTAATCTCTTCCTACAGATAAAAATGGGCAATGGAATTCCTCTCTCGGAATAACTTACTCTCCATCCAGGGCAGAGTCTTCCCAACACGATGCTATTCAAATTAAACAACAAATCTTCTAGGGATAGCACTCTGCTGTCTTCCCAAAACTATTCTCGTTTTCTTTTGCCATTTTGACACCATTAGGCTTCTGAAAGTGCTAGCACACACACAGAGATAATACTGTTAATTTGATCGTGCTGGAAACACACAGAACAGCCTAAACTCAGCCAAATGCTTGTCTTTGGCTTTTCCCTGTTGTATGATATCCTTTCATATATAGCTCTGTGTGGCAACTCATTCATATCAAAACTTACCAGATAAGGGAGGAGGGAAAGGGGAGACAATCAATAGTTATCTTGCCAAGGAGATTTGAAGCCAATAGCCTCCCATGACAGCATGTGCTTCCACAGCTGTAAGAACAGGGGCTTTCCAAAAAATCAGCTGACCGTGATTTTTTAAATGAGTACATCCCTTCTCTACACACAGTTTTTATTCAAGCCTGGCGTAGAAAAAAAAAAAAATCGATTTGTTTTTCTCAGTCCAATTCCCTTCTGTCTAATAGGTCTGTTGTAAACACCAATTTTACTGTCATTTACACTGTGCCCATCTGAGCTATTTTATCAATAGTTAAATAAGAATACTTTAAAGTAATGTGATTTTTTATTTGAATTCCAATTTATGTTCAGATGGTTTGACACAAATCTAGTAAGGAAGACTCACTATTTTCATAGAACAAATTAAATTGTATGTTATATAGCCACACAAGTAAATACGTTATATAATTGGATAAATAAATACTCATTATTAGATACAGTATCTCATTCTTACCTATACATAATAGCAAGGCTAGTGGAAGTATTGTACAAATCAACGTGCTTTAATAGTTAGCAGTCCATGAAAATCGACCTGAAAGACTCTAGGCAAGAATAAGCACAAAAAAAAAAAAGGTTAAACCTAGTTATTTGAACCAAGGCTTCCTGCTTGCCTGTTTACGTGCGATTCAAATCAG
Organism: Pampusana beccarii; assembly: GCA_013399365.1. Lineage (NCBI taxonomy): Eukaryota > Metazoa > Chordata > Aves > Columbiformes > Columbidae > Pampusana > Pampusana beccarii. The sequence goes on from VWYH01011057.1 coordinate 104,562, forward strand.
CTTAGAGTCTTTTTCACTTAAGCCAGTGCATCTGGACAGAGGAGTCAAAGCGTAATTAGCTGTGCAGAAGGTGGCAGTGGTGGGTAAAAGGTGATGACAGACACTGCTGGTGGGATGGATGATGGGGGTGAGGAGGGGGACAGGGATGGACAATGGGGACAGGAATGGACAATGGGGATGTGCCACCAGTCACAGGGCACAGCCAAAGCCTGCAGAGCCAAAATCAGTACCTGGACAACCAAACAGTTGAAATTGCCCATTTGCAGGGAGTTTGAGAGAGAGTATTGATCTCAGTTCTTCTTGTCAGATAACTCTTTCTTCCTTACAGTGGAAGGGAAAATCAGGTTTTTTTAAGCTGATAAACACAGCCCAGCTGGGAGCCAATTTGTTGTTTGGATATTACAGGCTGAGAGACAGACCGGAGTCCTGGCACGTTTTAAAGAAATTGTGACTCTCTCATGCAGCTAAATTAGCAATAGATAGCACACGCCTGCGATGGAAACTGAAGAAGGCTAATAGTAACCATTCCTCTCTCCCACCCACCCTCTCTTTTGCCCACATTTTGCTCCAGGTTGACCTGCACTACTTTTTAAGTGTCTCCACTGTTTCTTCTCTTCTGAACAACCTCAGCTTCCCTCCCACGGCTCCTGCAACCTGACTTTACGGTAAACGGACATGCTATAAGCTGGGGCTGTTGATCATACATAGACATTTCTTAAACCAGCACAGTGAGATGGTGGTCCCGAAACCAAGCACCACACGCAGGCTTTCCTCTTTCTGCCACCACTGAAATTATACACCAAATTAGTGTTCGCTAGCTTCTCGCATGGAGGAAAGGCAGCTAGGGAGGAACAAGATTTAATTTTTTGAAGTGTGAAAGTCAGCCTAAATAATTTTTTCTATATAGCAGGAAATTATACAAAACCAGCAGGTTGTGATGACAGAAATGGGGTATTTACCAGCAGAGCAATTTAGAATATACCACCCCCCAGCAGCTGCCTTTAAGCTAAAATGCGGGCACTTGGGGCCAAGCTGAGGGCATTTCCAAGAACTGTTCCCTAACAATTTTCCCTCCTCCTCCCCATTTCACTCTGACAGCAGTTACTGAGTTTGGTTTGGTTTTTATTTCAGCTTTAACTTCCACTGTGCTTCCAACAGCTTTTTCCTGAGTATGCAGCAGGTGAAATCCCATTCCCATTTGAAAGGAAAAGTTCTCTGACTGGCCGGTTGCTGGGAAGCCTGAACTCCATCCTCAAGCATAGGACTGACATTGCTTCATCACAGCATTTGCTTCATGTCATGCAGGACCCCAGCTGCTGACCTGTCCCCATCCCAAGCACCAGGTCCCTTGGTGGCAAGGTAGCTCCCTCACCTTGTGATGCATCACATCTCTGTGCAGCTCAGTTTTCTGCATCATCTTAGCAGTACTATGCACACCAGAACAGCAAACACACCTTTTCTTCAGCGCTGCCTTCCACGTTTTTATCACCTTATTATTCTACAGCAAATACAGAGCTTTGCCACCCCGCTGCTGTTGCCCAAAGCTTTCGCCGTGTGTCTGTTGGAAGAATACATTGCTCTTCTTCAGTGTGGGAGCATCCTCATGGCAATCGAGGCAGGGACTGTGAACACAGCTTCAAACAAGGGAGATAAATGCTGGCCCTGGACTGATGGATGCTAGATTTACTTTTTGAGGCGTGTCTTGCAGTTTGCAATCAGGCTTCTGCAGCTACAACTATGCTACTGCCTGGGTTAAAGCTGTCTGAAATGCTCCCTGCGCCCGCAATGCCCATCTACACCAGGTCGGTGTCCCATTTGTATTACATTTGTCAAGTCTGGTACTTTAATGAGCGCTTTATTGAGTGCTTTTTTTTTCCATCCTTTTTTCTAGCTCTTAAAGCAACAGAATAGTTTTTGAGTATGTGGCACTCACAAGCCGTGAAGTATGTGATAAAAGGGCTTAAATAGGCAAGAAAAAGGTCACCATTGTTTGGAGCATAAACAGGTGTTTATAGCATGCCCAAGCCATGGTCAGCAATTAATTTTAATTCTTCCTTCTGTGTGACAGTCTGTCAGGTGAAAACATAAGGTGCTCTTCAGAGCTTATGTGACCTTTAGAGGTTCAGCCCAAAGCAGTTTTGCTGACGTCTGGCACATGAGGGACTTGCCATAAGATGGGGAAACAACAATAACCGAGTTTCTGCAGGGCCGTCATCTGTTGCTCCCAAGGCAGGGACAGCAGCGCAGAGAAGGAGAGGGACCGAAAGGCCATAAGTGAGCTTGCACCGCAGTGCCGAGGCAAAGTCACACCTTGCTAAGTCATGGAGGGGACCGAGATGCGGGCAAAGGAGGGACCCTGGCGGGAAAGGGGTTTAGCGGGAACACAATTCATCATTTAGCTTTGGGTAAAGAGTGGGGGCCCCAGAAGCTACTGGGACTACGTGAGCCCGGATGTCTCTGCAATGAGAAGTAGCTGTGTGAAGAATCTGGTCTAAATTCACAGAATCTGGCATAAATTCACGGTTAACTCAGAAGAAAGTAACCAAAACCAGAAATGGTTAAGCAGGGATTAATCAGGGGACAAGCAAAGTGAGAAGAAATTCAGCTTGATGAGGAAGACAAATAAAAGTGAAGCTATAGTGGCAAGAAAGCAATGACTTTCAAGAGGCGTTTTTAATGAACTGAAGGGAAAGCGTAGACCTCTTCCTAGTATGCTCAGACGGTGGGCTCGGCTGGGCTTGCTGCAGTGTGCTCAGGGAGCCAGAAGACGTATTTTACTGGCTGTGCTTAAAAAACACAGCACATTGTCAAATCATCGAAAAGCTGCTCGTGCTCCTCTTTTCCTGCCCTTGAAACTTCCCCTCTGCTTCTGAGGGGAAGATATTTGAGCATTCAGAAATGAATATATGTTATATATGCTGAATGAATTTAGCAATTAATGCAACCAAAAGCATTTGGGGCTCAGAAATTAATTGCTATGCCGGACAGAGAAGGCAAATCCTGCTGCGGCATTGTGTGAGATGGGGAAAGCTCCTCTGCTCCGCACACATGGCTGTGCAGAACGGCTCTGTCCCTGGCTCGGGAGGGAGGATTTCCCCTCCTTGGCTGCTCCATCAGTGGAAGAAACGTGATCCTGCTCTGGCAGGATGGTGCGGTAGCAGGGCTCCGTATTTCAAATGGCAGGGGTTAAGCAAAGTGACCAATTTCCTTGGGCTAATTGAGCATGCAACCTGACTGCTTGTAAAGCCTGTATTTGGCTAGGAAGATTTATTACTTTTAGCGATGATGAATGTCCAAGAGCAGTGAGGGCAGACCTGAGCTGCAGTTCATTAACTTTAAGTGGGATGATGTTGAAAAACCATTTCTATTTTTGGTTACTTTGTTCCGAGTTGACTGTGAATTTAGACCTACTTCTCTAATAAAGTGCTCAGGGAGTCCAGTGAATCTTGTTCTCTGTGGCAGATACTAAACCTGTAGGGTTTTGTCATTACCCTGATGAGTAAGCAGTTTTAGCTGGTCCTGAAAGGCCGTGACATGATAGAAAACTGCTCTGTATGGGAGTTTGAAGCTGAGCCTCCATCCATCTCTGAAGCAGAGACCAAAATGGAAGACCTTTGTCGTTGGGTTTCACAAAAATACCTCTTTATTGTCTTCGTCTTCTCCTCAGAACATCCTCATCAGTTGGGTGCTTTGTCTGTGCTGCTGAATGGCCACGTCCGTCACAGGGGTACCGCAGCACCCCCCACCTTCCCCTGCAGCTGCTTTAAAATCAGTTTGCTCTTTTTGTATAGGATGGAAAGTACAATGCAATACTCCTTACACCAAAAAGTGCTGGACACTTTACTAACTGCCTAATGTAACATCTGTTGCCCTCCACATTCATTATTTGCAAACGCTCCCCTTTTTTCACCTTTTCTTGGGAAAATACCTATTAGTGAATGTAGCTGCGAAGCCCCAGAGCATGCCCTGCTTTCTTTGCTCCCCAGCAATACTTGTTTAATGTCACACTTGTACAAAACACCCTGTCTCTGCCCCTGCACTGTTAAGACCACACCGGTCCTCTAGAAATTGTCAGCAAGTTTTTTATTTGATGCTGAAATATTATTTCATTATAAATCATTCCCAGAGGTGGCTGTGGCCGGTAAAAAATACCTTTGTGTCGCTCTCTTTACAGTAGTGCGTAGACTGAGTTCTGAAAATGCATGTGTATCTGCGTTTCCACAATAAATATTACCTTGCATGCCACCAGTGTCAGCAGTGTCGACGGCTCCAGATTGCAACGTATGCACCAAGCGCAAACCTTTCTTCATCTAAATGTCACCCGTTAGCCTCTACGAACCCTGGGCAACAGGCAATCAACCTGCAATGCTGTATGCAAGGAGTTCACTGCCCAGGGTAACCAGCCTCCAAGCTGCAAAGCTAATGAATCAGCCTCTGAAGCTTAATTGTATGAAAAGTAATTAATCTTGCTGTGTTTCACTCATCGTCAAGCAACCTTTCCCTGATGAAGGTAAAAACTGCTGAGCATTCCAGTTCACTCCCCAAGTTAGCCTCTCCCTGCTGTACTTTGTGGGTAATTGGCACATCATTACTGTCGTATTTTATACAGATTCCCCAAGAAGCAAGGGTGACAGGAACTCAGGCATAGATGTTAGTGAGGGAAGGTGGTTTTGCAGCTCAGACTTACACTCCCACTCCCAAGAAAGTTTCAGTTTTGCCTGGTGTCCCCATTTTGCTCAGACCTGGTAAGAGACAAAAAAAGACCCAGAAAAGCAGTAAGGGAAGGAGGAAAGTTCAAAACAGCTGTCAGAAGGTTTCCCAGCAGTTGTGCATGAGATGTCAGAACTTGGCAACAAACCAATGTTTTATATGTTTAACTTGAGCTGCCTTCTTTTTTTTTTTTTTTTTTATGTCAAAGGTGGGGTTTTTTTGCAATTTATTTTCAAGTAACTGTAATCAACTATATCAAATGCAAAGTAAACCTGTAATCACTCTCTGTACCGTCTTGTGATTTTAGACAGCATTAAATGAAACTCGGCCAAAGTAAAATCAGTTCAACTTTCTTGAGAAAACCAGACTTGATAAGAGCAAAACTAATTGGAACCACACACCGGTGCGATCTGACGCGGTGCCTGCAGCAGTTCTGGCCTCCCAGCGGTGTCTCACTGGGTGGCTGTACCAGGCTGGCTGCAAAAATGAACCAGATTTGGAGCTTCAAACCTTGTTATGTAGTGCCATCTTGAGGTTTTGCAAAATGACAATTACGTTCTTCAAGGCTACGCATGGCTTTTATCTGGTTGTAGTTTGAGAAGTTCATTCTTCAGGGTGTATGATGAGCTGCATTCACTGTGTTTGAGAACCGTACAAGATGGGGCTGGACTCACCCAGCCGGAGCACTGCCTGCCCTTTCTCTGCTCCATGGTGGCATCAATTCTTCATAAAACCTTTCCCAGAAAAAGTTCACCTGTCCGGTATTTAAAACCCCCAGCGACAGATGCCACGCTGCCACTGCAGATGAGGTTGAGGGCCACAGAGCGTGGCTGCTTCTCTTCTTCAATGAAACAAAACCCGTATCCCATTGAAACGGAGAAATAAACTTAACAGCAGAGTCAATTATACTGTTAAGGGGCATTCTTTATTTTATTAGTGCTGGGGAACACTGGGGATCGTCCTCCGTAAGTGCTTCAAAGACCAGATGTTCTTGTGTTGCTTATATTCACGTAATTATTACATACGCATTACAATTTTTGAAAATCTTGACATACAATACATCTACACTAAGAAATATTTGATTATATTAGTTATAATCTGTTAGTTTCTTACAATACATTTATTATTACTTGAATACAAACTAAGCACTCTGCTTCTAAACAACGTATTACTTAATCTTCTGTCAGAAAGCATTTGTCACGCCAATTGGTTAATGATGGGTACATCTTCTATAACTTAATCACAGTATACATTAATTTAGCAGCTTCTCTTCAATTTCCCACCTTTTAAACATACTTGCAAATTCTTTTGCAGACCACAGTCTCTGAAACAGATCCATCGTCCCCTGCCCTGTCATGATGTCTCTCTACCCTGATGTGAAGCACAGGACTGGTGCCATGAGTGCAAACTGCTGCCTTGGCCACCGCTGCTCTGAAAATCGTGGATTTACAGCTTCCGTGCCTGGTGTCTGCAGCTCAGGTCTGTCCCTCCAGCACCAGTGGAGGCCGGTTGCTCAGGGCTGGGGGATTTCATGGGGATATTTGTGTCAGGGTGGAGCAGCAGTCACTGGTGCCTGGTTTTGGGCCGCCATGGCTGACTGGCCACAGGGCCAGAGAGAGCAGGGAATGGGATGGGAGTCACAGCCCGGAGTGAAAACCAGGCAGTAGAGGAAGGTTTAGAGCAGCGACCTGGCAGGCACAAGCGCTTCATCATGCAATAAAGGGATGGTGGGGTCGCCAGGCAGCCGGGAGGCATCAAGGGGCGGCAGCATGGCCGCACTGTGGCCCCTCGCCCACCGTTTTGTGCTTGTGAAGACAAGGGGCGGTTGGGTCATGAGGTGACAACCAGGGGCCTGAGGAAGGGGGTCAGCGGGGCACCCCGAGGCGGGCAGTAGAGCCTGCGGGGCCGTGGTCAGCAGGTCCCCCGGGGCGCCGGTGTGTACGTGGGGACGTGCTTGGTGAACTCGGGGGACTCGGCGCCCTCAGCGGACCCCCCGCTCGGGGGCGGCTCGGCCGTTTCCGCCAGCGCTCGGGACTTTCCGACCTCCTCGGCCCCCGTGCCGCGCTCGGCGGGGAGGCCTATGGAGGGTGCGAGTGGGGTGCGCGCCCCCGCCCGCAACCCCGCTCGGTGCTTCCCGCGCGGGCCGCCCCGGGCGGAAGCGCCGTTCGCGCCTTCCCGCGGCCGCTCGGCTCTTTCCGCCCACCCAGCGGGGCGCTTCGTTCGTTTCCGCGGCCGCTCGGCTCTTTCCGCAAGAGCCGGCGGCGCGCTCGGCCGTTCCCGCCGCCTGGCGGGCGCTCGGTCTTTTCCGTGAACGCTCGGCGATTTCCGTGCGGGCCGCGGCGCGCTCGGCGCTTGCTCCCTGGCTGGCGCTCCTCAGTCGGCCGCTGCCTGCCTGTCGCCGGGCTGGGAGCGCCTGTGTGTGTGAGTGACGCGGCGGAGGTGTAGTTTGACGCGGTGTGTTACGTGGGGGAGAGAATAAAACTGCGGCGAGATCCTAGGCGCGAACGAAAGCAGTGACGGAGCAGCCTGGTAACCGGTAAGAGGAGGAAGGCGCCCAGCAAACAGGGGCGGGGGGGAGGGAAGGAAATGGAGCCCGGCGGGGACCAGGGGAGCCGCCGGGCGGCAGGACGCGGGGGCCCGGCCTTGCACCGCCCGCGGGAGGGGCGCCCGCTTTAAAGATGGAGCCGAGCCCTGCAACATCCCCGCCGCCGCCGCGCCGCGAACAAAGGATAATGGCGGATGGGAGCCGGCCCCGGCGGCGGCCGCCACGGCCGGGCGGCGGCGACTCTG